>CM024615.1:52064781-52583370 GCA_014182575.1 Eucalyptus decipiens
CGGCTTTTGTGTTCCCCACGGAACTTGACACATCTTGGTGGGTCCTATTTGAAAGGGACTAGCTAGCACAAGCATGAAGGGGGCAGCAACGAAATAGATGCGCGAGAGACAATGGTATGCATCGGGGACCAGTACATATTGACGCAGCCTCCCTGGTACTGCAGTTACACCCCGAGTCGGAGAGCCCAGTGGGGACCTTATCCCGTGTTCCTCCCCTCATTTCCCTGTAATTGGGTTGTGGGGAGAGGCACCCTGGGATGTCCTATTCAGGGTAAGGCAGTTTAAAGACCTGCCAAGGTCTTTGGTATTGCAGTTAAGTTATATGGTTTCTTTTTTTATTTTAAAAAATATGACTACTTGAAGTTTCAGGGGGGCCACGGTCTTAGTTGAGAAATTTGTGTATGACCCACTTTATAGGGAATTATGGCAATCCAAAACTGAGAAAAACACAAGAAAAAGGATTTGCGCAAAAAGCACATAGATTTGTGGCAATCATTAACAAGTGCTTGTTCTTTTTCACTCTTCTCATCTTTATTATTATTTTTTTATAGAGATTTTGGACCAAAGAAAGTGGTGGAACCTTTTTATGACCGAGATATGAATTAGGTTTAAATGAGTAAAAAATGATCCGATTTAAATGGATTTATTTAATCTATAAAGACCTATTTTTACATAATACAATCTTCGCAATTCATACCTAACCAAAATCTAATTAGGACCCAATCAAACCGAAGCTACAATTCAAGAGAATTGAAGGCACCAAAAACAAAGGTCTTTCCATGCTTGAGATTGATTTTGGCACTTTTATAACAAGTCGACGTAATTGTCACTTTTTGATAAGTTTAGACACCATATACCATTGCCAATTACTTAAATTAATTCAGAACAAGAAAAATCAAATAATTGTTGGTAGATAATTTGTACGATAATTGTTAACCAAAATTAATCAACCAAATTTGAAAAAAACCACTTAGATAAATGTCGATAGTTCTTTGCGGTAAGCTATAGGCATTTTCAAAAAATGCAAAATAAAAATCGGTAAAATGTAAGGATTTTCTTTCTATGAGTGTCAAAAGAGACAAATGGACCACTCCCTATAAAAGCTCGGTGGCAGTTGAGGATCGTGCCCTGCCGTTTGCGGACACTTCCACATCCGTACGTTGACCTGAATGTTGGTGGACGGATTCATACCAACTGCCGACATCGTTTTAAGAGTACAACGTCAATCCCGATGATTCGAAAAGCATCAGGATCCAATATGAAAGCACGCACGACATTCCGGCGCGAAGCTTCCTCCTAGCTTTCGTCTCCGCCGCAGCTCATTCCCAATGGAGAGGATCCTTTCTTCGAGCCGGAGACCTGGAATGCTCCTCCATTTTCCATCACGCTCGTAATGTAATTTCCGTGCAACAGGACCCGCGCAGTTCCAACTCGTGCTTAATTAGTGGCTTCATTGATGATTCCTTCATATATACATTGCGCTTGCTATTTCGAACGGCACTCCCTCGGGCTCTTACCCAATTTTGCCTCTTGTTATTTACCCGACGCCAACATTTGGTGCCTACCATCGCTCGACGATCCACTAAGACGCGTAATTAATATTTGCATTAATTTATTTTGGATTCTACCATTGAAAATGGGGAAAATCATTCAAAAAAAACTTAGTATACAATGGTCAATTTAGTCATAAATATTTAATTCTGTCAATTTAATTCTAAATTTTTTTTATGATTTGTCGATTTAGTCATAAATTTTTCAATCGTGCAAATTTAATCCTAAACTTTTTTACGATTTGTCAATTTAAGCTTTGTTCGTTTCACGAAAAATGTGGTGTTTCTAAAAATATTTTCCAGAAAGTCATTTTATAGGAAAATGTAATTATTTTTCGGTATTCGGATGAAACTTGAAAATGAAGTGAAAAATATTTTTCGTTGTTCGGTAAGGAAAATCTTTTCCTTCATATACTCTTTTTCATTTATTTTATTTTTTAAAATGGATTTTTCATATTTTTAGAAATTGATTTTTAATTTTTTTAATTTTAAAAATCTACTATTAATTTTTTTATTTATTTTTCTTTTATTTTTTCTTTGTTTTCCATCTCCTTCTATCTTGGCCGGTCACCGGCCACGGCGATGGCCCACGATCGACCACCAGTGAGCCTCGAGCTTGTCGATGAGCACAAGGCTTGCCGCTAACCAGATTGGCGATCGACAAGCGCAAGCTTGAGATCGACGAGCTCGAAAGTTCGCCTAGCGACGGCCGACAACTACCAATAAATAAGAAGATGGGGAAAAAAAGAAAAGAAAAAGGAAATTAAAAAAATAATTCGAATAAAAAAAAAAAAGAATAAGAAAGGGGAGGAGGAAATAGGGATTTGTAGAGGTGTGAGATAAGGGAGATCAAGTGAGGAAAATGTTTTCTACCTTTCAAAAGTGAAAAATATTTTCCTCTAATTTAGAAGACTTTTTTCCTTTCATAGAAAGCATTTTCCCCAAGGTATTCATTTTCCGCGAAACGAACGCCGAAAATCCGGAAAACGTTTTCTCATAAATTATTTTTCACGAAATGAACGGAGCCTTAATTCTAAAACTTTTGATGATTTCCCAATATAATCATTAGGGCAAATTATCCAAGTAATAGGTTTAAAATTTTCACGAGGGATAAGAATAATGGGACTAGTTAAGATATATAATAGAACTTATATAATGCGAGACAATTCCTCAATCATTTTGCTTGAAAAATGGGTAAGAGCAATGAAGCTCTACACCTTAAAAGATCGAAATATTCTTTTGATAGGTTCAATCTTTGTTTGGAGTAGCCCGTGATACATATCGCACGATCTTATTCCAAAATATGTACTTGTGGTATTTGACTATTTGTTCAACGGTCTAAACAATTTGATTATACTTTTCGAATAAGATTTGAGAGGGAAAAGTACAACCCAAATCGGCCAGCCTTTTCAGTTGCAGCTTCATAAAATGGAAATCACGAGAGAAGGACAGCAAGTTGCCGTCATCTCCAACTATCAATAATTCACGGCCGAGATGGAACTTCCAAAAACGACTCTACTTTTAACTTTTGCAAAAGCCGATCTAAAATCAGAAAAAGGAAATTGATATATATTCGTATTTTCGCGCCGGGCAGACGGGGAAATCGTAATATGAGCTGATGCTGACGCCCGCGTGATGCCGCGTGATGGCGTGTCTGCTACAACGTCATCAGAATCGATGAATAGAACAAAATGCCTACAATTAAAGAGATGAAGAAAAAATCAGAGGGAAAATATATTCGTACCATCGGCAATCCGACGCAAATAGCTCAGCCCCGAAGCCTTATCGTTTGACGCGGTTTATCTTTCCTTTCCTAATGAGTATGCCGCAAGGAAGTGCGGAATGGGGAGATGGTTTTTTCTATTTTTTTCCTTCCCTGTTTTCACACTACTTTCATTACAGTTTTGTTGAAGATGAATTTGAACCGAATTCGTAAGGACCCTTTTATTTTATTTTTTTGGTTGATCTCATTTTTTACTACTTGTTCATCAAATTAGATCGACTCTTTTTAAACCTAGACCAGCAAAAATGAGGGAAAAGGTGGATTTGGGGCTCGCCACCTCTACCGATGCCCTGTTGAACTTGGGTTTGATACGACTCACTGATGTTGCCACTCGCCATGTACGGTGAAAAAAAGGTTGCCATGTGTTGCTTTTAGGGGCTGAGAATCCATAGTACGTGTCATAATCGTGTTTATAATTTGTGTCGATTTTTGTCAATGGAAACTCGTTAATTCTTATCAATATATCATTGAGATTTTCTCTTTATAATTCATGTTTTACAGAATATTAGGCAACAAGACTGTGTCTACTGTTCTTGTCTTTTTAGATAGGGTGCAAAGATATCATGAAAATCATTAAATTTAGTTTGTTGAATACACAAGAACGAAGTTTACGCAAAGTATTGCCTCTACCGACTTAACGACTCTCTCTCAAGCATTTTCGTACATTGCTCGTGAATGTAATAAAATGGCTACATACATACATGCATCTAACTGAAATTACTACGTTGAAAAATCTAATTAAAATGGGTAGATACAATGTCCCGCTCCTGTTGGGTTTGAAAAAGAAGAGAAAGGGGGCTTCAACTTTTGTCTGTTTCCTTCGACCCCTTCTAGACGCGGGACACCCAAAGGCGAGACCGTGCGAATCTCTCGTGCCTAAACCTTCACTCATGAAGGATGTTTTGCGTGATTGCCACGCACGATGGATTATATATATATTAATTTATTTGTTTTATTCTATTTTAACTATCAATTCACTCTTTAAATTATTTTCCTATCTCTTTACAACACCTCTAAAGTTAAACGTTCCTGCGTCTTAACTTTGAGAAGGTAAAGAATCGAATTCTCCACCACCCATTTTCATATGATAAAGGTGGTTACTAGGATAATCCTAAGTGAGTTCCCTACATTGCTTCACTTCCGCAGTTGCCCGCCAACCCAACAGGGCCAACACCCGTTTACTTCGGTCGGATCGTCATTTTTTTTTTTTTTTTATACCATCCCTGCTCCGTGGGCCCCCCCCAACTCCTTTTGCTCTCCTCCACCATAAATATGAAGTGTCCCCACGTTCGTCTCCATCGAAACTCAGGCAAACACACCTCCTCTTCCTCTGCTTGCTCATCTCTGATAACCCCGACGAGATTTCTCTGTTGCATAGAGAGGGTTACCGATAAAATGTCGAATCCTGGCGCGACGAAGAAGGCCTCGAGTGAGAATTCGGAGGCGAGGCTGCCTCCCAAGAGAGGTCAGGTCAAAGTCAGGATCGTCGGGATGGTTGTGAAGAAAGTGGCCGGAATAGCATCGGCAGCGGGGCTCGGAAGGAAGAGAAGCCGCGTCGCAGAGGTGCCGGCCTCTGCCCCGCTGCTCAAGATCAGCGCGTGCCCGCTGGCCGAGCAAGGGTAGTCTTAGTTTGTCTTTAAAAATGTACGATTCGACTCTGCAACTGTACTACTGGTGACAGTCTCTCTTTTTCGAGGATGGGTTCTTGTTTCTTCTGTTGTAATGCTTCTGCGTTCAGAGAAGAACTTCAAGTTACCTTATGTAAGTGAAAGGCAAAGCAGAGAGTTAGGGAACAGATCGTGGGTCGACTTTGTCGCCATTTTTTGGTGTGTCTTGTCTATTTGTACGGATGTCTCTGTCGTATTTTTGACTTTACGAAGGAAGGCATTCTGCATCTCTCGCTTTTTCTTTCTCTTATTCCCACTTCGATTCCCTTCTATTGTAGCAGCGGTTAAGTTCTCGCGTCTCGATTTAGTCCATTCAAATGCCCCTTTGCCGTTGCCTACCTCTGTTTCTTCGGACTCTGTTTTTGGGGGCCAAAAACCCACTTCTGGTTCGACAAGAATGAAGGTTTTGGAACGTTTGGTGCCATCGGATGCAAGAAGTTTTAAAGAAAATGTCGCAAATTGCGACCCCGAGGTTGAAAATTCGATGGAGGATGAATCGTTTTCTTGGTTGCAGCGCTCGAAGGGGGAGATTCGGATACCGAATGAACGGAATTAGAAACCCACTTTTGCCTTCTTCCCGGTTTGCTGAGGAAGAAAAGGTGCCGATCGTCTTCCCTCAAAAGAGAAAAGGTCCCAATCGCATCGTTGGGTCTGTCGTACGACGTCCGTTTTATTGTCTTTGGTTTTTTTCTTTTAGGAGTTACTTCCATGCCACGATTTTCTAGCGACCCAAATCCCATCGAGACAAGAATTTGATAGGCCGAGAATTGTGATCTCGGTCCGGGCATGATTTGTATAGTTATGTAAGATAATCTAAAGAGCGGTGTTACTTTTTATAATTGTATTAGAACATATATTAGGTCTTGACCTTCAATAGATTTGCTCAAGCGCAGCTCTTAAAATCACGAATTTGGAAATCATAAAGTTCCGATTTGTTTTCATTTGTTAACATCGTTCGACAATGTCAATATTAAATTAGAGGAGCATGTGTGTCTGCCTAGAGATGGTCAGCCAATGATCTCAACGGGCCACAGTTGGGAAAAAAAATATAAAGAATGAGAGAGATAAAAAAAATAAGGAAAAGGGAAAAGGAAGTAATAAAAAATTTAGAAAAATCATGTCACGTAGAATAAACGAATTCCGGCCGGATGGATTTGATAAATATAAATATAAAAAGGTTTGGAACTAAATAATAATCTAATTAAAATGTCCCGGTTTGATCTAGTTTTAATTTAATAAATTTAGTACTTTTTTCTGTGTTCCTCGACCCTGGGACAAAAGACCCCACACTCGCGCGGCCATTTTGTGAAAGATGATTCCCAACGTCGCCTTTGTATTTTCTTTAATTTTACTTTTCGCAACTTTTCCTTAAAAAATTGTTTGCCTGCAAAGATACCGAGTCGTACCACCCGGCTTTAGTTCGACAAAAATATGAACAATAAAGAACTCTTTGCGCGTCGATTTGCGCGTCGTAGATAGAATAAAAAACTATTTGTTGCAACTTGCAATGCCCCATGTGAAGAACGTTTTTTTCT
Organism: Eucalyptus decipiens; assembly: GCA_014182575.1. Classification (NCBI taxonomy): domain Eukaryota; kingdom Viridiplantae; phylum Streptophyta; class Magnoliopsida; order Myrtales; family Myrtaceae; genus Eucalyptus; species Eucalyptus decipiens. Next base: position 52,071,317 of record CM024615.1, read on the forward strand.
TCAGCCGTTTGCGTAAACAAAGAACAGCATCACTAGTAACCGCAACCATGGTCCTCTAGTGACCTGGTCTATCCCTATGACCGAAAGTAAGGCAATTACAATCTCTTTCGAAAATATGTATTATGGCAGGACCACTTAAAGGTGTAACGTGAGAGATCCCTCGAATATTGTGCTTCAAAAATGAGTAAGGCCAACAGAACTCTACAACCTCAAAATGTAACATATTCTTTTGATAGGTTCGATTATTGTTAGGAGTAACCCATATTATATGTAAATTATACTATTATAAGATGTACTTTTTGTACTCGTCTATCGATATAAACGGTTTAATTGCATCTCCGAATAGAATTTAAGACAAGATTACATCAATTAAGAAGGTTACGGCTTAATCTCACAATGCAGATGATAAATAGGACTTTCAATGCACATTTTGTTAAAAAGAAAAAAGAAAAAGAGAGACTTAACGAGTGGAGTCTCATTTAAATTAATCGCAATTGATCTGAATTGCCAGTAATTTTCTTTTCTTTTATGAAAAAAATGAATGGCTGGTGTGTTCTCCACGAAACTTAACAAGTCTTAGTGGGTCCTAACCGTCCTATTGCAAAAGGATCTTAGATGTGTAGCTAGTACAAGCATGAAAGGGGGCAATAACGAAACAGATGCATCAAAATCGAGACAATGGTATTCATCGGGACCAGCACACATCTACGCGGTCTTTCTACTACTACAATTTTCCCTTTCTGGTATCACAGTTCAGTTGTTTTTTTTTTTTTTTTTTTCTCTTTTCTAAATATGACCACTTGGAGTTTCGTGGCCGCACATGGTCTCCTGACTCGCGTGAGTCACGCAGCCGGCCATTGCGAGGTTCACACACACAGGAACTTTCCATCTTCTTTGTTGCTAGCCCATTTAACTAATGCATATAACACTTCAATCCATCAATTATGAGGTGAGAAATTAATGTATGATCCCTTTTGACAGGTCTATTATCAACATTCTTGCAATCCGAAAATGAAAAAAGAAAAGAAAAGGATGTGTGCAATTAAGCACATAAATTTGTGGCAATCATTAACGAATGTTCGTTTTTTTCGCTCGTCTCGTCTTTAGTTTGTTTTTTATGGAGAATTTGGACCAAAGAAAGTGGTGGGACATTTTATGACTGATATCTAGACTTATCAAATGGGTCAATTGGATTAGGTTTAAATGGTTCAAAAATTGTCCCATTTAAATTGATTTATTTAACTTATGTGGACCCATTTTGACGTGATACAATCTTCGCAAGCTATACCTAACCAAAATCCAATCGAGACCAAACCAAACCCAAGCTCCAATTCAAGAGCATCAAAGGTACCAAAAACAAAGGTCATTTAGTGCTTGAGATTGTTTTTGGCACTTTTATAACAAGTGCCAAGGGAGAAGATCCTCTCTACAAAGCTTCCTCCGTTCTCCATCATTCTCGTAATGTATTTTCTATGCAACACGACATCACGCAGCTCAACTCACGCTTCAATTCTTCTTTCTATTCGCCTGTTTAATATTAGGTTCTATGCTTGCTTTACTCGAGGTTGGAAATTCTTTTTTCAAAGAATTGGTAAATTTAGAAGGGTTAATGCCATGGGAAATTTTAAAACTAATACATATGTGACAAATTTATCCTAAATTAATTTTTTGATCACGAAAAACCTTTTATTGGTACATATGAGATAAATTTATCCAAAGTTAATTTTTTGATCGAAAAAGCTGAAAACTAATATACCCATGACAAATTTATTTCAGACTAATTTTTTTCCCACTAAAAATCTGAAACCGTTATACTTGTGATAAATTTATTTTCTGTTAACTAATATAAATTTTATAGTTAAATTTTCTAACGTCAGGATTTTTATGCAGTTTTGAGTAGCCAACATAATTTTTTGTAAGTTTGGCACTCAATTAATGCAACTTGAAACTTGTTCATAAGTAAATGGAATGCTTTCCCCATAACCTAATATCAATGTTGAAATGTTAAAAAAAAAAACAACGAAGTTGGATTGATTTAATTAAAACAACAAGAATTTTGACGACTGTTATTTTCTTCTTCTTTTTTCCGCTTTTCTTGTATTTAGTTTTTTTTTCCAGAGATTTTGGACCAAAAAAATAGGTGGAATGTTTCCTGACTAATGCCTAGACTGGTCAAACACGCGGGCTGAATTATATTTAAATGTGTCAAAAGTGGTTTGACCTAAATTTAACTTATCTAAACTCATTTGACCGTAATACAATATTAGCGGTCCATACCTAACCAAAATCCGAGTGGGACCTAACCTAACCCAAACTCCAATTCAAGTGAGTTAAAAATACCAAAAATAAATGTGATTCTGTGCTTGAGAATGATTTTGGCCTTTTTATAACAAGTTCACGGATAACATCACTATGTATTTAAATTTACCTAGAACAAAGAAAAATCAAATAATCATTGATAAGGAACTCAAAAATGAGAGATACTTACCCAAAACTAATTGGATTAATCGAAAAAAAGTTGTTAAATCACTCAAATAAAGATGGATAGTTGTTCTTGATTGGGGTAAATTTAATGCGTTTTGAGGGTTCGCAGTTAAGATTATACTTTCGACTTGAAGTCGTCTGCACGACTGCACTTTCGAAGGAAGTCACGGGGGACTCCAAGTGTCCCTTTGAGAATCTCTCGTCGCAGCAGCACGGTTGGTAGGTAAAAGGGACCTTTTCGATTTGATTCTGTCGCGACAAATTTTTTGGGGTTTGGACCACCTAGGGTTTGGCTAATGGATTGTTAAGCCTAGACTTAACTCGGGCTCTCCCAAGCCCATACCAATTCGCGACTTAGGTTTGAATTGTTAACATGCAATTAAATTTTAACTAGGAGTCGCCACTAATCTATTTTTGGTGGGTCGATTAGAAACCCTAGTAAAGTAACGGGAGATTTACTTTACTCCTACAAACCGAGAGACTAAAGTACGGGGACTTGGTTACGTTAGATTTCTCTAACGCCCTTTCGGTACCTTTCTTTTTATTTTTGAAAAATGCTTGGCAGTTGAATTGATTTTAATTTAACTTCCTAACATGTGAGGTGATCATACATGTGCGCATACCACCAATTTAACACTCAAGAAAGCAATTAAATATTGCAAAAACATACGTAGGAGCAACGAAAGCATCTGCATTGTTAAATCGAATTCACATCAAGACCCTAGATATGATTTCTAATTAACACGCAATTTCAATTTTTATTTTCACTTTATTTAATGAGAATCATGACTTATGCAATGCATGTAATCTAATATGACATGGCAGCATGATCTAAACTATATGACATGAAGAAATGCAATAATTAAATGCAATCTAAATTAATCAAATGATGATAGGTAATGCGATGTAATGACATACTAAAATGGCACGCAACATACAATTTAGTATGCAAGTTATATGTCACGCGACATTTATTAAATGACTTAGTCTAATGACGGGCGATTTCTGATTAAAAATGAACCTAACAATAATCACTAAATGACGTGCATTTCATGGACTTAATTCTATATGACATGGGCTTTTTATTTTCCTAACAAAACATGCAATTTATCTAAGAGAGATTATCTACCTATAATTGATAAACATGCAACCCTAACATGTAATGACGTGCAAAGAATGTCTTAATTTAACATGATATATGCATGATGATTTTTTTTGTGTTTTTATATTAATTTTGAAATTAAAATTTCCACATGCAATTCAAATAAAACTAGCATCCTAAATGAATGTGCTTTTTCTTTTGGTTTTCTTTTTCATGATTCAAAATAAAATTCTTATTTTAAATGTAAAAGATAATAGCCAAACCTAATCTTAATTCAACATTTTTTGGATTTTCTTATTTAAAACTCGGGATAAGATTGCAATTTTAACCCTAAAACAGCAAATCCAATCCTAACTCAAATATTTTTGGATTTTTCTTTTACGAAAATAAGATTGACTAACTAACTTAACGATGGCAAATCAAACAAGATAATATTGACATCCAAAAATTAGCGAACCGTATATCGCGCATGAGATCGGGTTGGCAAATTTTTAATTAAATCGCGAATCAAATCTCGAGCTTGAGATTGGATTGTCGATTTTTGTAAGGGATTGCGAGTCGGATTTCGGGCGCGAAAATCGGACTATCAATCCCTAGCTTGAAGGGCACTTTCATGTTGGAATCTCAATCTAACATTTAAGAGGAACAATTCACTAAACAAAACCAGATATAAAGGAAAGTAAAAAAAACTATAACTAGATAAGCAATAATAAAAAAAAAAAATCTACCTAATTCCCTTTTCCTTTTTTTTTTGTTTTTTCTTCCACGTGGAACCGTGGGTCTCCAAGGGCAACCGGTTGACCGGAGGTCCGGCAGGGGAACTCCGGCAGAGGCAGTGGCTGTGTGGTGGGTCACTGTCAAAGGAAATCACGGTGGTCGGAACTCCGGCGAAGGGACTCGGTGGCTGGTGGACACAGCTGCAGTAGCTGGTCACGGGTGCTACAGTGGCGTCGCTCGGATGGCTGCAGGAGCGGTGGGTCGCAGCGCGGCAGGCCGGAGCGGCTCGAACTACCGGCGAAGGGCGTCCAGATCTGGCGGGGATGCTCCGGCGGAGGCTCGGCGTCAGGCGGGGCAGCAGGGAGAGATGGATGCGCGGCGTCGACGATCAAGTGCGAGCGCGTCGGGACGGGCTCCTACGGGTCGCTCGGAGGTGCGGAGGGAGCGATGCTGTCCGTGAGCAGGGGCGTCACGTGAGCAGCAGCAACGGTCGTCGGGGGAAGCTCGGAGCCGACGCGGTGCAGGCGGTGAGCAGATCTGGCTCGGGTCCGGCCGCGGCAGAGCTCCGGCCGAGGTGGGTTGCGGACTACCGGCGTTGCAGAGGGGAGTTCGGAGTGACGGTGGCCGATGGTAGCGACGGCGGGCTTCGTGTGGCGAGGGAGGCTCGCGGGTGCTGCGAGTCGCGAGGGAACGAGCGGCGGCTGCGGAGATGCGGCGGAGGAGCTCTGGGCGGTCGCGGATGGAGCAGCAAGTTTTGGGAGACGATGAACAGTAAGGGTCAAATCACCCCTTTACTTTTCTCCTCTCTCTCTCTCACGTCACTCTCCCTCTTCCTTCGCTTTTCTGCAGAAGCTTTTGCTTTTTTTTCTTTTTCTCTTCTTTTCTTTCAACCTCCACGGATGGCTTCTCTCCCCTTTCACTTTTTCTGAATTTTTTTAAAAGAAGCTCCCCCCAAAGCAAGAACCGAACCTCCTATTTATAAAGTGAAAACCCCAGTCGGTTCTACGTACGAAGATTTGCGTATCAACTCAATCGCTGAAAATCCTCCTTCGAAAAGATGAGATGTGCTCAACCAAAAGATAGCTCTAAAACCTAAAATTATCTGTTAAAATCTTTCAAAGTTCGACTCACTCGACCATTAAAGATTTTATATACTTGACTCATCGATTGAAGATAATCTGAAATTTTTGTGAAGGTTTTCTAGATAATTCACTCAAGATAAAGCTCCATTAACCAACTTTAAAATCTTTCGAAATCTTTATCCGCAACAAAATATTTTAGAATATTCTTTATCCTCACTATATTCTCCACGATTTCACCACCTATTGATCGCAATATGATTTTTTTAAATGTCAAAACCACCATAATATTGCACCAAATCTCAATTATCCACGAAATAATTTTCAACTAATTTGAACCCATCCGCACCAATCCAATAGATAAAATGCAAATTAAAATAAAATGCTCTATATGCTATTAAACTCTAATTTTTAAATGACTAAACGGACCGTTAAAATTTAGGTGTCAACAGATTCCCAAAAAGCTTTGTGTTGAGATCAGCATCGACGTAGGTGCGCTCGCAAGCTTTTCGCAAGATAGACGCTTCCCGCAAGGTGTCGGCGTTTTGGTTCTTTTGGAATTAATAGGTATGGCCCCGATAAATCAATGACCAGAGAATTGATAATTTCACTGCCAAATTTGTCGTTCCTCATGCATTCGCACCCTTCTTTTATTTTATCAATTTACTCTTACATTTTCGAGTCGGATGATATTCCAATCGAAACGTTCTTCAGCTGAAAAGATGTTCGATCTATTAGTTCTGTAGTACTTTAGCTTTAGCTGGTACGTCCATGATGGGGTGCGAAAGGAACGCACCATTTCGTCTTGATGCGTTACGATGGAAAGTCACTAATGGAGGGGTATGAAGGGAGACGTATAAAATCCTCCCGAACACAACCGTTGGAAAGGTTGGCAGATCATTTGCACCAAATTTTCTCTCCATTTTCCATCAAAGAAGATCAAGGCGTTCCATTTCATCTTTGCAAGAACAATCGGCATTTACGCCGTGGAAATCGGGTGTTTTCCTTGTGATTGCATCCAAACTAACGTGAGGTAGTGTTGTTCGTGATTTATTCGCAATTCAACGTTCGTTCTGGGGCTATTTGCTATTTGCGCATCGGAATCAGGTAAGTCATCTTCCGCCGACTCGAATTCCAACAAGTTCGAAAATGGGTTTTTAATTAGTTTACCTCAACACCAAAAGGAGAGATAGCTCAAAAGGCTTGTATAATGATCAACATTAAAATTCATGTTCATTTCTTTGCTCCCTTGATTACATTCGGAAATAAATAAAGGGAAAAATTCATTAAAAACTCCAAATTATAGTTACAGTGACATGTGTATTTTGAACTTTTTTTTTGTCAATTGTGACATATTTACCATAAATTTTTCTCGCGACATTAAAATCTCAAACATGTACATATTTGACACTTTTACCTTCGTTAATATTCTGTCGGATGATTTTTCAGTCAAAACAACGTCGTCTTTATTACATTTCCGCACGGCACATGTCAACATTATTTACTTTTTGGCGTCCATGTAGATAGATTTTTCACAGTGCTTATTGACAGAATCCTAATGGATGGTAAATGTGTCACGCATATATAAATTTGAATTTTTTGGTATCGTAGAAAAAAGTTAGGAGTAAATGTCTCATAATGGACATAATTTAAATTTTTTGATAATTTTTATCCATAAATAAATAAGAGAAATAATTGGGTGATAGTTTTTAACCTCTTTGTGAGAATAACAGTCTATTTTGGACAAAAAAACAAAATAATAATAATAATAAATTATTATGGGGTCCGCCTATTCAAGAATTTGTTACTCACAACAAGTTGTAATTCTCATAATAGTTCAAAAGTTATTAGGTTAGCAAAGCCCAATAAATAAATAGTGCAGCTAGCCTAACGGCACTGTGATGGTGCTATTGTGAGTTGTGACCACAATTCTCATATTATGCCGGTTGGGACTCATTTTGGCAATTGAAAAATAAAACTTCCAAAGCTAATTGTCAAAAATGGCCCTTATGCTAGTCTCGTTAGACCTATCAAATAAGTAGGTCGAGTCGGGTCGGGTCATAAATGGTCCGACCCAAATCAATTCATTTAACCTATTTATAATCCAATTATCGCAATGCAAAATTTTTGACCCATACCCGACTCATTTAACTAAACTTAAGAAAGCTTATTTCTTTTATATATATATATTTATTTAAATGGTTTGCTAAAATACTTTCATGCAATACAAATTTAATGGACAATTTTTCTATTTGTTTAAAACATAATGTTTTATTATTATCATTTTATTTTTTAGAAATCAACATTTTAATTATTTTTTAAAATATAATTTTTAATTATTTTTCTTTTTCTTCTTCTTTGGCTAGCTACCGGCCGTCGCGGGCGAGCTCAAGCTCGCCCGATGCCGGCGAGGCTAGAGCTCACCGGATCTGGTAAGACGGAGGCCTCGGCGGTGTCGGGTGAGCTCCGGCTCGTCGAACTCGGGTGAGGTTGCTAAGCTTTAACTTGCTGATCAAGCTATACTAAAGCTCGCATGACTTCGGCATGCTGGAGCTTGCCTAACGTTGGTAAGCTTGAGGCTTGCTAGAGGTCGGCGAGGCCTCCACCTCACTAGCTCCAACGAGCTTGAGCTCACCCGACGCCGATAGGGAGGCTTGAGGCTCGCTAGATCGGGTGAGCTCACGAGCTTAAGGCTCACTAGATCGGCAAGCCTCGAGCCTCGCCTAGCCGGTCGCCGTGCCGGCCACCGGCTAAGGAAGAAGGGGAAAAAAAAAAAAAAAAAAAAAAAAATGAAATATAAAAATAATTATGATTTCAATTTTTTTTTTTTTAAAATATTTTTATAAAGTTAAAAAGGGAAAGAGAGAATGTGGGGCTTGGGTTGGAAATGGGTTCTCATTTAAGACTCATTTATCTTAGGTTTTCAATTTTCAAGCCCATTTAACCAATCTCTTCAAAAAGTAAGTGACTCATATATGACCAATTTATGGTTTAAATGAGTCGTATATTGGCTTAAGACCTATTTTCCCACCTTTAGGTCTCGTGCTTTGCCCTTAGGAAAATATCGTGCACAATTTTCAAGAGGGAATTGCAAATGTTAATTGATTTTAGGAAGTAAAAGGTTACATCAATGTATTGCTAGCTTTGTAATAGACTTCACATAAATAAGGATAGTACACTTTTCATATTGGAAAATGAAGAATCATAGCCTAAAAAGGGAGACGAAATTTTTTGTACATTTAAATTTATAGGGTGAAATACGAGAAAATGCATAGAAACTTAATAAAAGATAAATATGTTCAATTAAAATTATATAATGCAGAGAGTCAGATTTGTTTTTTATTCAAATCACGTCTCTGATTTCATGTTGCTTGATTTTGAATTGTTGCTTTTGTAGACTAGCTAGTCTCGTCAAAACATAAAGATAGTAACACGTGTTATAAAATTGTGAAAATGAGATGATCATGACTAGAGCAAATAATATTGTGCCAGGAATAGGCTCGATGAGGACATTTAAACATAAGGTGTATTATATCAACATTATAATTTGTCATGTGAATGATTTTGTTGGCTTTATTATCATGTTTTAGCAACATTATAGAATGACACAAATCTTGGTAATTTTGATCTACCGAATATTAAGTAGAAAAAACTTTCTTAACTTGCAGAAGGATTGTCTACAATTTATAGTTTTTTTTGTGTGTGCATAACTATGCATAATTACGGGTAAATAAATTGATGTTTTAAATATGACAAAAAGAAAAAATGATGTTTTAAAGAAGGCCACTTCCATAGAAATCGGATGAAAATTCATTCTTCTTCTAGGAAATGATTTTGTGGTCAAGAGTAGACCGTCACCTTATGGAAGGTGACGGCACCGTCCTCTTCGCATTTCTCATAAATAAATAGATAAAAAGAAGTCACCCCATAGCTTCCCCGCTCTTTCCTAGTACCTCCCCCAAACTGCAAAACCGGAAAAACCGGCCAAACCCCCGTCCTTTCTCTCAAACCCGCCGCTTCCTCTATATAAGCACGACCAAACCAACACATCGTCTCCACCAGAACACTGCAAAATGCTCCTCCGCTTCCTCTGCTGTCTTTACCTCTCTCTGCTTGCTTATCTCTAATAACCCTTTTTTCTCGGCGGAGAGAGGATCGCAGAAAATGTCCAACCCATGCACGACGAAGAAGATCTCGATAAAGAATTCGAAAGTGAGGCTGCCCCCGAAGAGAGGACGGATCAAAGTCGGGATCTTCTGGATGGTGGCAAAGAAAGTGAGGGATATGACGTTGATGACGGCGGGTCTCGGAAGGAAGAGAGGCCGCATCACGGACTCGCCGGCCTTGGCGACACCACTCAAGATCAGCGCACGCTTGCTGGCCAAGCAAGAGTAGTCCTCAGGCTTTTTCTGCAAATGCACGACTCAACTCTGCAATCGTGCTACTGATGATTGTTTTTCTTCTTACGGGTGTGTTTTTGCTTCTTCTGTTGTAATGCGGGGGCTTTTTCCCATCTGCCATCAAAAGAGAGGGAGCGGAAATGCATCTCGTTTGCCGGAGAGACACAAAGAGAGAGAGAGGAATCGCATAGTTGAATATCGTACGTTGTTTGTTCTTCTATTAGTCGCATCGCAAGTAGAGTTCTAAGTGGGTCACTTGTCAATGCCATGCCACATGCTTCTGGAATTGAAAATCCAGAAGTTAAGGGCCTGTTTGGCAACGAGCCAAACAGTCTTGGATTTTGATTTTTGTTAGAATCGGTTTGAGACGAGAATCGCGTTTGGTAAAATTTTTGTTCCTTAGGAACAATTTTGGACAAGATTTGAGAATAAAAAATTTGATTCTCTGTCCGAGAATCGAAAAAGAATCAAAACGGTGAAACCCTCTCTTTTCCCTTTCGTCATCTTGGTTGCTGTCTGCCACCGCCCGCCACCATCCGCCGCCGCCCGTCGCCGCCGTCCGCCGCCGTCCGCCGCCGGTCGCCGAAGGCTCGCCAGGCCAGGGCGAGGTCCAGCGAGCTTGCCAGAGGCAAGCCCAGCCATCGGCGAGGCTCGGCCTCGCCCAGCCCTGGCGAGGCCGGCCTGGCCACCGGCGGGGCTAGGCGAGCCTCACTGGTGGCCAGGCGAGCCTCGCCCAGCTACCAGCAAGGCTCGGCCAACGAAGGCCAACCTCGCCCAGGGGCGGCGGCGCTCCGGTGAGCGTCGCCACAGCGGCGACGAGCCGGATGAAGAAGAAGAAGAATAGGAAAAAAGAGAAAAAAAAAAAAGAAAAACAGAAAAGAAAGTAAAAAGTAAAAAAAAAATATTTAAAAATTATTTAAAAATCAAAAGAAATTAATTTGGAACATAATCAATTAATACGGTACCAAACACAATTCTATTCTAGAATAAAAATTTTTGGACAGTTACCAAACGAGCATTTTTACTCAGAATAAGTTCCTGGGAACAAAATAAAAAATAATCATTTCTAGTCAGAATCAGCTCCCGGGAATAGAATCGTTACTAAACGCACCCTAAGTATACACACGATTTGTTAAAAAGAAAAAAAAAGGAGTTAATGTGTCGGGTCTAATTTAAATTAATCATGATTGATCTATATCGTCAGTAATTTATTTATTTATTTATGAAAAAAATGCATGGCTTGAGGGTTCCCCACAAAACTTGACACTCCTTTGTGACTCCTATTTGAAAGGGATAAAATATGTAGCTAGTATAATCGGGAAAGGGTAATAACGGAATAGACACGTGAAATTCGACCAGCACATCAGAGTGGTCTTTCTGATACCGCAATTCTCTTTTTTTTTTGGTATTGCAATTAAGTGCATGTTGGTAGTTGGCCAAACAGAAACTATTTATATCTTTTTACTTCACGGAACCAAAAAAAAATATAAATCCATTTAGTAAAATTTTTGTTCGAGGAACAACTCAAGAATTAAGTGAAAATCTTTTTTTTTTTAAAACGCAAACCATTTTCTTTTCTTCTTTTTTCTTTTTTTCCATTCTTTTTCTCTTCCTCTTCTTCTTTCTCTAGATGATCACTCTAGCAACCTCACTGGAGCCTTGCCATGGCTAGGTGAGGTTTAGCCTTTTCTAGGCTCGGCGATGGCTCGACCTCGCCGGGGGCCGATGAGGCTCCCTTAAGGCCGACGATCGGCTAGCAAGCCCCTAGCTAGAGGGAAAAAAAGAAAAATGTAATAATATTATTAAAAAAATTAAAAGAAAATTTAAGTTATAAACAAATTTAAGGATCGTACCAAACGCATTTCTATTCAGATAATAAAATTTTTATGTAGTTATCAAACTCTTTTGAATGCTTCGTTTAAGGAACATAATTTTTTAAAAAAAAAACTATTTTTGAGTAAAAATTATTTTTGAGAACATAATGATTACCAAACGCACCCTAAGTTGTCTGATATTTTTTTTTTTTCAAATATGACTACTCGAAGTTTCATGATAGTGCATGGTCTCCACTCTCGCATGAGACACTCAATTGACCATTGCAGGGTTAATATAGAGAGGAATTTTCCGTCATCTTTGTTGTAAAACCCATCTAACACTTATTTTATGATTAAATCCATATATAATATGTTTACTAAATATAAGTAATGACATAATGACTTAGCCTATCAAATATGAGTTGCAAAATGGGTGATGACAGGTCTACTATTAACATTCTCGCAATCCAAATTTGAAAAAAAAAATACACAAAAAAAAGGATGTGCCCAAAAAACACAGATTTGTGGCAATCATTAACGAACGTTTATGTTTTTTGCTTATATATATAGATTTTGGACTAAAGAAAGTGGTGGAACCTTTTGTGACTGATGTCTAGACTTATCAAAAGGGTGGATTGAATTAGGTTTAAATGAGTAAACAACGATTCGATCTAAATTGATCTATTTAACCTATATTGACTAGTTTTTACGTAATACAATCTTCGCAATCCATACCTAACCAAAATCTGATCGAGACCCAACCAAACTTGAGCTCCAATTCAAGAGATATAAAGGTACCAAAAATAGAGGCCATTTCGTGCTTGAGATTGATTTTGTCACTTTTATAACAAGTCAACGCAAATGCCATCATTTGATAATTTTAACATCCTATACCACACAGTTAATTACTTAAATTCATCCGGAACAAGAAAATCAAATAATTTTTAGTAACTTGAATGGGTGTTGCTAACTCAAAACTAGTTGACTTAATCGGAGAAAAACTGGTATATCATCCATGTAAAGGTGGGTGGTTCTCTATGGTTGTGGTAAACTTTAAGTATTTTCCAAGAATGCAAAAATAAAAATTGGTAAAATATAAGAATTTTTTTTATGTATATCAATAGAGACAAATAGACCTTTCTCTTTAAAAGCTTGGTGGGAGGGTTGGGGCACGCGCTGCCATGTACGGATGCTTCCGCATCAGGACATTGACTACAATGACCAGAATCTTCTGCACGGATTTATATGAACTGCCCACATCGGTGCAAGAGTACAACGTTAATTCCGGTTATTCAAAAAGCATCGAGATCCAACGTGAAGGAACGCACGACATTCCGCCACGAAGCGCGAAGCTTCCTCTAAGCTTCGTCTCCGCCTTGGCTCAATCCCAAGTGGGGAAAATCCTTTCTTCGAGCCGAGGATTGGAATTCTCCTCCATTTCAAGTAATGAACAATTCCAGCTTCCATCGTTTTTAGTTGGATTAACATTATGAAAAACTTTAAATTAGTATACCTATAACAAATTTATCATTTATTAATTTTTATTAAATTTTATTATTAGACCGATTAATCGGATGATATGTAATAATTGATTGATGTACTGGTTTGAAATTTTACCATCTGTCTATTACAAGTGTATCGATTTTGTAATTTTTTGTGATATTAATCCAGTTTAATGAAAATTAATAGAAGATAAATTTGTTACAAATGCATTAATTTTAGGTTCTTGATAATTTTTTTTTTTGGTAAATCTATCATAAATGTACAATTTTAAGGTTTTTATGATAATAAAAATAATTTGATGACAATTTGTTACATGTGTGCCAATTTAGAGATTTTCCAAATATTAACTCAATTTGAAAAGATAGTTACGAGGCAGGCGAAAGTGATAAAAAATTCAGAAAAGTCGATGAATTAAAAAAAATGACACGATTATCGAAAAGTAAGTTAAATGTTAGAAGTTTTTATCCAAAAAAAGTCAAATGTTAGAAGTCGTAAAATGGGTTAAGGGCCCCATATTTTAACTTATATTTGATGGAACAGGTTGAATTAGGGCCCAACAAGAAAGTGGGCTATACTTGGGTCCATTACAAACTCGTCTTCAACCCACCAATAACACAAGACCAGAAAGTTTTGTAAGGCGGCCACATGCCCTACTTAATTAACGGCCGTGCTGATGATTCCTTTGTATACATATAGCGACTCTTTCACAATCGCCAATTCGAACGGCACTCCTTTAGGCTCTTACCCAATTTTGTTTCTTGTTATTTACCCGACACCAACGTTTGGCACCTACTATCGCTTGCGACATTCCAGTAAGAAGTGCAATTCATATTTGCAGTATTCTATTTTGGATTCTATCATTGGAAATTGGGAAAATTATCCGAAAAATCCTAAATCTTTTGTACGGTTGTCAATTTAATTATAAACATTTCAATTATACCAATTTAATTTTAATTTTAATTTTTTATGATTTGCCAATTTAATCATAAAAATTTCAATTGTGCAAATCTGGCAAATTATTCAAATAATAAGTTTATAACTGAATTGACAAAATTTTTCACAAGCATAAGAATAATGAGACAAGTTAAGATTTAATAATTGAACTTATATAATGTGAGACAATTCCTCAAACATTATACTTGAAAAATGGGTAAGACCAATGAGACCCCGCACCTTAAAAATATCGAAATGTTCTTTTGATAGATCCAACCCTTGTTTGGAGTTAGCCCATAATACAGATTACACGATCTCATTCAAAAGTATGTACTTGTGGTACTTGATCAACGGTCTAAACAATTTGATTATACTTTTCGAGTGAGATTTAAGAGGCAAAATTACAAAAAAGTCCTAAATCTATTGCTTTGCCAATTCATCCTAGACCTTAAACAAATAGAAAAAAAGGTTAGGACTAGATTAGTTTAATTGATTGAATTGAAACAATGCAATTTATTTAGGACTTTTTGGTTCTTTCCCCATTTAAGATTAGATTACATCAATTGAGAAGATTATTATTTAATCGCATTATGGACATGATTTTTAGGACTAGAATGCAATAACACTTTTGAAATGCCCAATTGAGTTCTTCAGCTTTTTCAAATTCATCAACTCTCTTAGAATTCTTTTTTTCCAACCCCAATTAGAGCAAGTATCGAATTCAATAACAAACACGAGAGGACAGATTGAGAAATCGAAGCACGGGTTGAACCGCATGGCGTCGTCTTCGATAGAAAAACACTACGAAAATGATGGAATGGAATTGCTGATTAGTTGAAGTCCAGGTCTCCGGCTCGGAGAAAGGATCTTCTCCATTGGCATCGGGCGAGGTGGAGACCAGGTTTCGGGGAAGCTTCAGGCGCAGAATGTCGGGCGTCCCTTCGTGTGAGATCCTGATGCTTTTCGAATCATCGGAATCCACTTTGTACTCTTGCACGGTTGTAGGCAGTTCATATAAATCCGTGCACGAAGATTCGGGTCAACGTCCGGACATGGAAGTATCCGTAAAAGGCTGCGCACGCTTCCACCTTCCGCCAAATTCTTAAGAGAGAACGGTCCATTTGTCGCTGTTGAAATCCATTACAGAAAAAAACTTTTATTTTACTGACTGTTATATTAAAATTTACCAAAACCAAGAAGAATTACCAACTTTGATTTGAGTGATTTCTCGGCTGTCCTCTAGTCAAGTTGCTTAGTTTTTGGTTAGTTATGATTGACCAACTTTTCATTGAGTTACTTACTAATATCCGGATGAATTTAAGTAATTGGTGATAATAAACTATACTTAAAAAAATTATTAAGTGATGGTAGTTACGTCAACTTGTTATAAAAATACCAAAATCAATGTCAAGCATGGAAAAACCCTTTTCAGTACCTATAATTCTCTTGAATCGGAGCTTGAGTTAGGTTGGTCCCAATCATATATTAGTTAGGTGTGAATCGTTAATACTATCGTACATAAAAATGGTGTCATATAAGTTAAATGTATCAATTTAGGTTGGACCATTTTTAAATCATTTCAACTTAGTCCAACTCACCCGTTTGACAAGTCCAGACATTGGTTAGAAGACGTTTGACCACTTTCTTTTGTCCATAATCTTTGGGGGAAAAAACACTAAAGACGAGGTGATAAAAAAAAATCAAGCATTCTCTAATTTTGTTGTTGTTTTATTAAAATCAAACAAACTTTACTGTTTTTTAGTTATTTGTAAACATTTCAACCTTTGATTTGAATTCATGATGAAAGCATTCCATTCACTCGTCAACGAGTTTCATTGTGCATTAATTGAGTGCCAACCGTACAAAATATGTTGGCTACTAAAAAATGCATGAAAATTGCCAAAGCAAGAGGTGAAGGAGCTATGGAATCAGCATCGTACCTGATCCTTTATGTTTGCTGTGTAAGAACCAAGTGGAAACAATCGAGCACCTATTTCTTCAGTTCTGAGACCAAAAAAAAAAAAAAAAAAATAAAAATGCTTCTTCGTGATTAATGAAGGCTTGGCTACTGTGGGAAGGATTAGGATTTGCAGAATGCTTCTTTTCCTTTCAACCTTCAACTTAATCCCGGTGGTTGTGTGGGCCTATCGTGCAAATTATTATTATTTTTTTTTTGGCAAGTTATTTAGAGAGCTTGTCTTGTTCTTGTGTGCCTTTTTTTTTCCCTCCTTATTTTATTCCCATCTTTGGGCGGGCGATGGTTGGAAGTAGACAGACGCACGTGCTCCTCGCATTGTCGAATGACATGAGCAAATGAAAACAAATCGAAACTTTTTTATTTTTAGAACAACGATTTTAAAAGTTGGGCGTGAATGAATTTATTGAGGGTAAAATATCTAATATATTTTTTAAATTCAATGAAAAAAAGGGAACGCTGTTCTTTCGATTTTTTTATACCATAACTACACAAATGATTTTTTTACCATAACTACACAAATCATGCCCGAATCGGGATGTCAATTCTCAGCCGATCAAACTCTAGTTTTGATGGAATTTGGTGCTCGCGACATGGAAGTAACTCCTAAGAGGAAAGCAAAGACAATGAGACGTACATCGTACGAGAGATCGAACGATGCGATTCCTCCTCTCTCTCTCTCTCTCTCTCTCTCGGGGAAAAACCATCGGCGCCTTTTCTTCCACAGCAAAACGGGAAAAGGACAAAAATGGGTTTCCAATTCCGTTCATTATTATGTATCCTGAATCTCCCCTTTCGAGGACCGCGACCAAGAAAACGATTCGTCCTCCATCGAATTTTCAACCTCTGGATCACAATTTGTTGAGCCTACGAATGAAGTTAAACCTCCCCCGTGACATTTTCTTTAAAACCTCTTTCATCTGACGGCACCAAACGTTCTAAAACCTTCATTCCTGTCGACCCAGAAGTAGGTTTTTGGCCCCCAAAAACAGAGTACGAAGAAACAGAGGTACGCAACGGCAAGGGGCACTTGAATCAACTAATTCAAGAAGCAAGAATCTAACGACCGCTACAGTAGAAAATAGAAGAAAGAAGAAGCGAGAGATGCAGAATGCTTTCCTTCGTAAAAGTAAATATACAACACAGACATACATAACAATAGACAAGACACGCCCAAGAATGGGGACAAAGACGACCTGCATCCTGTCCCCTATCTCTGTGCTTTACATTTCACTGACATAAGGTAACTAGCAATTCTTCTCTGAAACCACGAAGCATTACGACAGAAGAAGCAAGAGCACATCCTTGAGAATGAAAGACGGTCATCGGTGGTAGAGTTGCACAGTAGAATCGTACATTTACAGAGACACCTGAGGGCTACGCTTGCTCGGCCAGCGAGCACGCGCTGATCTTGAGTGGCGGTGCCAAGGCCGGCTTGTCTGCGACGTGGCTTCTCTTCCTTCCGAGCCCCGCCATCGATGCTATACCGGCCACTTTCTTCACAAACATCCTGAAGATCCTGACTTTGACCTTTCCTCTCTTTGGGGGCAGCCTCGCCTCCGAATTCTTACTCAAGCTCTTCTTCATCGCGCACGAATTCGACATTTTATCTGTGACCCTCTCTCTGCAGTAGAGAAATCTCAAAGGGCGTTATCAAAGATGAGCTAGCAGAGAGAGGTAGAGAAAGCAGAGGAGGAGGAGGAGGAGGAGGAGGAGGAGGAGTGGTGTTTGCCTGAGTTGCGATGGAGACGAACGTGGGTATGTTTTAAACTTATGAAGAAGGAGAGCAAGGAGTGTGGGGCACGGAGCAAGGGCGGTAAAAAAAGAAAAAAGAAAAAAGCCCAGCCTGATTTGACCCGAAGGGGGTGGGGTTTGAGAATTGTCTCGTCTTGTTGATAAAAGAAATACTCTGCCTAGACTCGGATCGGATTATGCACATTCAACCAACCAAATTTCACTAGTTACATGACATCCATGGCCTTTGAAAAAAGAAAAAAGACTCAACATAATTTATTTTCAAGACACTCTATAAAACACAACATAATACGTCACGTTAGACATAACTTTATATAATGATATGAAATGTCACTTTTTTCATTGTAATTAATTACATAATAATCAAAATCAAGACATCTCATACCCACAAAAATAAAGACGAACCATGAAAATGATTACAGCTTGTAATATGAATTCTCGGCCCTAAAAACAATACACAGCAACTTTCTCTATCTATTGACTAAGTCCAACCGAAGTCTAGTAGGGCGACCGGCAAAAATGGATCCACTAATTCATTTCTCTGCTCGAATTTACTCGACTGGGGTTTACAATGGATCGCTTCAATTTGATGAACGGGATTAAGACGCAGTGGGATCTAAATGGATTCGATTCCGACCCATCTTTACCAAAATAGTGTGAAAACGAAATAAATGAAACAAACAAGAACCCTAGCACGCATTCCGTTTCCTTGTCAGAACTTTGTTTGTTCGAATCCCAAAACCGCGTGGGGGGACCACCACACGTGCGGCCACATTTCTTTATCTGGGCACTTTCTTCTGTTCCTGCCCTTTTTCATGCGATGCCTTGGGCGGACGCTCATCCTCGTGCGGGCGCGAGCGACGGCGCTCTCCTTGTCGAAGTCCAAGTCGTTCCTTTGTCGTTCCGGTAGAACGGTCTGGATGGACATACGACGGCCCGATTCGGACCATTCGAATTCCATTGCCGCTTATCGGATCGGATTCCGCAAAGATTCGGTGTAGCAAGTCTATGATAAGTGCCATCCAAAATGGTGGAATTTTGTTGTTCCGGATGAATTTACAAGTAATCGATGGTGATAAAAAGGGCCAAAATATTCTCTGGAACGGGACCAGCTTTTTTTTTGTTTATTTATACCTTTAAGCACTTTTGGCTAGAGTGATGGTCCTTTTAATGTCAATATAAGCTAATTAAACCCTTATTTTTGAAGTCACGATGGTTGTGTGGGCCTATTGTGCGAGTAATTGAGCTTTTCAAGAAATTTTGGGGGGGGTTTGGAATTTGATAGCTTTTTGTGTTCTTGTGTGCTTGCTTTGCTCTGGGAACCGTGGCATTTGGTTGGGGAATGTATAATTATTGTAGCACACATATGCATAATCGCTAAATAAATTATTACTTCCGCTTATTATATGTTTTAGTGATAAATTGATTTGGCAACAAAAAGAAGAAGATTGAATTGACTCGGATCAATGGATATGCATCTAGAGTATGTGCGGGCACAGCACATGCATACTTTTCTAGTCCTTCGTAAGTACGTCGATTTTTAGGTTTTTTTTCCCTTTTTTTATTTTACTTAATAGAAAATTTTATTTAAGTGCTATATTCACATGAAGAGCATAAATTGGGCTAAATGAGTGTATGCAGATTGAGTTGAATATGAATACTTTTTATTAATATAAATTGAATCGGGTATGTGATTTTATTTATTGAGTTCTCTATTCACTCTTTTGTTTTTCAAATTTGTAGGTATGGATACTTCACCTGCTCCCCGTCATGGTTTGCCTATGTCTATGGAAGTGTCCGTCATTGACATTATCAACGTGGAGAACGAGATTACCTATTGTAGGTGTGACTCTATTGTATGGGTCGAAGAGAGCCTAGATGATTGGGTCCCCCACCACTACGTGGCTTGGTATGTTTGGTTTGATGGCAACCTTTTGGGGCCTCTCAAAGGTTTCGACAGACTGCTAGGGCTGACTGATAACGTAGCAAAGGGGATACCAATTTTGGAGCTGCAGCCTTGCTCGAGGAGCTAGGGATTCCTGGGCCTAATATATATATATAACATAATGTAAAAAGAAAGGGCCCATAGAGAAGAGCTTGTAAATATACTGACGCAATATAGGAGTAGTGTGTTTTGTGAAGTTTTCTCTAGGATACTTGTTGTGTTATCTGGGTGTCTATTGTTGTATACATTTATACATTCTCATAAAAAAGAAGAAGAAGATAAATCGAAAAGAAAAGGGTCGGCAACATGGCTGGGGCGTTGCATCCCCTCGGTTGTGTTCTCCGTGGATGTGATAGTCCTTGAATAATTACTAAATGTTTAATCTAATACCAAACTTTTAATAAAAAGTCAAAGTTTTCATAATTATACTATTGCTTCGATGCTAGAATATCTTTTTATTTCCACCCATTTCCTAAAATCAACAAAAGCTACGGCTGTCTTTTTACTTTGTGATATTTTTAAATCTTGCGATAATTCCATTTAAATATATTTTAGCTTTTGATCTCTACAATAGTCAAAGTAGAACCTTTTTTATAGTCATTGCGGGTGGATGTTCTTACTATTTTAATTTCATATTCACATATTTAACTAAATTTAATTAAGAAAACTTGAAACATAAAAACTTGAAAATTTTATCCATCTAAAAAATTAAGAATAATATTTAGATTAATATAAGTACGGGGATCTATAGATAAATTAATATCATTATTAAATATTCTTATGAAACATTTATTTTTGAAATAAAATGAATATGAATATAATATAACTCTAAATGAGGTTATATTTTTATTATCTTAGAGATCATAAGTTAAAATATACTTAAAGAGAACTAGTTTTTTGTTGATTTATGAAATGGAATGAAATAAAAATGTATTCTGTGAGTAATACTGTAATTATGAAAATCTATGAATAGTAGAAGGACTAATTTAACTTTGATATGGAAAGTTGGGAGATTAGATTGAACAAATTGAAAGTTTAGGAACTAAATTGAACATATACGAATAGTTCATGAATTACATAGAATAAATTAAAAGTCCAAGGATGACATTACTTATTGGACCAAAATTTATGAATTATTTGTGTCATTTTCACCACTTTTTGCCGTCATAGTCTCTCAAAATTCTCTATTAGGGTTGCTAAAAAAGGTTTTTTCTTGCTAACAGAACCAATCATCTCCAAGAATTCCATGTCCATAACCAGGCGGCTTCGCATGTGTACGTGCCAAAACACCACATGAAGTCAACATTAAAATCATAGGGTTTTTGGCTTTCCTCCAAAACTCTCTCCCCATTCTTTCGTGATCATCACTTTCTACTTGAGTGCATAAATAAGCTTGGTTTTGCTAATCTAAATAATACAAATTCGGGCCAAATAAAACAACTTTAGGCCTATAGTACAGGAGCTGATAACATCTTGATGAAGAACGTATCATGGTGTGCTTGGATTGATCAGATCAATCCCTTTCGGGATGTTCTCAATACATAAATGTAGCATGCTTCATTGCGTTATGGCCCGAAGGTTTTCAGTGTGGGAAGGATCATGGGTGATCCAAGAAGGCCAAGCGAGTCTCCTACATGTATAGTCTTGAATATTCCTAGGCCAGCCAATATGGGGATATGTACACTATTATGGAGAATTCTTGTAATTAATGCGAGTAATTGATAGATGAGAAGATTAGAACTTCCTCTGCCGGTTGAAGGGAGATGGGCTTGTGCGGGATGCATCGTTTTCCTAAAAACTCACGACTCTAGAAGAAACCTAAGGCAATTAGTCTACACGAACATACTTTCATATTGACTTGTTATGATTTTTACATATAATTAAACGGGATTCAACTATACATTGACGTAATAGACATAACCAATTGCTGTGAAATAAAAGAAGAAAATTCGATTTAGTTTTCATGAGTCTAGCACTTGCCTCACTCTCATCTTAAATTATAAACAATAGCGTTTAAATCTTATGAATTGCCGCCACATCAAAATGTTTTTTTTTAAGGACTTGGTTGCGTGGCACAAGCTGATCTGCTGAGGAGACTTGCAAGCTCACCAAAGGAATTGTATAGAAGATCAGAGCCCCCCCGCCAAAGATGATCACATGGCGTTGTGCATTATGAGGCAAATCCATCCAGGCCCACTGTGTTTGCTCAAGAGCAAACATCTTTCTCTATTCCGACCTGTGCTCGAACCCCAACTTGGGAACAATGATACTCATGCCCGGTGTTGAAATCCCATTTTTTTTTTCCCCTTTTCCCTTTTCGCTGTGAAAAGATGCCGTTCTTTCGCCATCAAAAGAGAGAGAAGACGGATCGAATGGTTGACCTCGTACGATGTGTGAATGCGTTTTTGTAGTTTTCCCAATTCTTTGTCACGTTAGGGAAGAGTTCGAAGCAATTTGAAGTGCCCGTTATCTTACCCGATTTCCACGGAGGGACAACCAGATAAAGCAAACAAAAGAAATAAAAGAAACTTGCGCTCCTTCCCTCTTCTTTGAAGGACAAGACTCCGTCCACCACATTTCCGACTTATCAAATGGAGAGGGGCATCTGTTCAAAAAAAAAGAAAAAAAATTGGAGAGGGACACGATATTTATGGAGCAAAACGAGAAATTGATAGGCTGAGAATTGTCAGTCTACTCTCAGCCTAAATTGGGCATAATCAAAATGTTCTTGCAATTCTTGTTACAATATTTAAATATCAGACTATGTCTTCTTTAACAGCTTGAGATTTTAGAGTAGTTAGTTGTGATTCTACAAAAATCCAAACGATATCAAAGTAAGAAGTTTATTCAAATTCGGAGATTTCCGAACCTCTTATATGCTTAGAAGCTCTTGACTTATGTCTAATTATGGAAAGAAACATGTTCACATTTTCCGTTATATCAAAATAAATCAGGTTTTTGCCTTTAAAGATCACTTACATGGCAAGTTTTAAAACCATGATTCTGGAAAAAAAAAAAATTTCGCTTGTTTTCATTTGTTAACATAATTTGAGAGCGCCAATATTAAATTAGAAAAGCATGTGGGTCTACTTTGTGCTCGAAGCTAGGCACAAGTTCCTATTTTTCTTTCTTTAGTTATGCTCTATTAGCGATATATATTCTGAAAAATACCAATGTGGAGGAAAGGATGACATCGAATGAAGCTCGTGTAGACATGTACTTGAACATGTACGCGCTTTTAATGATCGCAACAAATTTCATGAACATATACGAGCAAGTTGCTTTCAATTTCATGACATCGAGACCGAAGGCCCATAAAATATCCGTAAAATAGGAGGTTTGTCTTGATGAGTACCGGTGAAATTTGGGCAAGTTGCAGACGCACGCACATCAGTCATAGATGAAGTAACAAGACATGTCACTCTTACGACGTACCCTTTCTATTGATTTTTCTTTTTTCTTTTTTCTTTTTGCAACTTTTCCTCTGCTGATTAGAATTGTGGCCCGCAAAGATACCAGACAACATGAAATATAAAAGCCTTACCACTTCAGTCAATACATTGTTTGATCCAATGCCCATGTGAAGAGCATGCTTCTTTTTTCCAGTCATTTCCATGAACAAAACGCAAGATTAGTAACCGCATTCATGCGATGATCCTATAGTAAAAAACCTTTTTTTTATGCTAAAAGTTTCCATCATGTTGTTAGCTCTTAGCGAAAATCAATTCCTGGGCGAGTAAATACCGTGGCGGTTACCACACAAAATTATGTTTTGGACATAAAGATACATGGCTAATAAACAAATTTTTAATGGGATTCGGTGTCAACCCGTCGTACAAAGTTTCATCGATTATCCATGGATCAAATAAACATCCATCAAGATGAGCTTAGTACAATTGGAATCCACCTAACCTAATAAGAATCATCCACGTGACAGAGCTGATGAACATAAAATCCACCATTTTTCAGTGAATTCATAAGAGCATAATTTCTTCTTTCGAGTCGAAGACCTTATCAAATCTATTAAACCCAATAATATGAGTTATAAGTTGAGATCCATTTGAGACTTGCTTTTTGAGAAAAGTATTAATTGCTTTCGAAGCACTATTGACCCTCTATCCGTTCTATTATCGACCACATATAACATGCTCTTTCTTAACTTTCCTTCGAAGAAGAATCCATTCATATTTCTTTGGGGTGAATAGTCTAATGATTGATTTACCATTTTGTAAATGTTTGAGATCATTCTACTTTCCATTGTACTTATCCAATGATGTTACTTGATTAGTTCTTTCACTTAAATTAGTTACTCCATGTTATTTAGAATTTATCACTTCTTTCCATTATTTTCTGGTCGAGTTCTCACATAAATTGCTAATAAACATAATCTAATGCCAAACCTAGGGGAAATAATAAAAAAAGTATTAATCATATTGCAATTGTACCAATTCAGTCCTAATTTCTTTTGGACCAATTCAATCCATTGTCAGTTGTCCCGCCAACGCTAACGTTGCTATTTTTTAAATAATTTTATTTATTTATTTTTCTTTTTCTCTTTTCTCTTCTTCCTCCTTTGTCTTCTTCTCCTCGTAGTGACTGGGGAGGCTTGGGTGCCATAGGCGAGGTGGCTTTGCCCAAATCTAGGCGTGGCCGGCCTCACCATGGCCTTGCTTGCAGCTGGCGAGGTTGCCTTTGCCTGTGGTGAGGCCATGGCAAGGCGAGCCTCAATCGCGGCCCCAAGACCTTGCCCAAAACTAGATGAGGTCGAGCGAGGGTTGTAACCCTCACCAAAGCCTCGCTGGCCATTGTAGAAGAAGAAGAAAAAAAAAGGAAAATTTAAAATTTAATAAAAATTATTTAAAAGTTGCGACGTTAGCATTGGCCGAATGGCCAGCGTTCACATTAACACCAATCGATCAAAATTGACTCAATGGACTAAATTATCACAATAATAAAATGTTTATAATTAAATTGACAAAAAAATTAGATTGAATTGACATAATTATAATAAATTTATGATTTTTTTGATAATTTTCCCACCAAACCTTAGCAAGCGTCATTTTTTTTAACTTGAATTAGGTACTGAGCTTCATGCGAATCAACTTTTTTTGCTCTCTTTGATTTTTCTCTCTGTTTTCTCACTGTAATGATTTCTCTCTCGATTTTACAATCTCGAATCTAATCCACACGATTCCGTCAGTCAACCCCGAATCGGCCTGCCTTTTTGGTTGCAGCTTTATGAAAAGGAAATCATAAGAGAGGGATGGCGAGTTGCAGCCGTCTCCAACTATCAATAATTCACAGCCGAGATAAAATTTCCAAAAACAACTCTACTTTAACTTTTGCAAAGGCTAATTCTTAGATCAGAAAAATGAAATTAACATATTCATATTTTCACGTCGGCAGACAGGGAAAATCATAGATTTTTTTTTTAATATGTGCTGATGCTGGATGACGTGTCTGGTACTACGTCATTGATTTGATGAAACAGAACAAAATGCCAACAATTAAAGAATTGAAGAAAAAATCAGGGGGAATATATATTGGTACTTTCGGCAGTCCGACTCGAATAGTTCAGCCCGGATGCCTTATCGTTTCACGCGGTTTACTTCGCCTTTTCGAAGGAGTTTGCCGTGAGGAAGTGCAGATTGGGGAGATGTTTTTTTTTTTTTTTTTTATAATCTGTTTTTCACCCTATTTTTATTATTGTATTTTTGAAGATGGATTTGAATAGAATTCGTTTGGACCCATTTCTTTTAGTTGATCTTCATTTCTTACGACTCGTTCGTCAAATTAGATTGACCCATTTTTAACATAGACCGGCAAAATGAGTGGAAAAATGGACTTGTGAACCCAGTTTCGCCACCTCTACTAATGCCCTATCGGACTTGGGTTTGACACACCTCACTGACATTGCTGCTCGCCATGTACGGTGAAAAAAAGTTTGTCATGTGTTTGCTTTTAGGGGTTGAGGATTCATAATATGTGTTATAATTGCATTTATATTTTGTGTCAATTTTTATTGATGGAAATTTGTTAATTTGTGTCAATATATCGTGTCACGTAATATTGGAATTTTCTCCCTAAAATTCATGTTTAATATAATGTTAGGCAAAAGGATTGTGTCCAGTGTTCTCGTCTTTTCCGATGTCATGTAAGGATAATATGAGAATCGTGAAATTTGGCTGGTTGAATGTGCAAAAAATGAAGTCTAGGTAGAATACTTCCTCTATGGACATAACGATTCTCTCATGTGTTTTTGTACTTAGCTTGTGAATATAATAAAATGGCTCTACATACATGCATCTACCTAAATTTACTAGGTTGAAAAATCTAATTAAAATGAGTAGATACAATGTCCCACTCCCGTTGGGTTGGAGAAAAGAAGGTGGGGTGCTTCTGCTCGTCTATTTCCTTCGACCCCTTCATCTCAGGACGCAGGACACCCGAAGGCGAGACCACGCGGATCTCTCGTGCCTAAAAGTTTGGTCTTTGCTTGGTCTCGTGAAGGATATTTTGCGTAATTGCTACGCAGGATGGATTATATGTATCACTTTTTTTTTTTTTTTTGGAAAAATAATTGCGTTATAATTTAAATTGTATTATGAGAGTAATGGTCTATTTTGAATTATAAAAAATCAAATTATAAATAATTATAAATTGTTATGGGATCCATTTCTTTAAAAATTTGTGATTCATAATAGACCGTTATTTTCACAGTATCCAAAGATTCTTATGTTAGCAAAGTTTTTTTTTTTTTTTTCTGTCCTACTTTAACTCTCAATTCACTATTGGATTTTTGTCTCGACTTTTTGCAAGATTTTTGTCATGATTCTTTACAAAGCATAGGGATCGAACCTCGCTCTTGAAACTAAGGTCCCGTTTGGTAAATTTTGTTTTTATTTCCCAAAATAACTATTTCTGTTCTTTTGTTCCGGTTGTTCTAGGGAATGAAAAAAAAAAGAAGAAACCTGTTTGGTAAAATTTTTGTTCCTAGTAATAAAAAATATATATAAAAATATATATATTTTTTAAAAAATAGATTTGGAACAGAAATAAGAAATAGAAAAAAGTAACTTATTATTTCGACGAGAGCGACCCTCGCAGATCTGGGCGATGGCTGCTAAGGGCTCAAGTGCGAGGGCACGCTCAAGCTAGCTCTCACCCAGATATGCAAGACGCTCGCTTGAGCCCCGAGCAAGCGTATCGCAATGAACGCTGCTCACTTGAATGAGCGTCGGCTCAAGGCTCCCTTGAGCCAGCGCTCACCCAGATCTGCGAGACACTTGCTCGAGCGAGCCTTCGCGCTCGAGCCCTGAGCCAATGCTGCTCGCTTGAGCCAGCATGGGGAGGGCTCGAGCCTCGAGCGAGGCTGCTCGCTTGAGCCAACGTGACGAGGCAACGGCTCTCTCAAGCAAGCCGTCGCCCAGATTTGCGAGACGCTTGCTCGAGCGAGCCCTTGTGCTTGAGGTCCGAGCCAACGCTGCTAGCTGGAGCTAGTGCGGGGAGGGCTTGAGCCCTGAGCCAGCGCTGCGAGGTGACGGCTCACTCAAGCCCTCGCGCTCGACCGCCAAGCCAGCGTTGCTCGGAAGAACATGTTGATCTTGATATGTTCTTAGTGGATTATATAACTCATCGGAAGAACATCTCAAAAGCCTTATGCGCATGAGGATCTTAATATGAGTTAGTGACGAATGAATCTGTAGATAGTTTCGAAGTTTGCATTCTGCCGGATTACAAAGTAGTGTTTTTTCTTTGTGAACTGTGCAATTATATGTTTTACGTTCTCTTTTGTCAATGTATGGAGTTAGAGGATTGAATTAGAAATAAAGAAAGCTAAATCTGCAATCGCTGAGGTCGATTCTTCTGAAAATTGTGCATGAGAAATCTGCAGGGATGTTGTTCGAGTTCTTACGGTATATGAACACTGTAGCTAGAATTAGTCGGAAATTCTAGTATGTATGATGTTGCCTGGTCTAATTGGTGTATTTGATGGACAATCGCTTAGTCATTTGTCTGAGTTGCTTTCTTTTCTTCTTGAATTGACCGCAGGAAGAACCAAAGGAGGAGAGTGATGACGACATAGGCTTCAGCTTGTTTGATTAAGAAAGCAAGTACTCATTCTGATTCTTCGGGATTTTTTTTTTTTTGGTTCTTCAGATTAGGATCTTTTGGAAAGTTTCGTCCTCGATTTTGTTTGGTATAATGTTGACTTTTAGCTTCAACCAGGCTTTTTCTACGATTCAGTTGGCTTGAAAACAGAATCATGTCTATTGCAGATCGTTTGATATTGAACCTTATCACGCTTACAACGTTGGAAGTTACTTCTCATGGAAATTGTTGAAACACAGAAAATTAGTTTCATCCTTGATACATCTCACGTGGTTTAGAACTCTTCTTTGCATTAACATTGAATTAGTCATCTTCTTCTTCGACATTTGTTTCTTTTTTTGAAAGGTTTTTGTAATCTATGGCGTGTGCTGTGGCTGTCATGGATTCAATTTTTTCCTATTTGTGTACTTGAGCTTGGTTTAGTTTTTGGTTATTTCTCGTCACTGCGATCGTTTTTCATTCCCATTCGACCGGTTTTCAGAGGCTCGCTTGACATTCTTTTTGTTAATTGTGCAGTTCCATTGATGTTTGTGTTTCCAAAATCTTGTGCATCTCCAAAATTTGGTAGGTTTCTCATAGTGCTCTTTATTTCATTTTGAGCATTCTATTTCATTGATAATCGATAGTCATAGTACTGTGTAGTCTCAAAATGCAACCTATGTTCCGTTCTATACAAGCTAGTTCAAGAATTGTCAATGTTTTGTCATTATAGTCTTCTCCGCTTGCATCTCTTGAGAATGATTGTGTGTATGGCGTGTAGTTCCTATAGTATTATGTTATTGATTTAACTCATAACTTATATGATGCTCAACCGGTCAAGGTTAAATGGCATCCGAGAAACAGACATTTAGTGCAAAGTGGACTGAGTCATTAACTAACCTATTTGTAAGCTTGTTGGTGGATGAGGTCAAAAAGGAAAATTGCACCTCTTCTACTTACAACAAAGCCGGGTGGAAGAATATACGGACTGAGTTTATTAAACAGACAGGATTTCAATATAGCATGGTACGATTAAAGAACAAGGTGAACAAACTAAGAAAATAGTATGACGGTTTTAAGAAACTCATTTCACAGTCCTGTTGGAGAAATCGCTCTAGAAGATTTTAAAGCTGACAAAACGTTTCCATCAGTCTAGTCTGGTTATTTGCGTCTGAAGACTTTCTGACCACCAGACTCATATCTCCAGACTCCTATCTCAAGACTCAAGATTCAAGACTCAAGACTTAAGACTCAAAATTATTCTCATTGACAG
Organism: Eucalyptus decipiens; assembly: GCA_014182575.1. Classification (NCBI taxonomy): domain Eukaryota; kingdom Viridiplantae; phylum Streptophyta; class Magnoliopsida; order Myrtales; family Myrtaceae; genus Eucalyptus; species Eucalyptus decipiens. The sequence continues at coordinate 52,100,388 of CM024615.1, forward strand.
TCTATCTAATCCAGTGTCGAAGGAAATCCAAATTTGAGGATTATGATTAAGGATTTCATCTTGATCTCTGGAGAAGATCTTTTGGCTGGACAAATACAATGGATTCTTTGATTCGTATCTAGATCAATTGAAGATCCGATTATCGACGAAGTATTCTTGGAAGGTTCTATTCATGGAAACCAAGATCCTGATTGTATGGGCGAACATGATTGATGGGCTATCGTCGATTCCTTTAATAGCTCGGATAATCTTCTTGATTGATTCCGTCCAACGGGTAGATTGGAGGAATTCCTTTGGTAAAGTGCCAACGGTTATGATGGCATAAAGGAGTATAAAAGGAAGACGTTCCAGTTGTTCAAGAAGTGTGATAGATAGAGAAATTCCAGTCTCGAAGCACCTTGATTATTAGTCGATATAGTCTCGAGCGAAATTGTATACGAGAGTGTCTATACTTGGTGATACCTTGAGTGAGTGTGGTAGTTCATCTACACCCAGAAATCAAGGAAGATCAACGCTGTAACATCTCTTTGTTCATAGTGGAATCCACCGATTGGTGTCGGTGCGAAAGAGTGGACGTAGGCTTGAATCAAGCCGAACCACTATAAACCGCGTGTTTAATTCTCTCTTTCATTCACTGAGTCTTACGACTGAATGTTATTTGTTGCAATTCCTTAATTGTCTAAGTATTGTGCGAAAAATCGTTTATATACCTATTCACCCCCCTCTAGGTACTAGCACTAGCTATATCAATTGGTATCAGAGCTCGTGTTCTTACTTTATTTGAAGTGTTTTACTTCATAGTAAAAGATCCATGGCTAGTATGTCTTGGCACCGGGGGCTGATGGAAGGGCAAAGCAATACCGACCTCCCTACTTTGATGGAAAGGATTACAACATCCGGAAGAACAAGATGAAAGCCTTTCTGCGATCAAAGGATCCTCCGGAATGGGATGTTGTGGAAAAGGGATCACTCCTACTTCTTTGCATCGCTTTCGAAAGAGGAAAAGAAACAATTAAGACCGGTGGAATGACTCAGGAAGAAATCAATAAGAGACAAGCACTCGATGCAAAAGCAATTTACTCTTTATATTGTGCTTTGTCATCAACTGAATATAACAGAATATCTTCTTGTGTTACAGCAAAAGAAGTATGGGACAGATTACACATCACCTATGAAGGAACAGACGAGTGAAGGAGACCAGAATCAACATTCTTCTTGGTCAATATGAATCCTTCAAAATGAAACCAGAGAACCTATAACCGACATGTTTAGTCGCTTTACGATATTGTCAATGGTCTTGAGAACCAAGGACAAAAGATCTCTAATCCCATGAAAGTGAACAAGCTACCGCGTGGACTTTCTAAGGATTTGAATCATATAAAGACTTCAATAAGAGAGACGCAAAGAATTATGCCACTATCTCGTTGATGAGCTGATTGGAACTCTTCGATCTTATGAAGTGGAACGAATCAATGAAGACGAAGATCCAAGAGGTAAGAAATCTATTGCATTGAAATCAAATGATGATTCGATGATGCAGATTCAAGATGATCTGGACGATGAGGAGCTTGCTCTTATGATAAGAAGGTTCAAAAACTGAATAGAAAAGGAAGAAGGTTCAACTCCAAGAAACAAAATTTTCAAAGACAGCAATCCAAGTCTGTGATGATGAGGAACCAAACAAGGATGTAGTTTGTTTCGAATGTAAGAAAAAGGACACATAAGACCCAACTGTCCTCTTCTGAAGAAGAAGAAAGGAAAAGCTGAAAAGTTTCGAAAAGCACTCAAAGCCGAAACTTGGAGTGATACTGAGTGTGAAGAAAGTGAGGATGAATATGCCAATCTGTGTCTGATGGCACACGGACTCGGACTCGTCTGGATCGACTCGAAAAGTGAATTTGAGGTAAGTGATTTTAAAATTCTGTCAAAGTCTCTAAGTATATTGATGAACTGTGTTTTAGTCTTAAGACTTCTCTCAAAAGAGTTTCCAAACTAAAAAGGGAAAACTTAGCTTTAAAACAAAAAGAAAACATTTTAGAAGAAAGAATCAAAATTTTAGATTTGAATGTTTCGACTTTTAAAGAGAAAGAAGATAATATTTTAAAAGAAAATACTTTTCTAAAAACTGACTTATCAAATATTTCAAGGAAATTTTCTATAGGATCTGAAAAACTTGAAAAAGTTCTTTCGGTTCAAAGACCTTACTTCAATAAATCTGGTCTAGGTATGACAGCGAAACAATTCCCTTGATTGATTTTCCTAAAGTAAAAGAAAGAATTAAAAAGAGACCATCGAAAGAGGCTTACAAAAATCATTTCAAGAAAGTTTTTGTAAAATCAGTAGGTCGAAATGCTCTAAGATGTTCAAAGTGCAACAGTAAGGATCACTTTGAAAAAGAGTGTCCTATGATTTGGAAGCCTGTTAAGAAAGCATGGCCTTATAATGATTATTCTGCTAACACCAAAGGACCCAAGAAAATTTGGGTACCAAAGAAAGTTTGAGATTTTCATTTGAATGCGGGTCTCTCGTCAAGAAAAAGGTAAAATGGTATCTTGACAGCGGATGTTCAAGACACATGACAGAGACTCAAATAGCTTCATAAAGCTTATTCAAGTGAACGGAGGAAAAGTTTCATTTGGAGGAAACAACAAAGGAAATATTGTGGGATTTGGAACTCAAAAATTGGAAATCTCACAATAAACAATGTTTCTCTAGTAGAAGGACTCAATTACAATCTTCTCAAAGATCGAGTCAACTATGTGATACTGGATTCAAGATTTTCTTCCAAGAAGGAACATGTTCGAATCGCAAAGACTCTACTCGCCTTTCAAAGGTCGAAGGCATGGAAATATCTATCTCCTAGATGTGAAACCGAGAAGATTCGCAATGCTTAATTTCAATTCAAGACGAAGCAAGTCTCAGGGCACGAAAGCTTGGGCATATTAATATGAAGCAATTAGCCAAAATCTTGTCAAAGCAGCTTGTTCGTGGTCTACCCAGATTGCCTTATCAAAAGATCGAACTGTGTACTCCTTGCATTCTCGGGAAAGCAGGTAAAAATTCATACAAGTCTATAAATCATGTCTCTACTAATCATGTACTCATAATGCTGCATATGGATCTCTTCGGACCAACCAACCCGTGAGTATTGGAGGTAAGAAATATTGCCTAGTTATTGTAGATGATTACTCCCGTTTTACTTGGGTATATTTTCTTGCAAATAAGTCTGAAACATTCTCGTATTTTGAAAAATTTGCTAAAAAGATTCAAAATGAAATTGGATGTGTTATATCAAGTATAAGAACCGATCATGGAAGTGAATTTGAAAATTAAAATTTTATAAAGTTTTGTGATGACTCGGATTTAAACATGTATTCTCCTCTCCATATACTCCTCAGCAAAATGGAGTGGTGGAAAGGAAGAATCGATCTCTTCAAGAAATGGCTAGAACTCTTTTAATTGAAAGCAAAATTCCTTCTCGATTTTGGGCTGAAGTCAAGTTTCAACAAAGATGCTATATAATTAATAGAGTCTTTTTAAGACCTATTTTAAAGAAAACCCCTATGAGTTATTCAAAGGAAAGAAGCCTATTGTTTCATACTTTCATGTATTCGGATGCAAATGTTTTATATTGAAAAATGCAAAAGATCAAGTTGGTAAGTTCGAAGAAAGATCGATGAAGGCATCTTCCTTGGATATTCTACATCAAGCAAAGCCTACGAGTCTATAATAAGAAGAGCCGATCAGGAGGAGTCAATGAATGTCAAATTCCAAGACTCTACGCAAAATGAATCCAGTCGGACTCAAGATGAAGAGTCCGAACCCGCTCCGCACCCTCAAAAGATTACAACTCAAGAAGCTTCTCGGACTCTGGAAGATCGGCATCAAGCTACTCGAGAAGACTCGATAAAGAAAGAGATCTTCAACCAGCCAAATCAACCAAGAATCGGAAGCATAAATCCAGTCATCCTAAAGATCTCATTATTGGAGAAATTAATGAAGGAATCCGCACTAGATCCAAAAGGCGTGAAGAGTCTAGTGCTATAGCTCTTATTTCTGAAATTGAACCAAAAATCATAGAAGAAGCTCTATCGATGAAAGCCGGATTGAAGCCATGCAAGAAGAACTCGAAAGTTCAACATTAATGACGTCCTGGATCGACATCTAAACCAAAAGGTAAAACCGTTATCGGAACCAAATGGGTATTCGAAACAAGATGAATGAAAAGGAAAAGTCGTACGAAACAAAGCAAGACTCGTGGCAAAAGGATATACGCAAGAAGAAGGAATAGACTATGATGAGACTTACGCTCCCGTGGCAAGGTTAGAAGCTATTCGTCTATTACTTGCGTTTGCTTGCTATAAAAATTTCAGGTTATTCCAAATGGACGTCAAGAGCGCTTTCCTAAATGGATTTATCCATGAGGAAGTTTACGTGGAACAACCTCCGGGGTTTGAAGACCCAAAGAAGCCGACTCGCCTTCTTGACCGAAAAGGCTCTGTATGGTTTAAAGCAGAACCTCGAGCTTGGTACGATGGCTAAGTAAGTTCCTATTAAAGAATGGTTTTGCCAAAGGTAAAGTTGATACTACTTTATTTATTAAAAAGGAAAACAAAAGTTTTATACTTGTTCAAATATATGTTGATGATATCATATTTGGATCCCCAAATGAAAGTCTCAGTGCAAAAATTTTCAAAGTCTATGCAGGATGAATTTGAAATGAGTATGATGGGAGAATTAACATTCTTTCTTGGTCTTCAAGTAAAGCAATTGAAGGAAGGAACTTTCATTTGTCAAGAAAAATATGCTAATGATCTTGTCAAAAGGTTTGGATTGGAAAATTGCAAAAAGACTGATATACCAATGTCAAGTTCGATGAAAATAGACAAAGATGAAGAAGGGAAGAAAGTTGATCAAAAGCTGTACGAAGCATCATCGGTTCACTTCTTTATCTTACCGCCTCTAGACCCGACATTTTGTTGAGTGTTTGCATCTGTGCTAGGTTTCAATCGATCCTAGAGAATCTCATCTCAAGGCTGCAAAACGTGTTATTAAATACGTTGCCTCGTCTTCAAGCATCGGTTTATGGTATCCTAAGGAGGGAGACTTTAATCTTCTCGGGATATTCGACGCCGATCCGCCGGTTGCGAGTCGATAGAAAGAGTACTTCAGAACCTGCCAGTTGCTTGGAAGCAGGACAGTGTCTTGGTTTTCAAGGAAATAGAGCACTGTAGCTCTCTCTACAACAGAAGTAGAGTATGTAGCACTTGGAAGCTGCTGTTCGCAAATTCTATGGATAAAACAACAGCTACAAGACTTTGGGATTGAAGACTTATGCACCGAGATCGATGTGACAACACCCGCGCAATCAATCTCACCAAAAATCCAATCCTTCATTCAAGAGCAAAGCATATAGAGATTCGACATCATTTTATTAGAGATCATATTCAAAATGGAGAAATCTCAATTCAATTTGTTGATTCAAAAAGTCAACTAGCGGATATATTCACAAAGCCATTGGAGAAAAATCAATTCGATTTCATCCGTACCGAGACTCAACATTTTGAAGCTTGAAGAAGTTAAAGTCCGATGAATTTCCATCAATCGACTCTATCTTTCGACTCTATCTTTCGACTCCGAATTCTCAGACTCAGACCTTCATTGTATAGACTGTAAGTTATTCTTTTAATCTCGAAAAGGTACGATCTTTCGTTATATTTGATTGATATAATCTTTAATTTCCGAAAACATGCCTTTTTTCAAAAAGGGATAATCTCTTTTAAAATGACAGTTATTATTTTTTTTAAGAAAGACGACTGTTCACTTCTCTTCGTAACGATTGCTCTTTCCTTTTCAAAACCGAGTTATATATACACGTTTTCTCTTTTTACTCGATTCTCAAAACCCTAAAAGGCATTCTTCTCTCAACCCTGTTTTCTACTTCGTATTCATACTCGAGAAAGTTGTCGTTTTTCCTTGGGAAAGCAAGTGAAGGAATCTTCCATTGACAAGAAAAGATGTCTTCTTCGAGAAAGTCGTCAAGGATCGCAAGTAGGGGTCCACAAAGAATGAAGGAGGGACCGACGCACTTCGATCTCACCGAGGAAGATGATTTGTCGAGACAAAGAACGAGTCCTGTTCCTTCTCCACCTCATCACTCTCCATCTACCCCACAAGGTGCGGGTCATCATCGGAGGAAGTCATTCTAGAGGACGTTGAACCCGTGAGAGCACAAAAACCCTCATTTATTTACATGCTCTATCGTGCGTTGAAAATTTCTGGTTCTCCTCTCGAATTATATAGATGCCTTCCTTAAAGAAAAGAATTATGGGAATGAGTACAGATTTTTGAAGCGAATGGAGGAATTGGGAATTGCTCCCAAAGGTAAGGTCAAGAGTCACTTGCGAACATTCCAAGTGACCCTCGTGTTTCAGGGACCGATTCCTAATGAGGGGATCGAAGATGATAAAATGTTTAGTGATTTTCAATCGAGAATGGGCATTGCTTTGCAAAGGTGAAGGGAAAGAAGATGGAGTTGTTTAGATCGAATGAACAGGAGAAGCCGTTCTTCGATCCGTTGAAATGAGGAGTGATAAACACCAGGAGTGTTGATTTTGATTTCCTGGATGCAATTAATGTGAACTTAAGGGAAAAGTTCGAACTGCTTCAACTTGAGCAGTTTTGCACCGATACCACTGATGGTTATGCACACTTGATTGCATATTTCTATTCGAATCTAAGTTTTCTTGATGCGAATAGAATATCATTCAGTGTTCGAGATCAGGATTATGTGATAGATGTGGACATGCTGGCGGACATAATTGGTGTTGAACAAGGACGTTATCAACCAATCAAAGTCTCGATTGCTCGTGCTGCTCTAGATCTTGTCAAAAACAGAGATACAGAGGCGAAGATTACCTACTCAAAGATGAGTGCCATCAATATTGTGCTGCACAAAATTGTGATCAATTGCATCAGGCCAAAGTCTACATCAAAGACTGATGTATCCAATTCGGAAGCCAAATTGATGTATGCAATCAACTCGGGGAAGAAGTTCTCTCTCGCCTCATACTATTCTCTTCCATATGTACGAGCAATGTCGAAGAACAAGGGACAATTGCCTTACCCAAATCTTGTGACAAAAATCTTCGAGACCCGAATATCGAACCGCCACACACTCTCCGTGTTAGACCGTGCGATAAAATGGTGGTAGGTTTGAATATGTTGACGAAGATGCGTACGAAAGAACTTAGCAAGGAAATGGCAAAGTTCAAGGTGAAAACTCCGCTCTCTTCTGCATCAAAGAGAAAAGGGAAGGAGCCCATTGGTACTCCATCCAAAAAGAGAAGAACTCTCATCTTGGAGGATGAAGAAGACGATGAAGATCTTTCTATTCCCGCACTTTGGTAAGGACTAGACGTTCTGTATCTCGATCAACAGAACTTCAGTCGAAGCAAAGAGAAGAAGAAGAGCAGCGAGAAAAGGAAAAAGAAGATGAAGAAGAAAAAGAGTCGAGAGAGAAAGAAAAAGAAGAAGAAGGAGAAGAAGAGAAAGAAAAAGAAGAAGAAGGAGAAGAAGAGAAAGAAAAGTCTGCTGATGAATCTGGAGAAAAAGAATCTGAAGAGCATGATAATCACTCCACCCATCTTGATGTCTTAGAGACGGGGGAGTTGGGGAGCAAGAAAATCCTCACCTCATGCCGCTCCGTAAGAGTCTCCATTGATTGTAGAACATCATGATACATCATCAAATTTGCAAGGTCATACGAAGCGCCATCGTCTGCATTTACTCCATCTCGAGAAAGTAAATGCTAGTATGCGAACAGTACAATTCAACGGATTTTCATCGTATTCTTGATATTCTTATGGAAATGCGGGGCCAAATCTATGCTCGGACTATGAAATTCAAGTCATCAAGAATGCTGGCCAAGCATCTTGATTCCCGGAAGACAGAATGAAAGACCTCGCTCTGCGATTCAAGCCAATGCCAAAGGAGAAGAGGTAGCAAAATTAAGGGAAGACTTGAAGAGGCTCGAAGGCATAGTACAGTCCATGGGAGAATTCCAGATCGTGCGCATTCCCAAGCAGACATGACTCTTTTCTCACCTTTTTACTGATGACAAAAAGGGGGAGAAGAAATTTGAACCAACCATCTTTTTCAAACATTGATTTTAAATTTGTTTTTGTGGTTGTGAGTTTTTAAGTTTTTTTTTTGAGTATGACTTGTGTGAACTTGAGTTTGGACTGAATTTGGCTGTGGATTGTGATGCTTGACTGTTGGCAATTTATATCGAGTGTTGTTATATGGTATTACTCATGAAAGTCTAACCAATTTTCTGTGGATGCAGAGTCTGGTTGTTTTATTAAATCTTTATGAGATAGCCATATTGCTTGAGAAGTGTTTTTGCAGGTCAAGGTTGTTCAAATCTACAGGAAAGTTTTGTCATCATCAAAAAGGGGGAGATTGTTGGAGAAATCGCTCTAGAAGATTTTGAAGCTGACAAAACGTTTCCATCGGTCTAGTCTGCGGTTATTTGCGTCTCGAAGACTTTCGACCACCGGACTCATATCTCCGAACTCATATCTCAAGACTCAAGATTCAAGACTCAAGACTTAAGACTCAAAATTATTCTCATTGATGATCTATCGATCCAGTGTCGAAGGAAATCCAAATCGAAGATTATGATTAAGGATTTCATCTTGATCTCTGGAGAAGATCTTTTGGCTGGACAAATACAACGGATTCTTTGATTCGTATCTAGATCAATTGAAGATCCGATTATCGACGAAGTATTCTTGGAAGGTTCTATTCATGGAAACCAAGATCCCGATTGTATGGGCGAACAGATTGATGGGCTATCGTCGATTCCTTTAATAGCTCGGATAATCTTCTTGATTGATTCCGTCCAACGGGTAGATTGGAGGAATTCCTTTGGTAAAGTGCCAATGGTTATGATGGCATAAAGGAGTATAAAAGGAAGACGTTCCAGTTGTTCAAGAAGTGTGATAGATAGAGAAATTCCAGAGTCTGAAGCACCTTGATTATTAGTCGATACATCCGAGCGAAATTGTATACGAGAGTGTCTATACTTGGTGATACCTTGAGTGAGTGTGGTAGTTCATCTACACCCGAAAATCAAGGAAGATCAACGCCGTAACATCTCTTTGTTCATAGTGGAATCCAGCCGATTGGCATCGGTGCGAAGAGAGTGGACGTAGGCTTGAATCAAGCCGAACCACTATAAACCGCGTGTTTAATTCTCTCTTTCATTCACCGAGTCTTACGACTGAATGTTATTTGTTGCAATTCCTTAATTGTCTAAGTATTGTGCGAAAAATCGTTTATATACCTATTCACCCCCCTCTAGGTACTAGCACTAGCTATATCAAGTCCAAATTTGATTGAGATAATGTGAATAAAACAGTTGTTGTCAACAATCCAAATATATGGGAATCTCATATCAATGTATCTTTTTAACTTTTTGGTCATTTGATATCATTGTAGATGTAAATTTTAAAATATATGATTATGTTGCTGAAATGTTATTATTATGAAAATTGTAGGATATTGTTGATTGGACAAAATTCAAGAATGATGGATTTCCTCAGTATCCCGAGCTATGTATTGTATTTGGTGGTACATATGCTAGCGGGGATCACGCCACAGGAAATGCTGAAGATTTGATGGTGTTGAAGGAAGATGACAATGGTGATGGCAATGTAGATGGTGACAATGGCGGTGGCAATGAAGATGACTTCAATGAACATCACATTGATGAGAGAGTTTTTACATCTAACAATGCTGCAACTTTAGTTCATGAGAAGCACAAATTGGATAAGACTCCAAATATTAAGAGGAGAAGAAAGAGTAACACATCCGGTATTGCTGACACTTACAAAGCCATATAAGATCTTATCAAAGCTAGGGCAAGTTAATATGTTAGTGGCTTTGCGACATTAGGGGTTACACCATCACCTGTAGACCCTTTCTTTGTATCTACTGTGATTGATGCCCTGGTTATTATGCATGAGCTAGAGCAAAATCTTTACAATAAAACAGTAGAACGAGCATGTGTTAGTGCCTCCATGGAGGGAGACTTTCATCAAATCCCCACCTAAAAGGAGAAATGGACTTCTTCAATGTCTTTAGCACATGGGGTTTCATTGGATTGTATAACTTATGTTATCAATTAATATTTAGTTTTTAATGATATTAGTATTTAGACTCTTGTACTTATATGTGATGGCATTTCCTATTAAGAATCTATGAATTATATTATTGATTGTTATTGGATATTTTTCCAAAATCTATATTGATGTTTTAATATTTGTGTGATAATGTATGTATTATAGAATGGAGATCGAATAGTGTGTCTAATGAGCAAGTAGAATCGGTTAAACAATTTTTGAATGATGATGATCTTGACATATTGATAGCATGGTTGTGCATAGTTGCGATGGACATGTCTGTGCTTATGAAAGAACCTATTAGGGACAATAAACTATTATGGAGATTGTTTATGAACATTCAGATAAAATATATAAAGCCTTCAAGATGAAGATATATGTTTTTATGAACCTATATGATTTAATAAGGATAAGAGGTTAGTTGAAAGATAGTTGATATGTTTGGATAGATGAACAAGTTGTGATTTCTTATCTTTTGTTAGTCACAATAGCTCAAATAGAAATTTATGTGAGAGATTTCAACGTTTGGGAGAAACGATGAGCAAGTATTTCAATATAGTGTTGAAAGCAATTCTCAAACTCTCAAAAGAGATAATCAGACCACCATCCTTTGATGTCATCCCATAAGAAATTCTTATGGATACTAGTCATAAACGCTACTTCAAAGTATGATTGTTATATCAACTTTATATCGTCAAATACATGTAATTGACAATCTTATATAATATTAGATTGATAATAAATTGATAGGGCTGCATAGGTGCTATGGATGGCATCGATATAGATCCTATCATCCCTGTGTTTCAGCAAATCCCATTTAGAGGCAGGAAATGGATTACCATCCAGAATGTGCTGTGTGTTTGTTCGTTTGATATGAAATTTATTTTTTTTTTTTTTGTAACCCAGGGAATCCTGTAAGCTGAAAGCCGGCGAGCAAACCCTGGGGAAGCGACTGCAGGACCCCACCACCACAGTACTCCAAGTAAGAATCCCTAACGATGCCTCTGGAATTCGAACTCCTCCCCTTCGTAAGGAGGAGAGAGCCCCAAGCCAGCTGCATTGCTGCGGGCGGTGGTGTTATGAAATTTACTTTTGTGTATGCTGAGTGGAAAGAATCTGCCAACGATTATCGAGTGCTTTTGGTAGTACTCGAGACTCCTTGATCACCACCTGGTATTTATTTTGTCTACAAAGACAAACTTTTTTTATTATTATATATTGGTTGAATATTACAAATATATATATCATGTTACAGGAAAATACTACGTGATGGATTCTGGTTATGCATCATTTCTGGGATTTTTAACTCTGTTTAAAGTCGAACGGTATCATCCTAACGATTATAAAAGGAATGAGAGATGGTCAAGAATAGCAAGAGAATTGTCTAACTATAAGCACTCTTCACTAAGAAATGTAATTGAGAGGTCATTTGGAGCATTGAAGAATTGCTTAACCATTTTGAGACATATGCCTTCATTTACATTTCGGAAGCATTCAATTGTTGTAATTGTATATTGTGCTCTCCATAGTTATGATCACGTGATAGACAGAAACTTTTGCCTATATAGAGATTCGAAGTATCCATTCGAACCTGGAGAAGTGGAGGTTGTAGATGAGACATTACATGAGCAAGCAATTTGAATAAACATGTTTAGGAAAAGTATTACAAATAAAATGGTAAGAGATCACAATATGTCTGAGATTTCATGATTTTGTGTTTCCGATTTTTGTAATATTGTTTTTAAGTAATCACTTATCAAAGTCAATCTGATGAAGTTGAACAATGAACTACATTACTTCATTATTGTGATGTCATTTATGAAAAGGTCCATGTAGAGATCTATAAAAATACTCCTTTTTTTGCTAGCTCTTGTTGTACAAACTTTACTTATAATATACCACAGCCTGAGGTGACTTAGTTAGATGAGGTTCTGCTGATCCTTTGCGAGGAGGTGAGGAGTTCGAATCCTGCTGGATGCATGAGGTTTTAAGCGTGATGTCGGGATGGTGAGTCCTCCGCTAGCGTCACTTTAGGGTTTACCCGCCGGCTACCGGCTGTACGGAGTTCCCTGAGTAAAAAAAAAAAAAAACTTTACTTATAATATTATGCTTTACAAAATTTTCTTCCAAGTATGTATAAATGACCATGTTCATAATATTTCCTTCACTCATCATGAACAAAATTAAATTGGTGAGTATTCCATGAGAATGAGAATTCAATACTAAGTTTACACTTCTTTAAAAAAAAAAAAAAACACTTGAGAAAAATTATTTATGTTCTTTTTCTATTTTAAGAATAGAAATTTTGTATAGTTACAAAATATGTTCTTTTACTCAGAAATTATTTTTGAGAATAGAATTAGAAAAAATCATATTTATAAAAAATCACTCTTCAAATTAGAATGATTACTAAACATGCCTAAATATCCCCATCCTTAATCCTAGGCCCTTTCCCATATGAAAAGGACAGCCACCGGGACGATTCGTAGTAATTTCCCCATATCACTTCACTTCCGCAGTTATCTAGTTCAAGCTCACCAACGCAACCCACGTTCACTTCGGGTCGGGCCTTTTTTCTGACCGCCCGTACTCTTTGCCCCTCCTTGCTCCTTGCTCTGCTCCTTCATAAATTTGAAGCATCCCCACATTCGTCTCCATCGAAACTCAGGCAAAGACTCCTCTTCCTCTGCTTTCTCTACCTCTCTCTGGCGGGTCATCTCTAATACCCCCCTCGAGATTTCTCTATTGCAGAGAGAGGATGACGGATAAAATGTCGAATTCGTGCCCGACGAAGAAGAGCTCGAGTAAGAATTCGGAGGCAAGGCTGCTTCCCAGGAGAGGACAGGTCAAAGTCGGGATCTTCAGGATGTTTGTGAAGAAAGTGGCCAGTATAGCATCGACGGCGGGGCTCGGAAGGAAGAGAAGTCGCGTCGCGGACGAGCTGGCCTTGCCATCGCTGCTCAAGAACAGCGCGTGGCCGAGCAAGAGTAGCCCTCAGTTGTCTCTGTAAATGTACGATACGAACTCTGCGACTCTACTGCTGATGACCGTCTTTCTTTCTCAAGGAATGGGTTCTTGCTTCTTCAGTTGTAACGCTTCCTGGGTTCAGAGAAGAACTTCTAATTACCTTATGTCAGTGAAATGCAAAGCGCAGAGTTAGGGAACAGATTGTAGGGCGACTTTGTCGCCATTTTTGGGTGTGTCTTGTCTATTTTTACTGATGTCTCTGTTGTATTTTTTTACTTTTACGAAGGAAAGCATTCTGCATCTCTCGCTTCTTCTTGTTTCCACTTCGATTCCCTTCTATTGTAGAAGTTGTTAAGTTCTTGCGTCTTGATTTAGTCTATTCAAATGCCCCTCGCCGTTGCCTGCCTCTGTTTTTTAGGGGGCCAAACACCTATTTCTGGGTCGACAAGAATGAAGGTTTTGGAACGTTTGGTGCCATCAGATGAGAAAAGTTTCAAACAAAACGTCACGAAGTAAGTTTAACTTCATCCATATGCTCAACAAATTGCGATCCAGAGGTTGAAAATTCGATGGGGGATGAATCGTTTTCTTGGTCGCAGCCCTCGAAAGGGGATGGAAGCCCACTTTTGCCCCTTTCCCGTTTTGCCGAGCAAGAAAAGGTGCCCATCGCTTTCCTCTAGAGAGAGAGAGAGAGAGAGAGAGAGTGGATCTCTCGTATGACGTACGTCTTACTGTCTTTGTTTCCTTTTAGAAGTTACTTCGGCCGCGTTTGGTAACATTTCTATTCAAAAATTATTTTGAAAGAATAGAAATATGTTCAGGAGAACAATTTTTGAATAGAAAAACGCGTTTGGTAATTGTACAAAATTTCTATTTCTAGAATAAAAAAAAGAACAAAAACATATACCACTGTCTGCATCAGCCTAGTTGGATAAGGCTCCCATGACCTTTGCGAGGATGGGAGGCGTTCAAACCCCGCTGGCCGCACATGATCTTAAGCGTAACGTCGGGATAGTGGCTCATCCACTAGCGTCACCCCGGGTTTACCTCGCCGGCTACCCGCTATACAAGGGGTTCTCGTTACCAAAAAAAGAACAAACATATTTGATAAATTTGTATAATTTTTTTTTTGTTTCTTTTAATTTTTTAATATTTTTATTTTATTTTTTATTTTATATTTTATATTTTTTCTTCCTTTTGGCCCGTTGTCGGTCTCGATCATGGTTGGCGATTGGCCGACGAGGGCGGATGGCCTCGCTAGATCTAGACAAGCTCGCCCAGCCAAGGCGAGGCCGAGTCTCGCCAAGGGCCCGCAACGCTCCGACGAGGTCATTGGCCAAAGAAAAAAAGAAAAGAAAAAAGAAGAAAAAGGAGGAAAAAAAAGTGTTTCTCGAATTGTTTTCGGCAATAAGAAATAAGTTTTTTTTTTTACTTTTTATTTCTGTTCCAAATCATTCCCTAATAAAAATGTAAACAAATACATTTCTGTTCTTTTTGTTCCACAGAACAAAAAAACAAAATTTGTGTGCCAAGGACTAGAAACAGATTTAAACAAATAGGGCCTTCCATGTCGCACTCTTCTAGTGACCCACATCCCATCAAGATGAATTTGATTGGTTGAGAATTGGGATCTCGGTTTGGGCATGATTTGTGAAGTTATGAATAGTAATCGAAAGAATGACGTTAGCTTTTTTTTTTTTTCCCATTGAATTAGAACATATACTAGGTCTTTGTTTTTAATAGATTCGCTCACACACAACTCTTAAAATCGCGATTTTGAAAATAAAAAAGTCCTAATTTGTTTTCATTTGTTAACATCGTTTGACAATGTTGATAGTAAATTAGAGGAACATGTGTGTTTGCTTGGCCATGGTCGGTTAGTGTCCCTGCCAGCCCACGGTGGGGAAAAAATATAAGGAATGAGAGAAAGGAAAAAACAAGGAAAAGGGAAAAAACAAAAAAAAAGGTCATGAAAATTTCAGAAAAATCATGCCATGCAGAATAAACGAATTTTGATCAAAATTGGCCGGATGGATATAATTGACACAAATGCAAAAAATATATATATTAAATTAATCTAATTAAAAGATTTAGGATTTAACTGATTTATGTGTAATAGATTACGGATTTCTTTGTTATCTTCCCCGACATTGGGACAAAAGAACCCATACTCGCCCGCACATTTGTAAAAGATGATTCCCAACGAGGCCTATGTATTTTCTTTAATTTTATTTTTAGCGACTTTTCCTTAAAAGAATTGTTGCCTGCAAAGATACCGGATCACACCACCCAACTTTCATTCGAAAAAAATATGAACAATAAAGAACGATTTGCGCGTGGATTTGTGCGTCGGAGATAGAATAAAAAAACTGTTTGTTGCAACTCGTAATGCCCCATGTGAAGAATTTTTTTTTTTACCATCATTTGCGTAAACAAAGAGCAACATTAGTAGTAACCGCAACCATGGTCGTGTAGAGACTTGGTTTATCACTATGAACGAAGGTAAGATATGCAAATGTATAATCTCTTTTAAAAATATGATTAATGGCGAGATTAGTTAAGATGTAATAATCAAATTCGTATAATATGAGAACATCTCTCAAATATTGTGCTTGAAAAATGGGTATAAGACCAATAGAACTCTACACTCTCGATCTTCATATTATTTTGATAGATTCGACCATTGTTAGGAGTAACCCATAGTACATGTTTAATTATGACATTGCAAGATATACTTTTTCGTATTTGTCTATCAATCTAAGGAATTCAACTGCACTCGCTCAGTAGAATTTAAGACAAGATTACATCAATTGAGAAAGTTACGACCTAATCTCAATAAGCACACAATAAACGGGACTTTTAGTGCACTTTTGTTTAGAAAAAAAAAGGAATTAACGCGCCGAGTCTCATTCAAATTAATCACGATTGATCTCTATAGTCGGTAACTTATTTCTGTTCATGAAGAAAATGCACGGCTTGTGTGTTCCCCACGAAACTTGACAAGTTTTCGTGGGTCCTATTTGGA
Source organism: Eucalyptus decipiens (assembly GCA_014182575.1). Lineage (NCBI taxonomy): Eukaryota > Viridiplantae > Streptophyta > Magnoliopsida > Myrtales > Myrtaceae > Eucalyptus > Eucalyptus decipiens. The sequence goes on from CM024615.1 coordinate 52,116,567, forward strand.
AGGGACTGGATGTGTAGCCAGCAGTAGTACAAGCATTGGCAATAGCGAAATGGATGCATGAAAGTCAAGACTATGGTATGCACAGCACACATTGACGCGGTCTTTCTGGTACCGCAGTTCTCTTTTTCGGGTATTGCAGTTTCGCGGCAGCACATGGTCTCCTCACTCGCGTGAGACACTCAGCTGGCCATTGCAGGGTTCACACACACAGGAACTTTCCTTCTCCTTTGTTGTAAACCCATTTAATTAATGTAGATAACACTTCAGCCCATCATGTATAAGTTGACAAATTGATGTATGATCCATTTTAACATGTTTACTATTAACAAGAAATTAAAAAAACACGGAAAAAAAGATGTGCACAAAAAAACACAGAGATTTGTGACAATCATTAACGAATATTCATTTTCTTTTGCTCAGTCTCGTCTTTAGTTTTTTCTTTATGGAGATTTTGGACCAAAGAAAGTGGTGGGACATCTTATGACCGATGTATTTGGCACTTTTATAACAAGTTGACATAGCTGCCATCATCCGATAAATTTAAACACCATATACCACCAATTACTTAAATTCACCCGGAATGAGAAAAATCAAATAATTGTTGGTAGATAAAGGCCGATAATTATTCATGATTGCGGTGAGCTTTAGGCGTCTTTGAAAAATGCAAAATAAAAATCGGTAAAATATAAGAATTTTCTTTCGATGGATATCAATAGAGACAAATGAACCATTCCCTATAAGCGCTTGCTGGAAGGTGGAAGCGGCACTTGCCATTTACGGACGCTTCCACGTCCGGACGCTGACCTGAATCTTCGTGCACGGATTAATACGAACTGCCGACATCGGTGTAAGAGTACACCGTTAATTCCAATGATTCAAAAAGCATCAGGATCCAACATGAAGGGACGCACGACAGTCGGGAGCGAAGCTTCCTCCAAGCTTCGTCTCCACCTCAGCTCAATGCCAATGGAGAAGATCCTCTGGACAAAGCTTCCTCCATTTTCCGTCATTCTTGTAATGTATTTTCTATGCAACGCGACATCACGAAGCTCAACTCACGCTTCGATTTCTCTTTCTATTCTCGTGTTTGATATTGGGTTCTAAGCTCGCTTTAATCGAGGTTGGAAATTCTTTTTTGAAAGAATTGACAAATTTGAAAGTGTCAATATCATAGAAAATTTCAAATTGATACATCTGTAACAAATTTATTCTCAGCAAATTTTTTTATCGCGGAAAACTTGAAACTGATATATATGTGACAAATTTACTTAAAATTTATTTTTTTACTTGCAAAAATCCAAAATTAATATACTCATGACAAATTTACCATAAAATAATTTTTTTACTATTAAAAATCACAAACTGGTACACTTATAACAAACTTACCCTCCATTAACTAATATCAAATTTTACCGTTAAATTTTCTAACTAGAGAGTTTTATGCTGTTTTGAGTAGCCAACATAATTCTTTTGTAAGTTTGGCACTCAATTAATGCCCCTTGAAACTCGTTAATGAGTGAATAGAATGCTTTCCCCATAACCTAATATCAAAGGTTGAAATGTTCAAAAAAGAAACAACGAAGTTGGATTGATTTAATTAAAACAACAAAAAATTTTACGAATGTTTTTTTTTTCTCCTCTCGTGTTTAGTTTATTTTTCAGAGATTTTGGACCCAAAAAATAGGTGGCATGTTTCTTGACTGATGCCTAGACTGGCCAAACACCTGGGCTGGATTATATTTAAATGGGTCGAAAGTGATTCGACCTAAATTGATCAATTTAACTTATATGAACCCATTTTTTCGTAATACAATCTTAGCAGTCCATACCTAACCAAACTCCGAGTGGGATCCTACTCAACCCGAACTCCAATTTAAGAGAGTTAAAAATACCAAAAAGGAAGGTGGTTCCGTGCTTGAGAATGGTTTTGGCCTTTTTATAACAAGTTCACGAATAACAGCAGCATTTATTAAAATTCACCTGGAACAAGAAAAATCAAATAATTATGATAAGGAACTCAAAAATGAGAGATACTAACCCAAAACTAATCGGATTAATAGAAAAAAAGTCAGTAAATCACTCGAATAAAGATGAATAGTTCTTCTTGATTGCGGTAAATTTAAGGCCTTATGAGGGTTCGCAGTTAAGATTAAACTTTCGACTTGAAGTCGTCTGCACCTTCGAATCAACTTATGGGGGACTCCAAGCGTCCCTTTGAGAATCTCTCGTCGCAGCAGCATGGTTAATAGGTGAAAGGAAACTTTTCAATTTAATTCTCAAAAAGCTCTGTGTTGAGATCAGCATCGACGTGGGCAAACACGCAAGCTTTTCGCAAGATAGACGCTTCCCGCAAGGTGTCACGTTTTGGTTCTTTTGGAATCGATTGGTATTGGTCTCGATGAATCAATGACCAAAGAATTGATATTTCATTACCAAATTTGTCGTGCCTCATGCATTCGCACCCTTCTTTTATTTTATCTATTTATTCTTACATTTTCGAGCTGGATGGAATTCCAATCGAAGCGTTCTTTAGCTGAAAATACGATTAATCTATTTCATACGAGGTCCCCACTGTAACTTAGAAAATGGGGTTTTAATTAGTTTACCTCGACACCAAAAGGAGAGATAGCTCAAAAGGCTTGTATAATGATCAACATCAAAATTCATGTTCCTTTCTTTGCTCCCTTGATTACATTCGGAGATAAATAAAAGGAAAAAGTCATCAAAAACTCCAAATTACAGCTATCGTGACATGTTTATCTTGAACTTTTTTGTATCAATTGTGACATATTCACCATAAATTTTTCTTCAATATAAAAAATCTCAAACATGTACCTATTCAACACATTTACCTCCGTTAAGGTTCCGTCAGATGATTTTTCAGTGAAAACAATGTCATCTTTATTACATTTCCACATGGCGCATGTCAACATTATTTACTTTCCAGCATCCATGTAGATAGATTTTTCACGGTGCTTATTGACGGAATCTTAATAGAGAGTAAATGTGTCACATATATGTAAATTTGAAATTTTTGGTACCATGGAAAAAAGTTAGGAGTAAATGATTCACAATGGACATAATTTAAGATTTTTGGTAGTTTTTATCCATAAATAAATAAGAGAAATAATTGGGTGATGGTCTTTAATCTACTGTGAAAATAATAGTCTATTCTAAACAAAAAACAAAATAAGAAATAATAATAGATTATTGTGGGGCCCACCCATCCAAGAATTTGTTGCTCACAATAAGCACTAATTCTAGTAGTCCAAAAAATATTATGCTAGCAAAGCCCAATAAATAAAGAGTGTAGCTAGCCTAATGGCACCGTTACATTGAATTTGTGACGGTCAATTCTCAGATTACGCCAACTGAGATTCATTTTGGCAACTGGAAAATAAAATTTCCAAAGCTAATTGTCAAAAATGGCCCTTGCGCTATAAAACCACAAAAGCTAAATCCGTTATTTATATTTATTTAGGTCTCGTGCTTTGCACTAAAATTAATTAGTAAAATATTATGCACAATTTTCAAAGTTGATTTTAAGAAGTAAAAAGTTACATAAATGTATTGCCAGCTTTGTGATAGACTTCACATATATAAGGATAGTACACTTTTCATATTGGCAAATGAAGAATCATAGCTTAAAAAGTGTGACAAAATTTTTCATACATTTAAATTTAAAGGGTGAAATACAAGAAAATGCATAGAAACTAAGTAAAAGATAAAATTTGCTCAAGTAGAGTTGTATCAGATTCGCTTTTTATTCCAATCACACCTCTGATTCCATGTTGCTTGAGTTTGAATTGCTGCTTTTGTAGATTAGCTAGTCTCGCCAAAACATAAAGATAGTAACACAAGCTATAAAATTGTGAAAATGAGGTTACCATGACTAGAGCAAATAATATTGTGCTGGGGTAGGCTCGGTGAGGACATTTAAACATAAGGTGTGTTATATCAACATTATAATTGGTCATGTTTGTGATTATGTTGGCTTGTATATAATATAATGTTTTAGCAACGTTATAGAATGACACATATCTTGGTAAATTCTGATCTAACAAATATTAAGTAGAAAAAAACTTTCTTAATTGGCAGAAGGATTGTCTATGATTTAGTTAGTTTTTTTTTTTTTTTTTTTTTTTGCATAACTATGCAAAATTATGGGTAAATAAACTGATATTTTAAATATGACCAAAAGAAAAAAACTGATGTTTTAAAGAAGCGCCACTTCCATAGAAACCGGATGAAAATTCATTCTTCTTCTAGGAAATGATTTTGTGGTCAAGAATAGACCGTCACCTTCCATAAGGTGACGGCACCGTCTTCTTCGCATTTCTCATAAATAAATAGATAAAGAGAAGTCACCCCACAGCTTCGCCGCTCGTTCCTAGTACCTTCCCCAAACTGCAAAACCGGAAAAACCGGCCAAACCCCCGTCCTTTCTTTCAAACCCGCCGCTTCCTCTATATAAGCACGACCAAACCAACACATTGTCTCCACCAGAACACTGCAAAACACTCCTCCGCTTCCTCTGCTGTCTTTACCTCTCCTTGCTTGCTTATCTCTAATAACCCTTTTTTCTTGGCGGAGAGAGGATCGCAGAAAATGTCCAACCCATGCACGACGAAGAAGATCTCGATAAAGAATTCGAAAGTGAGGCTGCCCCCGAAGAGAGGACGGATCAAAGTCGGGATCTTCTGGATGGTCGCAAAGAAAGTGAGGGATATGGCGTCGATGACGGTGGGTCTCGGAAGGAAGAGAGGCCGCATCACGGACTCGCCGGCCTTGGCGACACCACTCAAGATCAGCGCACGCTTGCTGGCCAAGCAAGAGTAGTCCTCAGGCATTTTCGGCAAATGCACGACTCAACTCTGCAATTGTGTTACTGATGATTGTTTTTCTTCTTAAGGGCGTGTTTTTGCTTCTGTTGTAATGCGGGGGCTTTTTCCCATCTGCCATCAAAAGAGAGGGAGCGGAAATGCATCTCGTTTGCCGGAGAGAGAGAGAGAATCGCATAGTTGAATCTCGTACGTTGTCCGTTCTTCTATTAGTCGCATCGCAAGTAGAGTTCTAAGTGGGCCACTTGTCAATGCCATGCCACATGCTTATGGAATTGAAAATCCAGAAGTTAAGAGCGCGGTAACGATTCTATTCCCGGGAGCTGATTCTGACTAGAAATGATTATTTCTGATTATGTTCCCGAGAATTGATTCTGAGTAAAAAAGCGGATTTGGTAACTGTCTAAAATTTTTGATTCTGGAATAGAATTGCGTTTGATACCGTGCTAATTGATTATGTTCTAAATTAATTTCTTTTGATTTTTAAATAATTTTTTTACTTTTTCCTTTTTTTCTTTTTTTTCCTATTCTTCTTCTTCTTCTTCATGTGGCCGGTCGCCAAACGAGGGCCGGCGACGCTCACTGGAGCGTTGTTGGCCCTCGTCAGCCAAGCCTCGCTGGCAGTTGGGCGAGGCTCACCCAGCCCCGTCTAGGCTCAGCCTCGCTAGATCTGGCGAGGCTGGCGAGGCCGGCCTCGCCCAGCCTGGCCACCAGCGGGGCTAGGTGAGGCTCGCCTAGCCACCGGCGAGGCCGAGCCTCGCCCAGTTGCCGGCGAGACTCGCCTGGCCACCGACGAGGCTCGCCCAGCCTTGCCGATGACTGGGCTTGGCTCGGTGAGCTCGCCGAACCTCGCCCTGGCCTGGCGAGCCTCCGGCGAGCTCGCCGGACCGGCGATTGGCGGCGGACAGTGGCGGCGAGCGGCGGCGGACGGCGGCAGGCGGTGACGAACGGCAATCGCGGGATGACGAAAGGGAAGAATGAAAGTTTCATTGTTTTGATTTTTTTTTTTATATTCTCGGACGAAGAATCATATTATTTTTTATTTTCAATTCTCTTCCCAATCTGTTCCCGAGAACAAAAATTTTACCAAACACGATTCTCGTCCCAAATTGATTCTTGAAACAAAAAATCAGAATCAGGCATTGTTTGGCACGTTGCCAAACAGGCCCTAAGTATACACACGATTTGTTAAAAAGAAAAAAGGAGTTAATGTGTCGGTTCTAATTTAAATTAATCATGATTGATCTATATTGTCAGTAATTTATTTATTTATTTATGAAAAAAATGCATGGCTTGAGGGTTCCCCACAAAACTTGACACGTCTTGGTGACTCCTATTTGAAAGGGATAAAATATGTAGCTAGTATAATCGTGAAAGGGTAATAACGGAATAGACACATGAAATTCGACCAGCACATCAGAGTGGTCTTTCTGATACCGCAATTCTCTTTTTTTTTGGTATTGCAATTAAGTGCATGTTGGTAGTTGGCCAAACAGAAACTATTTATATCTTTTTACTTCACGGAACAAAAAAATATATATATATATGTAAATAACTTAAACAAAATCGCGAGAATTAAAAATAATATAAAGACCAAAGGCAATATATAAAATATAAAGTAAGAGTATGCATAAACAAAAACCAACCATGAAGGTGGTATGAACTTGTATTATATAAAGCTGAAAAGCTGAAATTACATGTATTGAGATGCAGAAACTTAGATGCAAAAACTTAAAGCATCAAGTCATCCACTAGGCGGTAATCCGCACTCCAGGAGTATTGATGTCTCAGTATTACAAGAAATGGTTAACCAACTATCATGTAAGTTGGTTACCCCGTATAAAACGATGTATATGAAAACTAACTTACTTTGAAACCGGGGGATACAAGGTAAGAGAGCTTGGAGATGGAAGAGATGAGGATGGAGATGGAAGGGATGAAGGATTACAAGTGAGAGAGAGAGAGAAGGAGAAGAGAGAAATTCAGAAAATTTCGGGTCCCTTTCTTCTATGTCGAGTGGGTGTATTTATAGCGAGTGCTACAGTGAAAATGCTACAGTGCTGAACAGTGTAAAGTGAACAAGATGCGAGTGAACAAAGTGTATGAACAAAGTGTGTGTCTACTACGCTCCGGTGTATAGCCTTTTGCGCCGTTTGTAATAGTAACGCATGTGATGTCTTTTAATCTCTGTCCCGTATCGATCCCGTAGCGCTCGTCTTCATTAGTGTTTCCACTATGATATGACCGGGAAGATCCGTCTTGACTGTTTTGAGATTTGGAAGATCCACATTGTGATTCTTCCGCTTCGAGAGCATTGTCCCGAGAATGTTGCGGTATTCATCTCTCGTTTTGGACTCACAAGTCTTTGCGCTTGCCATGGATTTTTCCCCGTAAAAAACGATGTATTTGATGGGGATGCGATTATTTGGGTTTTTCGGCTATTTAGCCATGTTTTAACCGCAGCTTCGGATCCTTGATCAAGAAATCTGAATCCATCCCACCATTTGGTTTTGTATTTTCGGACAAGTGTTGGTATACCCGGTTTTTGGATGTATTGTATTCAAATTCCCATGTTTGTTACCCACGAGATTCTCGAATATTATAAAGAAATGCATAAGGCATGGGAACCTTATATCATGAGGTGTTGGTATGAATTGTTCACTGAAAATCTTGTATCCTTGTTTGACCGTGGGGTGTAATATTATGTCCAAAGGACCAAAGAGATCCCACCGAGTCAAACCAGTTTGGTAAGCTTTGTCTTGGGAAGTTGTCTTTGAAGAATAATAACCAGGAGTGTTGGAAATTTGTATTCTGTCTGCGAAAAGACATTCCACCAAGCTTGTTGGTAGTCCCAAGATGTATATGAAGAGGAGTATGGTAGACTTTGGGTAAGTCCGGTTTGGAATTTTCTGGGTGTATGGGGTGAGGCTCCCCAGTGTGAGGGGTGTATGACTTTACTGATGGATATAGTGGAATAAATGATATTTTCTGTATTGGTTTTATCAGCAAAGTGAGTGAACCTTGCCGATTCTGTTTCCACTAAAATTTGCTCATAATAAGCAAGGGTTTTGTTTGTATTGTGTGGTTTGAAAAGCCAATTTTTTGGAAATATGTTTTCTGCAAATTTGATTGGATCTTTATCGAAGAATCCATCTTCCACATCAATATATTTTGAAAAGATGTTTTGGGAAAGAATTTTGATCTTTGAGAAAGAGGGGTTGCCCGGGGCTTAATAACCACCTCATTCGAAATTCTTTTGTATTCCGCTTGTTTTTGTGTAGCAAGCGGGGAAGGATTGTTACTTACTTCTATGGCACTTTGGATGGCTCTTTCTTTACGTTTTGTAAAGACTGGGCAAGTAACAATATTGTTTCTTTTGGAAGTATGTTGGCTAACCGATTGAGGGCTAGCATGGGTTCGGATGTTATGGGTTCCGTTGTCAAAGGTGATTGCTTTATGAATGTTTGGTTGTTTTCTCGCCATTTGGAGCCATGTTTTGACGGATGTTAAGCCTTTCGGCTTTGGTGGTATATTGGAGGGCTCTAAGGCGGTGGCTTTGCCTTTGCCTTTGTCTTTGTCTTTTTGGGTCTTGGCATATTGGTATCCCCTGTAAAAATTCTCTTGTGAGAAAATCAGGCAATGAATTTGAAGAACCATTTATAAATTCTATGTCAAAATCGAATCGAAAGTATGGCTTGCCATCTGGCAAAAATTTGTTTTGATGCAACATTTAAAACGTCTTTTTGTAAAATGTCTTTGGCTGATTTGCAATCAATTCTCAAGAGACATTTTTGATTTAATAAATCTCCTTGGAATTTTGATATAGATAAAACTATAGCAAGTATTTCTTTTTTGATTGTCGAATAATTTTGTTGAGTGGAATTCCAATGTTTTGATATAAATTGAATAACTTGTTCTTTGTTGTTATTGACTTGTTTGAGAATACCACCATAACCTAATTCTGACGCATCTGTTTCTACTATTGGTATCAGAGCCAGGAAGGAAAGTATAGATAGTCTTTGTAAAAACATACTCTTAGATCGAGAGCCATTCGTTGGCATCCTTCTTGTTTCTACGAGTGGTCCAGCCGTAAGTCCCCGAGTGGCTCATTAGACCGTTGGTTTAGCTCAGAACGGTTACAAGAAGGAATAGTTCCGATCTTAAGTATGAGTTTACATAGAAGATCTACATCTTCCTCTAGTTCTCTATCACAAATGGACTCGGATCCTTAGTCCTATACATAGAGAAAAGTAAGGATAGAAGATTTCAACAAATCTATAGAAAATTGGGAAATTCCTAAAATACAGCTTAAGGAAATATACAAGCAATCTAAATTGAAGTTTTTCAAAAATCAGACTATGTCATAACCACTTTGAAGAAAGAGATGTTCCTCTTTCTAATTCTTATGAAAAATACATCTTTTGAACAAAGAGTCCATTCTAAAGCACAAACAAAAATACAACTACATTCATATAGGACTAGTTCAAGTAGAGTCAAACCTCTTACTAAAGAAGGCCTTAATACTTCCATTCTCTTAGTCTTACGTGATTCACGTCTTTTAAATTATGATGAATCTATTCTTGGCACCGTAGAGACGAGGTCTCGCAAAGGACCTATACATTTTGACTGTTATCCCAATTTCTCAGTTTCCCTTAAAGACAAGAACATTCTTAGAGCTCTAACACTCCAAATCAAAACCCATAATTATAAAGTAGCAGATGGATCTATTCCCTTAGCCCTTGTCTATAGAATCCATTATAAAGCCATGTCCTCCGCTTTTGGAGAAAATGCTTTCAAACATAGTCCACGAGGAGAAACACTTCTTCTCCAAACCGACATTTCTAGAGCTAATACGACAATTCCTAGGTCTATTAATTGGAATCAAGTAACTTTACCGAACAATGGGAATTAGAAAACCAAATTCCCCAACAAGTTGTTCAAAATACGACCCTACTAATGTCATTCAACACCCGGAAGGAAGAGTGACTATTAGATTTCCCAAAGATCTTTCGATTCAAGATCTAGTCCTTCTTTTCATAATTCCTATACAAGGTCCATAGATCTTAATCCTAATCTTCCTCCTATAATCACCATTCCCCCTAGTACACATAGAAACACTCCTCCTCCTAGTATACATAGAGACACTCCCACAAGAAGTACAACACCTTTACCTCCTTCCACCAAAGAAGTAATCATGAGACACCTCTTGAACCAGAAATTAGTGGTTTAGATAATAGATCGGGAATTTCCAGGCCTATTTATCAACAAAATCAGCCTGAACCAAATCGAACCACCGTAGATAATACGACTCTCCTCATCATTCTCCTACTTATTTGCAAATGATAGATGCCGAGCTTAATGTTTTAGAAAAACATTTTGAGCCAAACAAAACTTTTCTTAATAAAGAATTTAATTCTGAAAACAACAAACAAATCAGAGAATGGTTCTTCAAAACCTTTGCGATAAAGCAAAAGACATCAAACAAAAATATTACGACTACATATATGAATATGAAGTCCATATATTTTTCTTTGATTGGTTAGAAGAACAATTCCTCGAACCTAAAGAAATATTTGTTTTAGATCATCATTATAAGTGGAAACTTGATAATGGTGAAACCATAGAATCCAATCATCCACCCCTTAGGAGAATAAAAATACAGCATGGAGATAGCGAGGTTACAGCCACTCCTTTTAGACTTCCGTATAAAGGAGACTCTCTCTACATCCACAAAGTTATTGAACAAAACAATTTTACTAATCAACATTTAGTAACCATAGGAAAACAAATTGAATAGGATGGAATCCACCTTCCGAGAATCCTACTCAACTTGTTACACCACAAGTTGACACTCTCAAAAACCCATTTTTAAAGCCTTTGAATTTCCAAAAATCTTAGCCCAGAGTTTGCCAAAGCTATAGAACAAAAGAAAAAAACTCTTAGGAAAATCAAAGTTGGAACCTGATCCTATACTAGACACTCCTAAATTCCAGAATCTTATCATTAGAGACACTCTGCACCAACCCACAATTAATACCCTAACCAAGCCCTTCGATAATGAGTCGCTTAATGAGATTAACGAGACTCAATTGGAGACAACCTCGAAGCTTTATTATAGTAGAGCTACCCCACCGGACATTGCCCAAGAAGAATCATCGCAAAAATACAGAATAAATATTCTCCCGACGCCATCTATGAATGGAACATTGATGGTGTTGCGAAACCAATGTCATGAACATCCTTAACAACATGGTGATGCTTGCTAATGCCTACAAAACACAGCAAGATGTTTCGACCATGCTGTTGCTAATCTTTTAGTAGCTGGATTCACCGGACAGTTAAAAGGTTGGTGGGATAACTACCTCACGAGATGAACAAAAGACACAAATTTTAACCGCTTATAAGGTAGATGATTTTGGACAACGCATGGATGATGATCAAGGTCATCTCATCCAAGATGCGGTCAATACCCTTATCTATTCCATTTCACAGCACTTTGTAGGAGATCCTTCACATATTAGGGATAGAAACCAAGATCTCCTTTCCAATATGCGTTGCAAATCTTTAGGACGATTTAGAGAATACAAAGAGCTTTTCTTTCAAAGGGTTCTTATTAGATCCGACCGCAATCAACCTTTTTGGAAAGAAAATTCTTAGCCGGTTTACCTCGGATTATAGGTGACCAAGTTAGAGATAAAATTAGAGAAGAATACAAATGGTCAAATTCCTTATGATCTCCTTTCTTATGGAGAAATAGTCTCCTATGTTTACAGACAAGGAACACAAATGTGTAATATAATCAAATTACAAAGACAACTCAAGGAAGAACAATCCCTCACCAATAGGAGTCTAGGAGATTTTTGTGCTCAATACGACCCCTCCTATAATGAAAAAACAAAATCAAAATGTAAGGGAACTTGTCCTCCTGAAAAAGAAACAAAGAAACATCACAACAAACCTCCTTTTCGTAGGAATAAACAAAGACATCGAATACTCAAAATAGACCTCATTCCGATAGAAAAATTTTAAAGACATCAAATGCTATTCTTGTGGTAGAAAAGGTCATATTTCAAAATATTGTAGGATTAATAAAAAATTGAATGAACTTTCTTTAGATGACAATACTCTTAATCAATTAAATAACATCTTCATAGAAAATGATGATACTTCTTCGATGAATTTCTTGAGGAAGAAGGTCTTCGATTAATGAGATAGATTCCTCTTCGATTCCGAATATGAAGACGCTTCTCCGAAAAACCTACTCTTGAAGTAAACGTCTTAACAAAAGAAGAAGAATTCCTTCTCGGACCGCCGACAAAATACTTGACCCCGAAGCGAAAAAGAATACTTAGATAGACTTCACTCTTCTATGAACATTACTTCCAAGCCTAATACTTCATACAACCTTAAAGACATTCTTAATAGAAATAAAAACCACAAATCCAGACCTATAAATATTAATGACCTCCAAAATGAAATAAAACAACAAAAGTTAGAAATACAAGCTTTAAAAGAAACTCAATCAAAAATGAAACAAGAAATTTCTGATATATATATATATCCATTTAGTAAAATTTTTGTTTGAGGAACAACTCAAGAATTAAGTGAAAATCTTTTTTTTTAAAACCCAAACCATTTTCTTTTCTTCTTTTTTCTTTTTTTCCATTCTTTTTCTCTTCCTCTTCTTCTTTCTCTAGCTGATTGCTCTAGCAACCTCACTGGAGCCTTGCCATGGCTAGGTGAGGTTTAGCCTTTTCTAGGCTCGGCGATGACTCGACCTCGCCGGGGGCCGATGAGGCTCCCTTTAGGCCGACGATCGGCTAGCAAGCCCCTAGCTAGAGGGAAAAAAGAAAAATGTACTAATATTATTAAAAAAATTAAAGAACTTTTAAGTTATAAACAAATTTAAGGATTGTACCAAACACATTTCTATTAAGATAATAGAATTTTTATGTAGTTATCAAACTCTTTTGAATGCTCCGTTTAAGGAATATAATTAAAAAAAAAAAAAAAAACTATTTCTGAGCAAAAATAATTTTTGAGAACATAATGGTTACCAAACGCACTCTCAATTGTTTGATTTTTTTTAAATATGACTACTAGAAGTTTTATGATAGTGCATGGTCTCCACACTCGCATGAGACACTCAGTTGACCATTGCAGGGTTAATATAGAGAGGAATTCTCTGTCATCTTTGTTGTAAAACCCATCTAACAATTATTTTATGATTAAATTCATATATAATCTATTTACTAAAATATAACTAATGTACATAATGACTTAGCCTATCAAATATGAGTTGCGAAATGGGTGATGACAGGTCTACTATTAACATTCTCGCAATCCAAATTTAAAAAAAAAAAAAATACACAAAAAAAAACGATGTGCCCAAAAACACATAGATTTGTGGCAATCATTAATGAGCGTTTATTATATATATATATATATATATATATATATATATATATATATATATATATATATTTTTTTTTTTTTTTTTTTTTTTTGCTTATATATATATAGATTTTGGACCAAAGAAAGTGGTGGAACCTTTTGTGACTGATGTCTAGACTTATCAAAAGGGTGGATTGAATTAGGTTTAAATGAGTAAACAATGATTCGATCTAAATTGATCTATTTAACCTATATTGACTAGTTTTTACGTAATACAATCTTCGCAATCCATACCTAACCAAAATCTGATTGAGACCCAACCAAACTTGAGCTCCAATTCAAGAGATATAAAGGTACCGAAAATAGAGGCCATTTCGTGCTTGAGATTGATTTTGTCACTTTTATAACAAGTCAACGCAAATGCCATCATTTGATAATTTTAACATCCTATACCACAGTCAATTACTTAAATTCATCCAGAACGAGAAAATCAAATAATTTTTAGTAACTTGAATGGGTGTTGCTAACTCAAAACTAGTTGACTTAATCGGAGAAAAACTGGTATATCATTCATGTAAAGGTGGGTGGTTCTCTATGATTGTGGTAAACTTTAAGTATTTTCCAAAAATGCAAAAAATAAAAATTGGTAAAATATAAGAATTTTTTTTATGTATATCAATAGAGACAAATAGACCTTTCTCTTTAAAACCAGAATCTTCTGCACGGATTTATATGAACTGCCCACATCGGTGCAAGAGTACAACGTTAATTCCGGTTATTCAGAAAGCATCGAGATCCAACGTGAAGGAACGCACGACATTCCGCCACGAAGCGCGAAGCTTCCTCTCCGCCTTGGCTCAATCCCAAGTGGGGAAAATCCTTTCTTCGAGCCGAGGATTGGAATTCTCCTCCATTTCAAGTAATGAACAATTCCAGCTTCCATCGTTTTCAGTTAGATTAACATTATGAAAAACTTTAAATTAATATACCTATGACAAATTTATCGTTTGTTAATTTTTGTTAAATTTTATTATTAGACCGATTAATTGGATGATATGTAATAATTGATTGATGTACCGGTTTGAAATTTTACCATCCGTCTGTTATAAGTGTATTGATTTTGTAATTTTTCGTGGTATTAATCCATTTTAATGAAAATTAATAGAAAATAAATTTGTTACAAATGCATTAGTTTTAGGTTTTTGATAATAAAAAAATAGTTTTGGGTAAATCTATCATAAATGTACAATTTTGAGGTTATTTATGATAACAAAAATAATTTGATGTAAATTTGTTACATATGTGCCAATTTAGAGATTTTCCAAATATTAACTCAATTTGTAAAGATAGTTACGAGGCAGGCGAAATTGAGAAAAATTCAGAAAAGTCGATGAATTAAAAAAATGACACGATTATCGAAAAGTAAGTTAAATGTTAGAAGTTTTGATCCAAAAAAAGTCAAATGTTAGAAGTGGTAAAATGGATTAAGGGGCCCATATTTTAACTTATATTTGATGGAACAGGTTGAATTAGGGCCCAACAAGAAAGTGGGCTATACTTGGGTCCATTACAAACTCGTCTTCAACCCACCAATAACACAAGACCAGAAAGTTTTGTAAGGCGGCCACATGCCCTACTTAATTAACGGCCGCGCTGATGATTCCTTTGTATACTTAGGCTCTTACCCAATTTTGCCTCTTGTTATTTACCCGACACCAACGTTTGGCACCTACTATCGCTTGCGACAATCCAGTAAGAAGTGCAATTCATATTCGCAATATTCTATTTTGATTCTATCGTTGGGAATTGGGAAAATTGTCCAAAAAATCCTAAATCTTTTGTACAGTTGTCAATTTAATTATAAATATTTCAATTATACCAATTTAATTTTAATTTTTTTTATGATTTGCCAATTTAATCATAAATTTTTCAATTGTGCAAATCTGGCAAATTATTCAAATAATAAGTTTATAACTGAATTGACAAAAAATTTCACAAGGATAAGAATAATGAGACAAGTTAAGATTTAATAATTGAACTTATGTAATGTGAGACAATCCTCAAACATTATACTTGAAAAATGGGTAAGACCAATGAGGCCCCGCATCTTAAAAAGATCGAAATGTTCTTTTGATAGATCCAACCCTTGTTTGGAGTTAGCCCATAATACAGATTACACGATCTCATTCAAAAGTATGTACTTGTGGTATTTGATCAATGGTCTAAACAATTTGATTATACTTTTCGAGTAAGATTTAAGAGGCAAAATTACAAAAAAGTCCTAAATCTATTGCTTTGCCCATTCATCCAAGACCTTAAACAAATACCAAAAAAAGGTTTAGGACTAGATGATAACTCTATAAAAATAGAGTTATTTTACCTATTTTAGGCAACAATTAATGCATTATCTATGGGAAAATATTTGGATTTCCTTCTGATTATTTAAATTTTCCTTCTTTATGCAGAATAATGAGATATTGAGAAGATAAGGAAAAGAATGTCAGTTATCAGGAATTCAAATAAAAGCAGCAGTAGAAGATGGATATCAAATCAGGAAATTCTTGATTTTGTTCTCTGATGTTATCTGCAAGCATTGAGAGATAGATATTTTAGATTTCCTATAAATAGGAAGAGAGAGCAGCTAGGGTTTTTTGGAGTTAGATCGTTTTTCATTCTTCTAAGAGTTTTTTCAAGTATTTTGAAGAGAAGACAAAAGTGGTGACAAAATTCTTGTCATTTGATTCAAGATGCTGGGTTTGATCTATATTTTTATTTTTATTTTTTCTTCTACTATGTTCTAATTTTCTTTTGTTAGGCTACGATGTAGCCTAACCATGATGATGTGAATTTCATGATTTTTATGTTTTATAATTGATTTCATTCATGTGAGTTATATATTACTGTATTTAATGCTTTTGAGTGATTGGCCACCACTTGAATGATCTGATGTGCATGTTTGAGACTGAGAGATGATAATATGCAATTGCTCATTATAATGTATAACCATGAATTAAACGTGGATAGAAATATACCGCGTTATTTGTGTAGCTTTCGGTGATAAGGTGATCTAAAAGACTCATTGTAAACCGGGAATATTCATAGTTTTTTAATGCACTCATGTTTATTTTAATTCACATAGAGATATAGTGGATTAATAAGCTGAGTAGGTTTGCTATACCTAGAGATAGGATAGTAAATAGATTAGGAAATTCCGCTATCACATGTTTGATATCGTTCTTGTATTCACAACAATCTGAAATTCATATCTAGTGGTTATGGTGAAATCGGATGCTCTAACATATTTATCTCGATCGATTTACTGCATTTAGTCTACAAATTTCGTTTTTAATTTATTCTTAATTATATTTTGATTTGTTAGATAAATTTTAGAATTAGTCTATTTTAGTATTTAATTGGTTTATTAATCATCGATCTCTGTAGGACGATACTTTATCTCATCATTATATTACTTGTTCGATATGTGCACTTGCGTTTAGAATTTCACCAACAAGTTTTTGGCGCCGTTGCCGGGGACCGTTTGTTTAATACTAATTAATATTGATACCAGATAATTCTAAGTTTAATCTAGCTTTCGTTTTGTTTTATTTTTCAGGGTGTACATCGGTTTATGACACGTAGCCAACAAGGGAAACTTGTTGAACTTGATCCAGAAATCGAGCGTACATTCAAAAGGTGACTAAGAGAATAGAGAAATCACGCTAAGATGGCGGAGACGGTGAGAATGAAAATCCACGTAGACTCTTAAGAGATTATGCTGCGCCAACAGTTCAAGGCACCACATCAAGTATCGAAGACCTGCAATTCAAGCAAACAACTTTGAGATTAAGCCGTCACTCATTCAGATGCTTCAACAATCAGTGCAATTCAGTGGGCTACCAAGCGATGATCCAAACGCTCACATCGATGCTTTCCTTGAAATCTGTCACACCATTAAATATAATGGAGTTACAGATGATGCTATTAGATTGAGATTATTTCCATTCTCTCTTAGAGACAAAGCTAAGAGTTGGCTTTCTTCTCTTCCTGCAGGATCAATTACTACATGGAATGATATGGCTCAGAAATTTCTTGGTAAGTTCTTTCCACCTGCAGAGTCTGCGAAGATGCGTAACGATATTACTAATTTTATGCAGATGGATAATGAATCATTATATGAAGCATGGGAAAGATTCAAAGAATTTCTTAGGAGATGCCCACATCACGGACTACCCGTATGGATGCAGGTACAAACTTTTTATAATGGCTCTAGTGCAAATCTTCGTTCTATGATTGATGCAAATTGCGGGAGGAACTCTAAATAATAAAACACCAGAAGAAGCCTACAATCTATTAGAAGAGATGGCGTCCAATAATTATCGGTGGCCTACTGAGAGACTACCAATGCGAAAAGTTAGTGGAGTTCATGAAGTGGATGCTTTTGCTGCAATTGCTTTGCACAATTTGAAACACTCAATAAAAAGCTAGATAATATGAGTGTTTTAGCCATGAAAATTCACAATTTGACATGTGATTTTTGTGGTGGAGGACATGTTAGCACATAGTGTCAGGTAGGTAATACTTTTAAACCATCTCATGAAAATTCTAACTTTGTTGGGAATTTTAACAGGTCGCAGAATAATCCCTACTCCAACACACACAATCCGGGATGGCACAATCATCCAAATTTTTCATGGAACAATCAGAATGTGACGAGACCACCGGGATTCAAACAATTAGAAGAGACAAAGTCAAATTTGGAAGACATAGTCACCAAACTTGCTAATACAACTCATGACTTCATCAAAAGCACAAATGTGAGATTTCAAAACCAAGAGGCTTCAATCAGAAATCTTGAGATGCAAGTGGGTCAGTTAGCAAGCATGATGTCAGGAAGGCAACAGGGTTCTTTGCCGAGCAACACAGAGAAAAATCCAATTGAAAACATAAAGGCTAATACCCTGAGAAGTGGTAAACAAGTGGAAGAAGAAGAGATTGTCAGAGACAAGGAAGAGGTGGTCAATAAACAATCAAATGAGACAAGTAAGAGTAAACTTTTTCCAGATAATCCCAAGCCATATGTGCCGCCAATTCCATTCCCTCAGCGACTCCAAAGAGACACAAAATAGATAAGCAATTTTCTAAATTTCTTGATGTATTTAAAAAATTGCACATTAACATTCCTTTTGCATATGCTTTAGCGCAAATGCCTAGTTATGCAAAATTTTTAAAGGAGATTTTGGCAAACAAAAGGAAACTGGAGGATTATGAAACTGTGAAGTTAAATGAGGAGTGTTCAGCCATCCTACAAAACAAATTGCCTCCAAAAGTAAAAGATCCAGGGAGTTTTACTATTCCTTGCACTATTGGGGATTCTTACTTTGAAAAAGCATTATGTGATTTAGGTGTAAGTATTAATTTGATGCCTTATTTAGTTTTCAAGAAATTAGGATTGGGCGAGGTAAAAGCAACCACAGTGTCATTTCAACTGGCTGGTCGATTAATTAAATATTCGAGAGGTATTGTGGAAGATGTTTTGGTAAAAGTTGAAAAATTTATCTTTCCTGCAGATTTCATAGTTCTTGACATGGAGGAAGATTTTGAGGTACCACTTATCTTAGGTCGACCTTTTCTAGCAACAGGAAGAGCTCTTATTGATGTACAACAGGGGAAGTTGATCCTTAGAGTTCAAGATGATCTTGTTTCATTTAATATTTTTAAAGCAATGAAATATCCATCTGATGATAATTCTTGTTTTAGAGTTGAGACAGTTGACAAGTTGGTGAATAAGGTTTTTCAGGAAAATATTTTTGAAGATCCACTTGAAGCATGTCTGATTCAACCAAGGGACAAAGATATTCAAAATGAGGAGATAAAGGAGTACGCAAATTTCATGGAGGCAATTCCACCATATTCAAGGCAAAAGGCAATTAAATTTGAGGAGTTGGGACAACGAATTACAAAGCCTAAACCATCAATTGAAGAGCCTCCAATTCTTGAACTCAAACCCTTACCTTCTCATTTGAAATATGCTTATTTAGATGGAGTTTCTTCTTTACCAGTAATTATATCTTCTTCTTTGACAGATTCGGTGGAGGAGAAATTGCTCAGAGTATTAAGAGAGCATAAATGTGCAATTGGATGGAAAATAGTTGATATCAAGGGAATTAGTCCTTCAATTTGCATGTACAAAATTTTGATGGAGGAGCGATATAAACCCACTATCCAACCTCAGAGGCGTTTGAACCCGAAGATGCAAGAAGTAGTGAAAGCTGAGGTAATTAAGCTACTTGATGCAGGTATCATCTATCCTATCTCTAATAGTTCTTGGGTAAGTCCTGTACAAGTTGTGCCAAAGAAAGGTGGCATGACTGTTCAGAAAAACGACAATAATGAATTGATTCCAACTAGAACAGTTACTGGGTGGCGTGTGTGTATGGATTACAAAAAATTGAATGATGCCACTAGAAAAGATCATTTTCCTTTACCATTTATTGATCAGATGCTAGAAAGACTTGCAGGGCATGAATTTTATTGCTTTCTGGATGGATATTCAGGGTATAATCAGATTCCTATTGCACCAGAAGATCAAGAGAAAACTACTTTTACTTGTCCCTATGGTACTTTTGCTTTTAGAAGAATGCCCTTTGGTCTTTGTAATGCACCAGCTACTTTTCGAGATGTATGATGGCTATTTTCTCGATATGGTTGAAAAATATATTGAGATTTTCATGGATGATTTTTCTGTTTTTGGCCTATCATTTGATTCTTGTTTAAATAATTTGGCTTTGGTCTTACAAAGATGTGATGAGACTAACCTTATTTTGAATTGAGAGAAGTGTCACTTTATGGTGCAGGAAGGAATAGTGCTTGGGCATAAAATTTCTCGAAACGGAATAGAAGTCGATCGAGCCAAAGTGGAGGTCATTGCAAAATTACCTCCGCCAACATCTGTGAAACTTGTCGAGGGATTTTTGGGACATGCAGGATTTTACAAGCGATTTATAAAAGATTTTTCAAAAATTGCTAAACCTCTTTCTAATCTTTTGGAAAAAGATGTTCCTTTTAATTTTTCCGTTGAATGTATGCAGGCTTTTAACACTTTAAAGGAGAAGTTAATATCAGCACCAATTATGGCAGCACCAAATTGGGATTTATCTTTTGAGCTAATGTGTGATGCTAGCGATTCTGCAGTAGGAGTTGTTTTAGGACAAAGGAAGAATAAAATTTTTCGAACCATATACTATGCCAGTCGAATCTTGTCAGGTGCACAATTGAATTATTCAAAAACAGAAAAAGAACTTCTAGCAGTAGTATTTGCTTTTGATAAATTTCGTTCTTATTTAATTGGCTCAAAAGTTATAGTTTATTCGACCACTCTGCTCTTAAGTATCTCGCTTGAAAAGAAAGAATCAAAACCCGGGTTGATCGGGTGGATTCTATTGTTGCAAGAATTTGATTTGGAAATCAAAGATAAGAAGGGGACTGAAAATCTAATTGCAAATCACTTATCAAGGATTCCAAATTCAAAGGAAGAGGTAAGACCAATTTTGGAAGAGTTCCCTGATGAGAAATTTTTTTTTATCAAGTCAATTCCTTGGTATGCTGACTTTGTAAATTATTTGGTAAGTAATGTTCTTCCTCCTAAATTATCATATCAATAGAAGAAAAAATTCTTTTATGATGTTAAAAATTATTTTTGGGAAGAACCTTTCTTGTTTAAGGTATGTGCAGATCGGGTCATAAGGAGATGTGTTCCAGATGAAGAGAAGGCAAACATTCTACATCATTGTCATGATGGAGAGACAGGTGGCCATTTTGGTGCCACAAAAACTGCAGCTAAGATTTTACAATCTTGATTTTATGGGCCTACACTTTTTAAAGATGCATACTCCTATGTAGCTTCATGTGATAGGTGTCAAAGAACTGGAAATACTTCAAGAAAAAATGAGATGCCTTTAAACAACATTATTGTGTGTGAATTATTTGATGTTTGGGGTATTGATTTCATGAGACCCTTTACACCTTCTTATGGAAATTTATACATTTTAGTGGCTGTGGAGTATGTGTCTAAGTGGGTAGAAGCTGTAGCATTGCCAACAAATAATGCTAAAGTTGTGGTGAAATTTTTGAAGAAAAATATTTTTACCCGATTCGGCACTCCTAAGGCAATCATAAGTGATAGGGGGACACATTTTTACAACAAGTAATTTGAAGCACTTTTGAGTAAGTATGGAGTCACACATAAGGTTGCAACCCCTTATCATCCTCAAACTAGTGGTCAAGTAGAGATTTCAAATAGGGAAATCAAGAGAATTTTAGAAAAAACAATGAATGCATCTAGGAAAGATTGGTCAATAAAACTTGATGATGCACTTTGGGCCTATAGGACATCATTCAAAACTCCAATTGAGATGTCTCCTTTTAGGCTAGTGTTTGGAAAGGCTTGTCACTTACCAGTGGAATTAGAGCATAAAGCATATTGGGCATTGAAATTTCTGAATTTTGATATGCAATCTGCAGGCGAAGAAAGATCATTGCAATTGAATGAATTGGAGGAATTTCGCAATGAGGCCTATGAAAATTCTAAGTTGTACAAGGAGCGTACAAAAAGATGACATGACAAGCACATATTTAGAAGAGAGTTTAAAATTGGTCAAAAAGTCTTACTTTATAACTCTCGTCTTAAACTTTTTCCAGAAAAGTTGCAATCTAGATGGTCTGATCCTTTCACAGTTACACAGGTATTCCCATATGGAACAGTTGAAGTTGCGCATGACACTGAGGGCACATTCAAAGTGAACGGTCAACGTTTGAAGCCCTACTTTGAAGGTGGTTACAACAAGCGAAGACCACCATTAAACTTCGTCCTTCGAATAGCGACATCTAAGATAGTTTGGCTGAAAACTATAAAGCAAGCGCTTCTTGGGAGGCAACCCAAGCATTTTAATTATGTTTTTACTTATTTTTAAGTTTACGTTTTGCAAAAAAAAAAAAAAAAAAAAAAAAAAAAAAAAAAGATTAACTTTTCTCTGTTTTATCCAGGTTAATTTTTAGGGAGCACCTTTCAAGAGTTTAATCATCAAGATCATTTATGGAGTTATCCTACAACCAGGGAAGTTTTCTTCTTCCTATTCTATTTTTTGCATTGAGGACACTGCTTCATTCTATAAAAATAGAGTTATCAAACCCCCAAACTTAACATTTTGTTAGTCCTCGAGCAAAAGTAAGACATAACACATACTCAACCTAACAACCTTCTCCATGACATCTTTCCATAATTGCTCAAATTCACAATTCAAAGAAAAACACAAATTTCATCCAAACATTGAAATCGATTTATAAGTTAAGACCAATTCTAACTATATGATCCAAGTGTGTGTGTGAGAGTCCTCATCTTTTTCGAATTATATGCAATCCAAAAAAATTCACATTAACATGCAACCTCTCAAAAATTCTCAATAATTATGACCAAATCTTATAAGTTTGCTTTTCATTCCTCTCTCCACTAATGTAAGCTAATTATCCAACCAAAAATCAATAGGACTTTTCTCGGGTTGTAATGTAAGGCTGGGCTAAAGGTGAGATAACGGGAATTTTAAGCTCAAATCACTCATCAACACGTTGATTTCTAGGATCTAATTAGAGCCAATGTCACTGTCCATTTTCACTCCTTCAAGATAATTTTTCTGCCGCCATATATCATCATTCTTTTTTTTTTCTTTCCTTTTCTCTCTCTCTCTTTTCTCTCTTTTTTTTTTTTTGAATTGCTTTATGGTGGAGTTTCTCCCAAAGTCCCTCCAAATATAACATGAAAATTTCCAACCCATTGAGTATCCAAAAGGCTCACTCAATTGAAAGTTAGATAGGGAACCATAAAAGCAATTTTTTTTTTTTTTACAATACACCACAAACAACCACTGCAATCACTTTTTTTTTTCTACTTTTTACTCCATCATTCCTCCCGAATTTCTATCAAGCTCAAATAATTTTTTTTTATCCCAAAAGAAAATCAACGTGTTCATAGGGCATGGGATAAGGATATAATTTGATCACGGCTAGGCTAAACATATATGGGTGCCAACGAAAAATTGGGTAATAATTATGGCTCAATGGGGTGACTAGGGATAAATAAATAAGGTTGGCTTGAAAGGCTCAATCGATCCAAAAACTGCCTATATCATTTTCTCAATTAGATTTAGCTTATGATTTCGCCTCAAGAGAAAATCAAACACATTTTAAGATTTGGGTGAAATCTAAGAAAATCACATATTTCACATAGATGTTCTCTAGATTTACACATAATTCAAAAAGTAAGGACTTTTAGTGCTCAGTAAGTGGATCAACATAATCAGAATTAAGATTAACTCACACATCAATTGCAAGTTTAAATAAAATTTAAATTTTCCTAAGAATCGCAAAAATTCACAACTAGGAAAGCAATCATGATAAAAAAAATTATCCAAAAATTTGTCTCCCCCCCAAACTTCAATGAAGTAGTGTCCTCAATGCGAAAAATAGAATAGGAAGAAGAAAACTTCCCTGGTTGTAGGATAACTCCATAAATGATCTTGATGATTAAACTCTTGAAAGGTGCTCCCTAAAAATTAACCTGGATAAAACAGAGAAAAGTTAATCTTTTTTTTTTTTGCAAAACGTAAACTTAAAAATAAGTAAAACCATAATTAAAATGCTTGGGTTGCCTCCCAAGAAGCGCTTGCTTTATAGTTTTCAGCCAAACTATCTTAGATGTCGCTATTCTGAAGGATGAAGTTCAATGGTGGTCTTCTGCTTGTTGTAACCACCTTCAAAGTAGGGCTTCAAATGTTGACCGTTCACTTTGAATGTGCCCTCAGTGTCATGCGCAACTTCAACTGTTCCATATGGGAATACTTGTGTAACTGTGAAAGGACCAGACCATCTAGATCGCAACTTTTCTGGAAAAAGTTTAAGACGAGAGTTATAAAGTAAGACTTTTTGACCAATTTTAAACTCTCTTCTAAATATGTGCTTGTCATGCCATCTTTTTGTACGCTCCTTGTATAACTTAGAATTTTCATAGGTCTCATTGCGAAATTCCTCCAATTCATTCAGTTGCAATAATCTTTCTTCACTGCAGACGCATATCAAAATTCAGAAATTTCAATGCCCAATATGCTTTATGCTCTAATTCCACTGGTAAGTGACAAGCCTTTCCAAACACTTGCCTAAAAGGAGACATCTCAATTGGAGTTTTGAATGCTGTCCTATAGGCCCAAAGTGCATCATCAAGTTTTATTGACCAATCTTTCCTAGATGCATTCACTGTTTTTTTCTAAAATTCTCTTGATTTCCCTATTTGAAATCTCTACTTGACCACTAGTCTGAGGATGATAAGGGGTTGCAACGTTATGTGTGACTCCATACTTACTCAAAAGTGCTTCAAATTGCTTGTTGTAAAAATGTGTCCCCCTATCACTTATGATTGCCTTAGGAGTGCCGAATCGGGTAAAAATATTTTTCTTCAAAAATTTCACCACAACTTTAGCATTATTTGTTGGCAATGCTATAGCTTCTACCCACTTAGACACATACTCCACATCCACTAAAATGTATAAATTTCCATAAGAAGGTGTAAAGGGTCCCATGAAATCAATACCCCAAACATCAAATAATTCACACACAATAATGTTGTTTAAAGGCATCTCATTTTTTCTTGAAATATTTCCAGTTCTTTGACACCTATCACATGAAGCTACATAGAAGTATGCATCTTTAAAAGGTGTAGGCCAATAAAATCCAGATTGTAAAATCTTAGCTGCAGTTTTTGTGGAACCAAAATGGCCACCTGTCTCTCCATCATGACAATGATGTAGAATGTTTACCTTCTCTTCGTCTGGAACACATCTCCTTATGATTTGATCTGCACATACTTTAAACAAGAAAGGTTCTTCCCAAAAATAATTTTTAACATCAGAAAAGAATTTTTTCTTTTGTTGATATGATAATTCAGGAGGAAGAACATTACTTACCAAATAATTTACAAAGTCAGCATACCAAGGAATTGACTTGATGAAAAAAAATTTCTCATCAGGGAACTCTTCCAAAATTGGTCTTACCTCTTCCTTTGAATTTGGAATCCTTGATAAGTGATCTGCAATTAGATTTTCAGTCCCCTTCTTATCTTTGATTTCCAAATCAAATTCTTGCAACAATAGAATCCACCCGATCAACCCGGGTTTTGATTTTTCTTTTCAAGCGTATACTTAAGAGCAGTGGTCGAATAAACTATAACTTTTGAGCCAATTAAATAAGAACGAAATTTATCAAAAGCAAATACTACTGCTAGAAGTTCTTTTTCTGTTGTTGAATAATTCAATTGTGCACCTGACAAGGTTCGACTGGCATAGTATATGGTTCGAAAAATTTTATTCTTCTTTTGTCCCAAAACAGCTCCTACTGCAGAATCGCTAGCATCACACATTAGCTCAAAAGGTAAATCCCAATTTGGTGCTGCCATAATTGGTGATGATATTAACTTCTCCTTTAAAGTGTTAAAAGCCTGCATACATTCAACGGAAAAATTAAAAGGAGCATCTTTTTCCAAAAGATTAGAAAGAGGTTTAGCAATTTTTGAAAAATCTTTTATAAATCACCTGTAAAATCCTGCATGCCCCAAAAATTCTCTGACAAGTTTCACAGATGTTGGCGGAGGTAATTTTGCAATGACCTCCACTTTGGCTCGATCGACTTCTATTCCGTTTCGAGAAATTTTATGCCCAAGCACTATTCCTTCCCCGCACCATAAAGTGACACTTCTCCCAATTCAAAACAAGGTTAGTCTCCTCACATCTTTGTAAGACCAAAGCCAAATTATTTAAACAAGAATCAAATGATAGGCCAAAAACGGAAAAATCATCCATGAAAATCTCAATATATTTTTCAACCATATCGAAAATAGCCATCATATATCTCTGAAAAGTAGCTGGTGCATTACAAAGACCAAAGGGCATTCTTCTAAAAGCAAAAGTACCATAGGGACAAGTAAAAGTAGTTTTCTCTTGATCTTCTGGTACAATAGGAATCTGATTATACCCTGAATATCCATCCAGAAAGCAATAAAATTCATGCCCTGCAAGTCTTTCTAGCATCTGATCAATAAATGGTAAATGAAAATGATCTTTTCTAGTGGCATCATCCAATTTTCTGTAATCCATACACACACGCCACCCAAGAATCGTTCTAGTTGGAATCAATTCATTATTGTCGTTTTTCCTGAACAAATCATGCCACCTTTCTTTGGCACAACTTGTACAGGACTTACCCAAGAACTATCGTAGATAGGATAGATGATACCTGCATCAAGTAGCTTAATTACCTCGCTTTCACTACTTCTTGCATCTTCGGGTTCAAACGCCTCTGAGGTTGGATAGTGGGTTTATATTGCTCATCCATCAAAATTTTGTGCATGCAAATTGAAGGACTAATTCCCTTGATATCAGCTATTTTCCATCCAATTGCACATTTATGCTCTCTTAATACTCGAGCAATTTCTCCTCCATCGAATCTCAAAGAAGAAGATATAATTACTGGTAAA
The DNA here is from genome assembly GCA_014182575.1 of Eucalyptus decipiens. NCBI lineage: Eukaryota > Viridiplantae > Streptophyta > Magnoliopsida > Myrtales > Myrtaceae > Eucalyptus > Eucalyptus decipiens. The sequence goes on from CM024615.1 coordinate 52,143,375, forward strand.
GAAGAAACTCCATCTAAATAAGCATATTTCAAATGATAAGGTAAGGGTTTGAGTTCAAGAATTGGAGGCTCTTCAATTGATGGTTTAGGTTTTGTAATTCCTTGTCCCAACTTCTCAAATTTAATTGCCTTTTGCCTTGAATATGGTGGAATTGCCTCCATGAAATTTGCGTACTCCTTTATCTCCTCATTTTGAATATCTTTGTCCCTTGGTTGAATCAGACATGCTTCAAGTGGATCTTCAAAAATATTTTCCTGAAAAACCTTATTCACCAACTTGTCAACTGTCTCAACTCTAAAACAAGAATTATCATCGATGGATATTTCATTGCTTTAAAAACATTAAATGAAACAAGATCATCTTGAACTCTAAGGATCAATTTCCCGTTGTACATCAATAAGAGCTCTTCCTATTGCTAGAAAAGGTCGACCTAAGATAAGTGGTACCTCAAAATCTTCCTCCATGTCAAGAACTATGAAATCTGCAGGAAAGATAAATTTGTCAACTTTTACCAAAACATCTTCCACAATACCTCTCGCATATTTAATTGATCGATCAGCCAGTTGAAGTGACACTGTGGTTGCTTTTACCTCGCCCAATCCTAATTTCTTGAAAACAGAATAAGGCATCAGATTAATACTTGCACCTAAATCACATAATGCTTTTTCAAAGTAAGAATCATCAATAGTGCAAGGAATAGTAAAACTCCATGGATCTTTTACTTTTGGAGGCAATTTGTTTTGTAGGATGGCTGAACACTCCTCATTTAACTTCACAGTTTCATAATCCTCCAGTTTCCTTTTGTTTGCCAAAATCTCATTTAAAAATTTTGCATAACTAGGCATTTGGGCTAAAGCATCTGCAAAAGGAATGTTAATGTGCAATTTTTTAAATACATCAAGAAATTTAGAAAATTGCTTATCTATTTTGTGCTTTGGGAGTCGCGAGGGAATGGAATTGGCGGCACATATGGCTTGGGATTATCTGGAAAAAGTTTACTCTTACTTGTCTCATTTGATTGTTTATTGACCACCTCTTCCTTGTCTCTGACAATCTCTTCTTCTCCCACTTGTTTACCACTTCTCAGGGTAATAGCCTTTATGTTTTCAATGCGATTTTTCTCTGTGTTGCTCGACAAAGAACCCTGTTGCCTTCCTGACATCATGCTTGCTAACTGACCCACTTGCATCTCCGTTTCGATTGAAGCCTCTTGGTTTTGAAATCTCACATCTGTGCTTTTGATGAAGTCATGAGTTGTATTAGCAAGTTTGGTGACTATGTCTTCCAAATTTGACTTTGTCTCTTCGATTGTTTGAATCCCGGTGGTCTCGTCACATTCTGATTGTTCCATGAAAAATTTGGATGATTGTGCCATCCCGGATTGTGTGTTGGAGTAGGGATTATTCTGCGACTGTTAAAATTCCCAACAAAGTTAGAATTTTCATGAGATGGTTTAAAAGTATTACCTACCTGACACTATGTGCTAACATGTCCTCCACCACAAAAATCACATGTCAAATTGTGAATTTTCATGGCTGAAACACTCATATTATCTAGCTTTTTATTGAGTGTTTCAAATTGTGCAGCAATTGCAGCAAAAGCATCCACTTCATGAACTCCACTAACTTTTCGCATTGGTAGTCTCTCGGTAGGCCACCGATAATTATTGGACGCCATCTCTTCTAATAGATTGTAGGCTTCTTCTGGTGTTTTATTATTTAGAGTTCCTCTACGCAAAATCGCATCAATCATAGAATGGAGATTTGCACTAGAGCCATTATAAAAAAGTTTGTACCTGCATCCATACGGGTAGTCCGTGATGTGGGCATCTCCTAAGAAATTCTTTGAATCTTTCCCATGCTTCATATAATGATTCATTATCCATCTGCATAAAATTAGTAATATCGTTATGCATCTTCGCAGACTTTGCAGGTGGAAAGAACTTACCAAGAAATTTCTGAGCCATATCATTCAATGTAGTAATTGATCTTGCAGGAAGAGAAGAAAGCCAACTCTTAGCTTTGTCTCTAAGAGAGAATGGAAATAATCTCAATCTAATAGCATCATCTGTAACTCCATTATATTTAATGGTGTCACGATTTCAAGAAAAGCATCGATGTGAGCGTTTGGATCATCGCTTGGTAGCCCACCGAATTGCACCGATTGTTGAAGCATCCGAATGAGTGACGGCTTAATCTCAAAGTTGTTTGCTTGAATTGCAGGTCTTCGATACTTGATGTGGTGCCTTGAACTGTTGGCGCAGCATAATCTCTTAAGAGTCTATGTGGATTTTCATTCTCACCGTCTGCCATCTTAGCGTGATTTCTCTGTTCTCTTAGTCGCCTTTTGAATGTACGCTCGATTTCTGGATCAAGTTCAACAAGTTTCCCTTGTTGGCTACATGTCATAAACCGATGTACACCCTGAAAAATAAAACAAAACGAAAGCTAGATTAAACTTAGAATTATTTGGTATCAATATTAAATAGTATTAAACAAACGGTCCCCGGCAACGGCGCCAAAAACTTGTTGGTGAAATTCTAAACGCAAGTGCACGTATCGAACAAGTAATATAATGATGAGATAAAGTATCGTCCCACGGAGATCGATGATTAATAAACCAATTAAATACTAAAATAGACTAATTCTAAAATTTATCTAACAAATCAAAATATAATTAAGAATAAATTAAAAACGAAATTTGTAGACTAAATGCAGTAAATCGATCGATAAATATGTTAGAGCATCCGATTTCACCATAACCACTAGATATGAATTTCATATTGTTGTGAATACAAGAACGATATCAAACATGTGATAGCGGAATTTCCTAATCTATTTACTATCCTATCTCTAGGTATAGCAAGCCTACTCAGCTTATTAATCCACTATATCTCTATGTGAATTAAAATAAACATGAGTGCATTAAAAAACTATGAATATTCCCGGTTTACAATGAGTCTTTTAGATCATTTTATCACCGAAAGCTACACAAATAACGCGGTATATTTCTATCCACGTTTAATTCATGGTTATACATTATAATGAGCAATTGCATATTATCAACTCTCAGTCTCAAACATGCACATCAGATCATTCAAGTGGTGGCCAATCACTCAAAAGCATTAAATACAATAATATATAACTCACATGAATGAAATCAATTATAAAACATAAAAATCATGAAATTCACATCATCATGGTTAGGCTACATCGTAGCCCTAAAAAAAGAAAATTAGAACATAGTAGAAGAAAAAATAAAAATAAAAATATAGATCAAACCCAGCATCTTGAATCAAAGGACAAGAATTCTGTCACCACTTTTGTCTTTTCTTCAAAATACTTGAAAAAACTCTCAGAAGAATTGAAAACGATCTAACTCCTAAAAAACCCTAGCTGCTCTCTCTTCCTATTTATAGGAAATCTAAAATATCTATCTCTCAATGCTTGCAGATAACATCAGGGAACAAAATCAAGAATTTCCTGATTTGATATCCATCTTCTACTGCTGCTTTTATTTGAATTCCTGATAACTGACATTCTTTTCCTTATCTTCTCCATATCTCATTATTCTGCATAAACAATGAAAATTTAAATAATCAGAAGGAAATCCAAATATTTTCCCATAGATAATGCATTAATTGTTGCCTAAAATAGGTAAAATAACTCTATTTTTATAGAGTTATCAAATGGTTCCGTTGCCATTGGAGGAATTTCGCAATGAGGCCTATGAAAATTCTAAGTTGTACAAGGAGCGTACAAAAAGATGGCATGACAAGCACATATTTAGAATAGAGTTTAAAATTGGTCAAAAAGTCTTACTTTATAACTCTCGTCTTAAACTTTTTCCAGGAAAGTTGCGATCTAGATGGTCTGGTCCTTTCACAGTTACACAGGTATTCCCATATGGAACAGTTGAAGTTGCGCATGACACTGAGGGCACATTCAAAGTGAACGGTCAACGTTTAAAGCCCTACTTTGAAGGTGGTTACAACAAGTAGAAGACCACCATTGAACTTCATCCTTCAGAATAGCGACATCTAAGATAGTTTGGCTGAAAACTATAAAGCAAGCACTTCTTGGGAGGCAACCCAAGCATTTTAATTATGTTTTTACTTATTTTTAAGTTTACGTTTTGCAAAAAAAAAAAAAAAAAAAAAAGATTAACTTTTCTCTGTTTTATCCAGGTTAATTTTTAGGGAGCACCTTTCAAGAGTTTAATCATCAAGATCATTTATGGACTTATCCTACAACCAGGGAAGTTTTCTTCTTCCTATTCTATTTTTCGCATTGAGGACACTGCTTTATTCAAGTTTGGGGGGGAGACAAATTTTTGGATAATTTTTTTTTATCATGATTGCTTTCCTAGTTGTGAATTTTTGCGATTCTTAGGAAAATTTAAATTTTATTTAAACTTGCAATTGATGTGTGAGTTAATCTTAATTCTGATTATGTTGATCCACTTACTAAGCACTAAAAGTCCTTACTTTTGAATTATGTGTAAATCTAGAGAACATTCATGTGAAATATGTGATTTTCTTAGATTTCACCCAAATCTTAGAATTTGTTTGATTTTCTCTTGAGGCGAAATCCTAAGCTAAATCTAATTGAGAAAATGATATATGCAGTTTTTGGATCGATTGAGCCTTTCAAGCCAACCTTATTTATTTATCCCTAGTCACCCCATTGAGCCTTAATTATTACCCAATTTTTCGTTGGCACCCATATATGTTTAGCCTAGTCGTGATCAAATTATATCCTTATCCCATGCCCTATGAACATGTTGATTTTCTTTTGGGATAAAAAAAAAATTATTTGAGCTTGATAGAAATTCGGGAGGAATGATGGAGTAAAAAGAAGAAAAAAAAAGTGATTGCAGTGGTTGTTTGGGATGTATTGTAAAAAAAAAAAAAAAAATTGCTTTTATGGTTCCCTATCTAACTTTCAATTGAGTGAGCCTTTTGGATACTCAATGGGTTGGAAATTTTCATGTTATATTTGGAGGGACTTTGGGAGAAACTCCACCATAAAGCAATTCAAAAAAAAAAAAAAAAAAAGAGAGAGAAAAGGAAAGAAAAAAAAAAAGAATGATGATATATGGCGGCAGAAAAATTATCTTGAAGGAGTGAAAATGGACAGTGACATTGGCTCTAATTAGATCCTATAAAATCAACGTGTTGATGAGTGATTTGAGCTTAAAATTCCCGTTATCTCACCTTTAGCCCAGCCTTACATTACAACCCGAGAAAAGTCCTATTGATTTTTGGTTGGATAATTAGCTTACATTAGTGGAGAGAGGAATGAAAAGCAAACCTATGAGATTTGGTCATAATTATTGAGAATTTTTTAGAGGTTGCATGTTAATGTGAATTTTTTTGGATTGCATATAATTTGAAAAAGATGAGGACTCTCACACACACACTTGGATCATATAGTTAGAATTGGTCTTAACTTATAAATCGATTTCAATGTTTGGATGAAATTTGTGTTTTTCTTTGAATTGTGAATTTGAGCAATTATGGAAAGATGTCATGGAGAAGGTTGTTAGGTTGAGTATATGTTATGTCTTACTTTTGCTCGAGGACTAGCAAAATGTTAAGTTTGGGGGTTTGATAACTCTATAAAAATAGAGTTATTTTACTTATTTTAGGCAACAATTAATGCATTATCTAAGGGGAAATATTTGGATTTTCTTCTGATTATTTAAATTTTCCTTGTTTATGCAGAATAATGAGATATGGAGAAGATAAGGAAAAGAATGTCAGTTATCAAGAATTCAAATAAAAGCAACAGTAGAAGATGGATATCAAATCGGGAAATTCTTGATTTTGTTCCCGATGTTATCTGCAAAGCATTGAGAGATAGATATTTTAGATTTCCTATAAATAGGAAAAGAGAGCAGCTAGGGTTTTTTGAGTTAGATCATTTTTCATTCTTTTGAGAGTTTTTCAAATATTTTGAAGAGAAGATAAAAGTGGTGACAGAATTCTTGTCCTTTAATTCAAGATGCTGGGTTTGATCTATATTTTTATTTTTATTTTTTCTTCTACTATGTTCTAATTTTCTTTTGTTATGGTTACGATGTAGCCTAACCATGATGATGTGAATTTCATGATTTTTATGTTTTATAATTGATTTCATTCATGTGAGTTATATATTACTGTATTTAATGCTTTTGAGTGATTGGCCACCACTTGAATGATCTGATGTGCATGTTTGAGATTGAGAGGTGATAATATGCAATTGCTCATTATAATGTATAACCATGAATTAAACGTGGATAGAAATATACCGTGTTATTTGTGTAGCTTTCAGTGATAAGGTAATCTAAAAGACTCATTGTAAACCGGGAATATTCATAGTTTTTTAATGCACTCATGTTTATTTTAATCCACTATATCTCTATGTGAATTAATAAGCCGAGTAGGTTTAATAAGCCGAGTAGGTTTGCTATACCTAGAGATAGGATAGTAAATAGATTAGGAAATTCCGCTATCATATGTTTGATATCGTTCTTGTATTCACAACAATCTGAAATTCATATCTAGTGGTTATGGTGAAATCGGATGCTCTAACATATTTATTTGATCGATTTACTGCATTTAGTCTACAAATTTCGTTTTTAATTTATTCTTAATTATATTTTGATTTGTTAGATAAATTTTAGAATTAGTCTATTTTAGTATTTAATTGATTTATTAATGATCGATCTCCATGGGACGATACTTTATCTCATCATTATATTACTTGTTCGATACGTGCACTTGCGTTTAGAATTTCACGAACACTAGATTAGTCCAATTGATTGAATTAAAACAATGCAATTTATTTAGGACTTTTTGGTACTTTCCCCATTTAAGACTAGATTACATCAACTTTTTTTTTTTGTCAAAAGATTACATCAATTGAGAATATTATTATTTAATCGCATTATGGACACGATTTTTAGGACTAGAATGCAATAACACTTTTGAAATGCCCAATTGAGTTCTTCAGCTTTTTCAAATTCATCAACTCTCTTAGAATTCTTTTTTTCCAACCCCAATTAGAGCAAGTATCGAATTCAATAACAAACACGAGAGGACGGATTGAGAAATTGAAGCACGGGTTGAACCGCGTGGCGTCGTCTTCAATAGAAAAACACTACGAAAATGATGGAATGGACTCGCTGATTAGTTGAAGTCCAGGTCTCCGGCTCGGAGAAAGGATTTTCTCCATTGGCATCGGGCGAGGTGGAGACCAAGTTTCGGGGAAGCTTCACGCGCAGAATGTCGGGCGTCCCTTCGTGTGAGGTCCTGATGCTTTTCGAATCATCGGAATCGACTTTGTACTCTTGCACGGTTGTAGGCAGTTCATATAAATCCGTGCACGAAGATTCGGGTCAACGTCCGGACGTGGAAGTATCCGTAAAAGGCTGCGCACGCTTCCACCTTCCACCAAATTCTTAAGAGAGAACGGTCCATTTGTCGCTGTTGAATCCATTAAAAAAAAAAAAAAAATCTTTTATTTTACTGACTGTTATATTAAAATTTACCAAAACCGAGAAGAATTACCAACTTTGATTTGAGTGATTTCTCGGCTGTCCTCTAGTCAAGTTGTTTAGTTTTTGGTTAGTTATGATTGACCAACTTTTAATTGAGTTACTAATATCCGGATGAATTTAAGTAATTGGCGATAATAAACTATACTTAAAAAAATTATTAAGTGATGGTAGTTAAGTTAACTTGTTATAAAAATACCAAAATCAATCTCAAGCATGGAAAAACCCTTTTTAAAAACTTTTCGGTACCTATAATTCTCTTGAATCGGAGCTTGAGTTAGGTTGGTCCCGATCAAATATTAGTTAGGTGTGAATCGTTAATACTATATTACGTACAATTGGTTTCATATAAGTTAAATGTATTAATTTAGGTTGGATCATTTTTAAATCATTTCAACTTAGTCCAACTCACCCGTTTGACAAGTCCAAATATTGGTCAAAAGACGTTTGACCACTTTCTTTGGTCCATAATCTTTGGGGGAAAAAACACTAAAGACGAGGTGAGCAAAAAAAACCAAGCATTCTCTAATTTTGTTGTTGTTTTATTAAAATCAAACAAACTTTACTGTTTTTTAGTTATTTGTAAACATTTCAACCTTTGATTTGGATTCATGAAGAAAGCATTCCATTCACTCATCAACGAGTTTCATTGTGCATTAATTGAGTGCCAACCGTACAAACTATGTTGGCTACTAAAAAATGCACGAAAATTGCCAAAGCAAGAGGTGAAGGAGCTATGGAATCAGCATCGTACCTGATCCTTTATGTTTGCTGTGTAAGAACCAGGTGGAAACAATCGAGCACCTATTTCTTCAGTTCTGAGACAAAAAAAAAAAAAAATGCTTCTTCGTGGTTAATGAAGGCTTGGCTACTGGGGGAAGGATTAGGATTTGCAGAATGCTTCTTTTCCTTTTAGTCTTCAACTTAATCCTGGTGGTTTTGTGGGCCTATCGTGCAAATTATTTAGAGAGCTTGTCTTGTTCTCGTGTGCCTTTTTTTTTTCCCTCCTTATTTTATTCCCAACTCTGGGCGGGCGATGGTTGGAAGTAGACAGACGCACGTGCTCCTCGCATTGTCGAATGACATGAGCAAATGAAAACAAATCGAAACTTTTTTATTTTCAGAACAATGATTTTAAAAGTTGGGCGTGAGTGAATTTATTGAGGGTAAAATATCTAATATATTTTTTAAATTCAATGAAAAAAAGGGAACGCTGTTCTTTCGATTTTTTTTACCATAACTACACAAATCATGCCCGAATCGGGATGTCAATTCTCAGCCTATCAAACTCTAGTTTTGATGGAATTTGGTGCTCGCGGCATGGAAGTAGCTCCTAAGAGGAAAGCAAAGACAATGAGACGTACATCGTACGAGAGATCCAACGATGCGATTCCTCCTCTCTCTCTCTCTCTCTCTCTCTCTCTCTCTCTCTCTCGGGGAAAAACCATCGGCGCCTTTTCTTCCACAGCAAAACGGGAAAAGGACAAAAATGGGGTTCCAATTCCGTTCATCCGGTATTCTGAATCTCCCCTTTCGAGGACCCGACCAAGAAAACGATTCGTCCTCCATCGAATTTTCAACCTCTGGATCACAATTTGTTGAGCCTACGAATGAAGTTAAACCTCCTCCGTGACATTTTCTTTAAAACCTCTTTCATCTGGCGGCACCAAACGTTCTAAAACCTTCATTCCTGTCGACCCAGAAGTAGGTTTTTGACCCCCAAAAACAGAGTACGAAGCAACAGAGGTACGCAACGGCAAGGGGCACTTGAATCAACTAATTCAAGACGCAAGAATCTAACGATTGCTACAGTAGAAAATAGAAGAAAGAAGAACCGAGAGATGCAGAATGCTTTCCTCCGTAAAAGTAAATATACAACACAGACATACATGAAAATAGACAAGGCACGCCCAAGAATGGGGACGAAGACGACCTGCATCCTGTCCCCTATCTCTGTGCTTTCCATTTCACTGACATAAGGTAACTAGAAATTCTTCTCTGAACCCACGAAGCATTACAACGGAAGAAGCAAGAGCACATCCTTGAGAAAGAAAGACGGTCATCGGTAGTAGAGTTGCACAGTCGAATCGTACATTTACAGAGACACCCGAGGGCTACGCTTGCTTGGCCAGCGAGCACGCGCTGATCTTGAGTGGCGGTGCCGAGGCCGGCTTGTCTGCGACGTGGCTTCTCTTCCTTCCGAGCCCCACCATCGATGCTATACCGGCCACTTTCTTCACAAACATCCTGAAGATCCCGACTTTGACCTGTCCTCTCTTGGGGAGCGGCCTCGCCTCCGAATTCTTACTCAAGCTCTTCTTCATAGCGCACGAATTCGACATTTTCTCTGTAACCCTCTCTCTGCAGTAGAGAAATCTCAAAGGGCGTTATCAAAGATGAGCTAGCAGAGAGAGGTAGAGAAAGCAGAGGAGGAGGAGGAGGAGGAGGAGAGTTTGCCTGAGTTGCGATGGAGACGAACGTGGGTATGTTTCAAACTTATGAAGAAGGAGAGCAAGGAGTGTGGGGCACGGAGCAAGGGCGGTAAAAAAGAAAAAAAAAAAAAAAAAAGCCCAGCCTGATTTGACCCGAAGTGGGGGGGGGGTTTTGAGAATTGTCTCGTCTTGTAGATAAAAGAAATACTCTACCTAGACTCGGATTATGCACATTCAACCAACCAAATTTTACTAATCACATGACATCCATGGCCTTTGAAAAAAGAAAAAAGACTCAACATAATTTATTTTCAAGACACTCTATAAAACATGACACAACATGTCACGTCCGACATAACTTTATGTAAGAATACGAAATATCATTTTTTTTCATTGTAATTAATTACATAATAATCAAAATCAAGACACCTCATACCCACAAAAATAAAGACAAATCATGAAAATGATTACAGCTTGTAATATGAATTCTCAGCCCTAAAAACAATACACAGCAACTTTCTCTATCTATTGACTAAGTCGAACCGAAGTCTAGTAGGGCGACCGGCAAAAATGGATCCACTAATTCATTTCTCTGCTCAAATTTGCTCGGCTGGGGTTTACAATGGATCGCTTCAATTTGATGAACGGGATTAAGACGCAGCATAAGAAAATGAAGACCAACTTGAAAATGGGATCTAAATGGATTCGATTCCGACCCATCTTTACCAAAATATTGTGAAAACGAAATAAATAAAACAAACAAAAAACCCTAGCACGCATTGCCTTTCCTTGTCAGAACTTTCTTTATTCGAATCCGGAAACCGCGTGGAGGGACCACCACACGTGTGGCCACATTTCTTTATCTGGGCACTTTCTTCTGTTCCTGCCCTTTTTCATGTGATGCCTCGGGCGGACACTCATCCTCGTGCGGGCGCGAGCGACGGCGCTCTCCTTGTCGAAGTCCCAGTCGTTCCTTTGTCGTTCCGGTGGAACGGTCTGGATGGACATACGACGACCCGATTCGGACCGTTCGAATTTCATTGCTGATTATCGGAACGGATTCCGCAAAGATTCAGTGTAGCAAGTTCATGATCCTACAGGTCCCCTCGATAATGGAGGATTTTGTTGTTCCGGATGAATTTAAAAGTAATCAATGGTGATAAAAAGGGCCAAAATATTCTCTGCCATGGGACCAGCCTTTTTTTTTTTTTGGGGTTTATTTATACCTTTAATTCTCTCGAATCGAAGTACTTTTGACTAGAGTGATCTTTTTAATATCAATATAAGCTAATTAAACCCTTATTTTTGAAGTCACGATGGTTGTGTGGGCCTATTGTGCGAGTAATTGAGCTTTTTAAGAATTTTTGTGGGGGGGGTTGGAATTTGAGAGCTTGTAGTGTTCTTGTGTGCTTGCTTTGCTTTGACAACCGTGGCATTTGGTTAGGGAATGTATAATTATTGTAGCACACATATACATAATCGCTAGATAAATTATTACTTCCACTTATTATATGTTTTAGTGATAAATTGAATTTGGCAACAAAAAAGAAGATTGAATTGACTTGGATCAATGGACATGCATCTAGAGTATGTGCGGGCACAGCACATGCATACTTTTCTAGTCCTTCGTAAGTACGTCGATTTTTAGGTTTTTTTTTCCCATTTTTTATTTTACTTAATATAAAATTTTATTTAAGCGATATATTTACATGAAGAGCATAAAATGGGCTAAATGAGTGTATGCAGATTGAGTTGAACATGGATACTTTTTATTACTATAAATTGAGTTGGGTTTGTATTGGTCCAAATTGGGTCGCTAAAATTGCATTGCATAAAAAAAGGTTGAATGAATCAATTTGGGTGAGACCATATTTGACTTGACCGAAAATTGACCCAACCCAACCATTTGACGAGTTACTTAAATAAAATTTAGTAACTCAAAATTAATTGATTTAATAGGAGAAAAATTGGTAAGTTACTCAAATAAATTCGATAATTCCTTTGTTGGTAAATTTAAGGCATCTTTAAGAAATGTAAATAATAGTTGGTTAAAGGTAAGACAGGTTTTCTTGTTTGAGACAAGAAATGTCGGCAATTTAAAAATAAATAAAAATAAATGTCAATAGCCAACTCAAGTAAGAGTTAGTAGCGCAAGCTCTCTTATTACGTGGTGCTATAACGTTTATAATTTGTGTCAATTTTTATCGATTTAAAATATCTTTATTTCAATATTAACTATCAAATAAATAAAATACAACAAACATGCGTTAATTTGTATCAACATATCAAGTAAGGTGTGTTGTGTTGTGTGTAATATTATGATTTTTTCTGTGTAAATCGTGTTTCATCTAGTACCGTGCAAATGGATTGGATCCAGTATTCTTTTTTTCAGAGATCATGCATAGATATTATGTGGTTCATTAAATTTGATTGTTTGAATATGCATAGATCGAGTCTAGACATAGTGATTTCTCCACGGACGACACAATTCTCTTAAGCTCTCTTGTACCATGAATAAAGTCTATTCTCATGGAGTTGATCACATGCAGTTGCTATGCGAGAAAATCAACACTTATCGGATGATGTAATGTGTACATGTACACACTTATGATTCAATATATACATTTATATAAATATATATTTTCAAGTAAAAAGGAGTAAGCTAAGCTAACTTGACCTATCTCCTTGGTTTCCAAGATATCATCGTCTAACAAATACATTTTGATCAAGCACGTACTTTTTTCGGACAATTTGTGTTGATATTGAGAGAGAGAGAGAGAGAGAGAAACCCTCATGTTAATTTGCACGTTGCTTGGAAAATATAATAATGTTTGATTCAACATATAACATATATGCTAATTAAAATTATTAGGTCGAAAAATCTAAAAAATGAGTACATTCAATGTCCCGCCCTTCTCGGGTGGGAGAAAGGAAGAGAATTGTCCTGGGTGAATTGAGGGGGGATACAAATCATGTCAATTTGTTCCTCCTTTACGGCCAGTTTCACCCTTTGGACCCCGCAGCTTGGATTGATTACAACTTTTGACTTCCGAGTCGTTTGCACGTGCGAATCAAAATCATGGGATTCAAAAGTTGTTGACGACCGCAAGCCAGTGACATCGACAAGCACATTTTCGCAGATAGATTCTATCTTATGAGGCGTCGAAGTTTGGTTCTTTTGGGATTAACCAGTGCGGCCACGATAGATCAAGAGCCAAAAGAATGATATTCCCCGTCATTTATTTGCGAGAATGATCTCATCTTGTGTTGTATATGTCCCCCTCTTCTATTTCATTTATTCGTTTTCATATCTTCGTGATGGATTAAGTTTCAATCAGAACATCGTTCGATCCGGCGATGCTGGATCTCTTATAGAAGATGCGCACTATGACTCCCAAAATGGGTGTTTAATTAGCTTAGATCAGCATCAAAAAGAGCTCTAGAACTTCTATCAATTGCGAGTAGGATGGAAAATGACAAGGCGCAAAAGGCCTGTATAATGACCTGAAAGTCAAGTTCCTTTTTTCTGCTTGGGTGTTTACATTCGGAAGATATTAAATAAAAAAGTCCCCCCAACAGCTTCCGCCCTCCTTCCTCCTTCCTTCCCATCTCACCCTCCTTCTCCTTCCTCTCAAAACCCCCCAGCCTCCTCTGCATTTATAAAAACCTAACCCGCGAAACGCAGCTAAACGCACCGCAGCTTCCTTCACTTTCTTTACCGCTCTCTACTTTCTCGTCCCTAATAACCCTCTCGAGATTTCCCCCCTCGCTTTCCTGGCAGAGAGAGGATCACAGAAGATGTCCAATGCGTGCTTGCCCAAGAAGAGCTCGAAGAAGAATTCCGAGGCGAGGCTGCCTCCGAAGAGAGGACAGATCAAAGTCGGGATCTTCAGGTGGGTTGTGAAGAAAGCGGCCGGTATAGCATCGATGGCAGGTCTCGGGAGGAAGAGGAGCTGTGTCCCCGACAAGCCGGCCTCAGCCACACCGCCGGCCAAGCAAGAGTAGCTCTCACGTTTCTCTGACCCCATAGATTATATGATTCCGCTCTCGAATGCCCTAAGAAATCTGATGTGGCAGAGAGAGACTATAATACTGATGATAGTTTCTTCTTCCTGAGGATTATGTATTTTGCTACTTCTGTTTGTAGCGTGCTTCGTGGGTTTAGAGAAGAAGAGGAGAAAAGAGAAACGATGATTACGTGCTCTCTGATACGAGCATAGACTTCATGACCTTTCTTGGGTGGGTCTGTCCACGTTTACGTTTGTGCATATCAAAACGATAGTGGCACGAATGAAGATCTTACGATGTTTGGTCCCATCATATGAAAAGGTTAGAGAAATTATCCCGTGGGTTTCCTTCATTTATAAGTATGTTCTCTATCAGGCTATATCTTCCCGACCCAGGTTATATGAAAAACTATAATTCTCAATATACTTCAACAGAAAGTGACCGAAAGTTGCAAATTTGGTGGGGGTATGGAATCATTTTTCTTGGTCCTTGGATCGAAGGAAAACGAGGATGTTAGTACATGAGATGGGAAACCCATCATCATTGATCTTGCACGATTTACGTGGATGTGTTCTTTATTTCCTATTATAGTCACACCACAAAAGTTCTGAGCGTGCCATTTTTCACTTCCATGCAACTTCAAAATGGGCAGGTGGGAATGGTGAGAGAAGAGAACCGATCGATCGATGGGGACGACCGGATGGATTTTATTAATGCCGTGGACCAAGATGAATTTGATAGGCTGAGAGTTTAGCCCTGGTAGGGGCATCATCAAAATGATTATGTAGTTTAATTTAATAATCACATTTTCATTGTATCATAATAAATTAGGTTTTTACCCTTTCAATTCTAGAAAAAACAAAAAGAAGAAGCATCGACTTGTTTTCATTTGTTTACATAATTCGAGAATACCGGAATTAAGTTAGATGAGCATGTGGATCGACCTTGTTCTCAAATTAATAAAAAATTTATGTTTTTTCTATTATATATATATATATATATATATATATTATATCCTATAAAATGCCGGTGTGGAGGCGCTAATGAGATCAATAAAGCTCATGTACATATGTTTTTGAACGCATATGTGTTTAATGGCTGCAAAAAATTCCATGAATATATACAAGCAAATATTGACGATTTCATGACATCGGTACTAATTGCCCCATAAAAATATTAGTAAATCGGAGATCCGTCTTGATTACTGGCGAACCTATTGAGCAAGTTTCACTTGCACGCACAATAGTCAAAGATGAAATAACAAGACATGGCACTTTCCCGCGTGGCCCCATGTATTATTTTATTTTATTTTCAATTTTTCATCTGCTGAAAAGAACTATTGTCGAACCATACCCGTCTCTCATTCGACAACGATATGAAAAAAATTTAGCAAAAAAAGAAAAAAAGACAACAATATGAAGAATGAAATCCCCACCACTTAATTCGTGTGGTAGAGAGAGAGATTGCAATGCCCACATGAAGAGCATACTTTAAGTCCAATCATTTGGGTAATAAGACATTTTGTTTAAAAGTTAGGTAAGATCAACGAACCTCCTCCCCTCGAAAGATCAAGATAATCTCTTTATATATTCAACCCTTGTCAAGAATAACTCATAGTACATATTAAACAATCCAATTCCAAAATATGTAACTTATGGTGCGTATCAAACGATATGATTCCAAAATACTTAACATATAGTGCATATCGAGCGATCCCATTCCAAAATATATACTTTTGTCATCTGTCCAACGGTCTAAGTAATTCGATTGTACTTTCTGAATAAAATTTAAGACTAAATTACATCAATCAACAAGGTCACAGCTCGATCGCATCGTGCACGAAATAATTAGGACCTTCAATGCACTATTTTGTCAAGATATAAAGAGCCGCGTCTCATTTAGATTAATCCTGACTCATCTATACTATCAACAATTTATTTTGCGACGAAGGATGCGTGGCATTTGGGTTCCACGCGGAACGACTTTGACTCGTGTCAGCGATTTCCGTTGGTGGTTCATGTTGGAAAGGGACTTGCTGATATAGATAGCTAGTGCCGAGTATTAAAGGGGAAGAACAAAATCAATGCATATGCGTGCCTCCAATCTTCCTCATGATAATGCGCGTCTCCAATCTTCCTCATGATAATGCGCGTCTTTTCACCTTGACTTAATCGACATCTTGCACGGCAAACGTTACAAAACGAAAACCTCCCCCATCGAATCGTCTGCATCACTTCAAATGTTTCGGTCGTCGGTGGGCCAATGGCTCGGGTTGAACCATTTTCTTCGTCATTGGCTCGTACGGGAAATTGCAAAACCCTTTTTTTCCAAAGAGGGAGAGAGAAAACAAACGAAAGATAAGAACATGCAATCTTTTTTCTTTTCTTTGAAGGAAAAGAGAGAGTTGCGTATGTTTACATTATGGAACAAAACAAGAATTTGATAGGCTTACAATTGGGGGACCCCCAATCTGGGGATGATCAAATTGTTCCATGTAGTTATGTACAATCGAAATAAATTAGGTCTTTTCACCTGATAAATTACTTATGTCCAAGTCTTAAAAATCAATGCGGAGGTCTTCGCCCTAGTATTAAATTAGAAAAGCATATGGGTCTACTTAGAGAAGCTAATTCAAAGTTTCCTCTTTTTCTTCTTTTTCTTCTTTTTTTGTACCGTAAGTGATATAAATTATAGAAATACCAATGGGGAGGACTGATGAGATCGAATGGAGCTCGCCTACACAAGTACTTTTTCACGAACACGTACGGGGCACGTGTTTTTAGTTTCATGACATCGGGACAAAAGCCTCCACAAATAAAATATTCATGAATAAAATAGGTCGATGATGAGCGCTGTTTTCAACGGCGGGACCTATTTATTTTATTATTTTATTTTCTCCTTTTGCAGTCTTTCTCTCTGCTGAAAATGATTCTTGCCGTCAAGATACCGACCCCTACTTGCATTAAAGTGATGCAATGGCCATGTGAAAGACATTTTATTTATTTTTTTAATCATTTTGGTTGAACAAAGAACAAGATTAGTGACAGCCTAGTACGCTAGGAGAAGGGTTTCACGAGAATCAAGACTGGGGGACCCGAATTAAAGGTGATTCGGACCCCCACGATTATCATTACCCCATTTTACTGTTGGGGTTGACTCCGATAACAGAAACAGTTTAAAGACATGCTTAGGTCCAATTTGTGAATAAAATAGGTCAATGATGAGCGTTGTTTTCAATGGCGGGACCTATGTATTTTATTATTTTATTTTCTCCTTTTGCAGTCTTTCTCTTTGTTGAAAATGATTCTTGCCGTCAAGATACCGACCCCTACTTGCATTAAAGTGATGCAATGGCCATGTGAAAGACATTTTATTTATTTTTTTAATCATTTTGGTTGAACAAAGAACAAGATTAGTGACAAACTAGTACGCTAGGAGAAGGGCTTCACGGGAATCAAGACCGGGGGACCCGAAAGAAGGGTGGTCCGGACCCCCATCATTACCCCATTTTACTTTTGGGGTTGACTCCGAGAACATAAGCGGTTTAAGGACATGCTTAGGTCCAATTCGTGAATAAAATAGGTCAATGATGAGCGTTGTTTTCAACGACGGGACCTATGTATTTTATTATTTTATTTTCTCCTTTTGCAGTCTTTCTCTATGCTGAAAATTATTCTTGCCGTCAAGATACCGACCCCTACTTGCATTAAAGCGATGCAATGCCCATGTGAAAGACATTTTATTTAT
The DNA here is from genome assembly GCA_014182575.1 of Eucalyptus decipiens. Classification (NCBI taxonomy): domain Eukaryota; kingdom Viridiplantae; phylum Streptophyta; class Magnoliopsida; order Myrtales; family Myrtaceae; genus Eucalyptus; species Eucalyptus decipiens. Next base: position 52,161,101 of record CM024615.1, read on the forward strand.
TTTTTTAATCATTTTGGTTGAACAAAGAACAAGATTAGTGACCGCAAACATGATCCTATGGTGACTTTGTTTATTCCTACGAACGAAGGTAAGATAGGCAAATGTATAATCTCTTTCAAATATATGAATCATGATGGATGATAATGATAATGAGATTCGTTAAGATTAGTAAACAAACTTATATAATGTGGGACATTTCCCCAAACATTTTGCTTGAAAAATGGTCAAGACCAATGGAGCTCCGCACCTTAACAGATCAATATATTCTCTTTATAGATTCAAGCCTTATTTGGAGTTCACCAATAATACATATTGCGTGATCTCATTCCAAAGTATGTACTAGTGGTATTTGTTCAATGGTTTACACTATCTAACTATTATTTCATATAAGATTTCAACCTAGCTTACATCAATTGAGAAGCTTATGACTTGACTGTATTATGCATGCAATAGCTTGGGTTTTCGATGTAGTTCCTATTAAAAACTAACGGGTCGTGTCTCATTTAAATTACTCTTGAAACTATGTTGGCTCACTATGATGCATTCAAGTCAAGTTTTTTTTTTTTGGTGATACCAAAGACCCTAAACTTATACATATGTGATACATTTACTTTCTAGCTAGATTCCATCAATAAACATGGTTAAAAATCTCATATGGTTGTCTACATGGACGACAAAAGGAAAATAATGCCGACATTGTGCCTACGTAACAAAATATGCCGATTCTTTGAAAGTTTTTTCTTTTATCTTTATTGATTTCGTTTCTCTTTTTTTTTTTCCTTCCTCTTTCGTCTTCTTTCTTTTAACAACTAGGTGCAGACCAAGAAAGAATACGATTAATTGTGCTCTTTGAATTGTTTTCTTGAAAACAGTACAATTAACTGTATTATGGCTTCATAAATGACGCTACTCACAATATTTTTTGTTTACTAAATCTTCTTTACTTGGAATTACATAGCCTTCAATTAATTAATTAGGTTATCTTTCAAAAGTAAGTCAAAGATTTTGTTTAATTTATTAACGTCAAACGATTAAACTTGAGTGTCGTAGTACTAATCATAATTTTTCCTTTAATTTTGATAGATTTTAAGGATCAGCATAAGATTTTCGAGCATCATATTTCCACACTTTCAATCTTTTCATTTAGGTCAGATTCATAATATGACTCTGACTCATAATTTTCCATTAAAGCCGTGTAGTTATGTATAATTATAGAAAGATCAATGTTCGCTTTTCCATCGTATCAAAATAAATTAGGTCATTGCCTCAATAGATCACTTACATGCAACTCTTCAAAAAAACAAAAAAATTTAGAGAAAAGAAGAGTTTTGATTCTTTTTTTTTTTAAATTGTTGACATAATTCGGTAGTGCCGATATTAAATTAGAGGAGCGTGTGGGTTACCCTCCTTTCGGAAATTACTTAAAAGTTCCTTCTTCTTCTTTCTCTCTCTTTTTTTGGGGGTTTTATTAGCGAGATATATTCTAGAAAGTACCAACGTGGAGGGAGTGACGAGGTAGAATCAATCTCATGTGCGTACGTACTTGAACATATACGTGTTTAATTATTGCAAAGCAAAATTTCATGAACGTATCCGGGCAGAGACTTTTGATTTCATGACAGAGTTAAAAAAAGTTCGTCAATAAGGGATTTGTCTTTATGAGTATTGGTGAATAGCACAAGATGAACTAGCAACACACGGCACTTTTCGGACTAGTTAACATGTAATCATTGAATTTATTTACTGTGAGAAAATTCCTTAAATATTGTGCTTGAAAATGAGGTAAATACATTGAAATTCAAAGCCTCAAAAGATCAAGACATTCTTTCCTTAAATTCGACCCTCATTAAGGGCTACCTATAATTCATATCTCATGGTCCCGTTATATTAATATACTTCTAGTATTTGTTCATCGATCTAAATAATTCAGTTGTACTTTCCGATGAGATTTAAGATTCCATTACATTATTTGAGAAGTTGATGACTTGATCACGTCATGTACGTGATATTTGGAACTTTTTGTGTGCTCTTTATTAGAAATTAATGAGTCATGTCTCATTCAAATTAATGAGGACTAATCTGTACTATCATCAATATTTTTGGTGACAAAAAATGCACACGTGTTCCGTACGAAACCATATCGACTCTTGCCAAAAATATCGCTTGGCGGATCATGTTTGATAGGGGATTGGTTATATAGCTAGCTAGTACAAGTATTAAAAGGGGAATAGCAGAATAAATGCTTTGCCTGCCTCCAAAAAGAAGAGGATGCTTCAATTATATAATTTATAGGTGTATAGGCATATAGTTGTAGGTGTGTCCAACTATAATTCAGTTTATATAATTTGTTGTCGGGACGAGCTTCCAGAAATGACTAAAAAATTAATAGTTGCCCAACAACTGTCAACTGTCAACTGTCAACCGACAGCCTTCTTCCTCCTATAGTAGTGTCATCTTTGGACTCTTAGGCGTGCGCAGTGCTTCTGTGTTACAATCAAAGCATGTTCCTATAGGCCGAATCAAGAAATATTTGTTCGAGAATAGGCTTCGGTAGAGTGCAAGGCTAGGTTACCCGCCGTGCGAGGTAGAGTCAAATAACTGGTCACGAAGATATCCACCGCCGCCTAGTTGACTTTTACTCGTCTGATCTAGCCTTTGCCCTTGAAATCATTTGGAGAGGTGGCGATCGAGATGCACGAAAACTAGTTCTGATACCCCGTGATCCCGCTACACTAGAAAAAGGGATAAAAAAGAAGAAAAGAGGGACGCATGATTCACATCCTTTTGTCGTGTGCAAATTTGATATTTTGGTCCAACCCTTTATTTTTATTTGCAAAGGTAACACAAAAGAAGAATTAATATCATGAAAAATTCTAAATAAATGTACTTGTGATAAATTTATTTTGAACTAATTTTTTACCATTAAAAATTTCAAATTAGTACATATGTGTCAAATTTACTTTCCCTTAGTTTTATATCATTAAAATGTTGAGATGAATGTTATGTGATAGTTGACGGCCGTGTATTAGTTTCGAGTTTTATACTCTGTTTATCACAAATGTACTAGTGTATTAGTTTGGAGTATTTGGTTATCAAAAAATTACTTTAGGATGAATTTTTTTATATATGTACCGATTTAAAATTTATAGTGATTAAAATATTAATTTGAAGTAAATTTATCGTTAATGTATCAGTTTGAGATTTTTCGTAATATTAATCCTAAAAAAGAAAAAAAGAAGAAAGCAAAACCCCAATGGAAATATACAAGATTCAATGTCATTCACGTCTCATGCGAATGGTGGCGATTGTCTGTTATCCTTCTCCCTCTTTTCATCTCTTTATTTTCAGTCAACCTAACTCTTGATATCATACTTCGACGTTGTTCAATGATTACACGGCTTCAATGGCTCGAGTTTGGTACATGAGAGTGACTTAATCATAAAACTATTGCAAATTAAAAGAATCTGATTAGAATAAATATAAATTTAAGAACCACATTGTTTTTAAATATAATTTGAATAAGTTTTGTATTAGAAGATAAGATTTGGACTAAAACGATGATCTTAGCCTTCTATTTCATATTTAAACCACTTAAAAATAAGTCTAAAATCGAGGCTCATCCAAAAGTTAGTACTTTTTTAAGGAAATTGGGCGTGGTTAAATATGGTACATCATCGCCAATTATTTAAGTACATCCGCAACAACCAAAAGAGATCATATTGGAAAGTTTTTGCGTCAAGAACGGCGGATGAAGGCGTCATCATCGTCATCATCCGCATGCATTCCGCAGGCAGATGGAAAATGACAAGCTGAAAAGGGATTTTGCAATTTCCTGGGAAAATAGTATATACATAGAAGTCTTCCCAACAGCTTCCCCCCTCCTTCCTCTCGAACGCCCAACGCTTTCTCGCTCTCTCTATATAATGATCAACCACAGACGTGTCAGCACCAGAACACAGCAAGAACACAGTCCCTCCACTTCCTTTGCTTTCTCTGCCTCTCTCTGCTTGCAGACAGAGGATCACGGAATATGTTCAACCCGCGCGCGGCGAGGAAGAGCCCCGAGAAGAGTTCGAAAGCGAGGCTGCCTCCGAGGAGAGGACGGATCAAAGTTGGGATCTTCAGGATAATCGTGAAGAAAGTTGCCGATGTGGCATCGTCGGTGGCGGGGCTCAAGAGGAAGGGAAGCCATGTCGCCGATGAGCCAAGCACGCCGCCACCGCCACCGCCACCGCCGCCCGTTGTTTAGGGTCAGCTCGTGCTGACCAGCCAAGCAGGAGTAGCCCTCGGGTATCTCTGCAATTGTACTACCGATGATTGTTTGTCTTCTCAAACATGTGCTTTTGCTTCCTCTGTTGATTCTTGCGAAGGTGTAAGATAAGAAGGAAAAGGGGCTAATTTCCTAAAAAGACCAAAATTTTAGGTCTAATCCTAAATCTTCCTTGAATTTTTTTTGTCTGAAAAAAAAATCTCAATTTTACGTTTAGTCCCAAATCTACCCCAAACATTCTTTTTTCTAAAAAAGAACCCAAAATTTTAAATCTAATCCCAAATCTACCCCCAATTCTTTTTTTATTGAAAAGAAAATCTTCAGTTTTTACTTTAGTCATAAATTTGTCCTCGTAAACCCTCTGTCCAAAAGTTGTGGTTAGTTGTCCCTAATTTTTATATCTTAGAGCAATTTTGTTTCAAAAATAATTTTTCATGTCGCTTTGCCGATATGTATTTATTATCTATATGAAAATGCCACGTTAAGTTGAGACTAGAATATTTGATAGATTTGAGAATAGATTAAAAGTTGATGATTTTTTTAGATAAAAAATAAAATTCGGGATAAATTTGGGATTGAAACTAAAATTTAGGGTTTTTTCCTGAAGAAAAATTTTTAGGAATTGGTCCGAGGAAAAGAAATAGATAACAAAAAGGGATGGTTATGTAACAACAAAATTTTTTGACAATAGGACGATGGATGATGGGTGTCCTGTATGCGACAACGGAGATGGGAACAAAATGCAGGTTTGAAATTCGTGACCATTTCTCGTACGACGCTACATGTTCTTTTGCTCCCCTGTCCTTTCCTTTATTCCACGAGCCGCGCATATTAAAGAAGAGTTGTAAGTGGGCCACTCGTCACTTGCATGCCACTTTCTTCTAACGACACCAAATCCATGTCGCTGTCCCACGTCTTCATAGGTTCTTGCTTCTCTCACCCGTCGCCATCCCGCTTGCCTATCTTGACCGATTCTCGAAGATGGACAAGGAGAGACAAAAGAATCCTTGCGGTCCTTTTCTCACTTCTAGTTAAGGACGAGGCCGAGGTCTACATTTCCCACGTACACGATAGAACCGATCTTTGCTAAATCGAGAGAGTCACACGTTTATGGTATGGACTTAAATGAGACTTTGATAGGTTGAGATTTGAGATTAAATTTGGGCATGATTGAAAAGTTCATGCAGTTACATATAACAATAGAAAGAATAACGTTTGCTTTTCTGTTGCATGAATATAATCAAGTTTTTATCTTTATCAGACCGTTTATATTAATCATAATTTCAGAAAATAGAAGTTTCAATTTGTTTTCCTTTATTAATATAATATGTTAATACATAAATTTTTGTCGGCAAGTCAAACATGCATTTATTTCTGTACTAAAACGTATAAAAAAGTTAAAAAATAATGAAACGATTAAGCGATAAAAAAATAACCAATAAAAAAATAAAAAAACAAGAGCATAGCGGCTCCGTCTCATGAGCATCCACCACGCGCAAGCCCAGACCTCCAGTCAAGCCCACCAAGCACGCTGTCCCATTTGTACCAACCCATCAGCCCATTTCGCTTCAGTTCAAATTGGGCTCGGCTAGCTAGGCCCAAGTTCTGTTTGGTTCAGCCCAGCCCAACCGTTACTCCAGATCCCCGTGCAAAAAAAACCCTCCATGTATGCTCTGTTTGCCTCTGTTCTGGTCACGATCATAGTTGAATCGGATTCTCTGACCTTTTATTTCATTTTAACGTAATCCCTAAACTTTAGTTTAATATACAACGTAATTCCTGAAATTTTATTTTGTTCAATGTCCCTGGACTTTGGGTACATATTTAATTTAGTCTTTGGACTATATAGAAATGTTTAATGTTATTCCTGAACTTAAATTAATAAAATGACAATATTGAATATCTTCACATGGTTTAAGGACTACATTAAATACATATCAAAAGTTAATATATTACTTTAAACAAATTAAAAGTTCAAGGACCACAATTTCAGAGATTATATTGAATAAATTAAACTATATTGCACATTAAATTAAAATTTATGGACCATTTGTGTCATTTTCCTAAAAAATAAGAGAAGCTTATGAATGGCTAATTGTTGAAAACATTGTTATGTTCATAAAATTGTCATCGATAAGTTACCAGCAAGTAATTGGGAAGTTAGGTATTTGATTGTTTTTTATTTTTATTTTTTACCTTCACTACCCACATTATGAAACTTGTCAATTTTTTGAAAAATCTACAAGCATGAATAAATAAATAAATTATTTTTCAAAAAATGAAACGGTAGAGTCATCCACTTGTCTCATCTTTTGAAAGAGAAGTAGTAAAATCGTCCGTACCGTTCTTACCTATTACTTTGGCAATTTTTACTTAGCTTGTAGTAGCCAACACAAATTTATTTACTTAAACTTAGGCTGTCAGAATATGTCACAAAAACCACATTAAATGAATCATATATGAGTCACTTTAACTCAAAATTTGGATCATAAATGAGTTTTGAAAAGTAAAATAGAAAAACAAGGGTTAATTTTGAGTAAAGTTTTGTCGTTTCCTGGTTGACATAATCTCTTTTAGCATCGAAATGCATTCCTTGGCATTACTATTTTGTAGATATACGCTCATGTAAAATTTTTGATTTTTGATCAAATAGCAGTTCATATGTGCCTAGATTATATTTCTTATTCTTAATTATTGAAGTTGTCAAACTATATCATCACCGAAAGATTTTCGATGAGTAGCCTCCCATTGTCGACTTTCAAGACTATTTGCATTATTTAGGATACCATTTCTTGTCCAAAATTTAGAACAAAAATACCCGAACACATGAACATCAATCTTTAGGTTATTTTGCATTTTTTATTTTATTTATCAGCATCTTTTTATTTTTGTTATTTTTTTTTAAAAATTTGATAAGAAATTTCATGCAAGTCATGAAGAGCTATAAATGATTTAAATGGGTGGACATAGCCTTTTATAAGTTGGACTAAATATAGATGTGATTCGGTCAAATGGGTCGGGTTTTGTATATGTTGGGCTTGGATCGCAAAAATTGTATTGTACATAAATTGATCAATTTGGGTTGAATTATTTTTATCCGATCTACCCAATGAACGGGACTCAACTAAAAGGTTGGAATATTTAAATAACAAGAAAGTTGACGAATACTTTGATTTTTTGGGGAGACTTTGGACCTAAGAAAGTGGCGAGATTTTTTGGCTGGTGGCCTACTAGACCTCTTTTTGACCCGACCTTTACGCCGCTCATGGGCATTGCCATGTATGGCCCAAAAAAAGGGTGTCCTACTAGTTATAATTCGTGCCAATTTTTATTTGGTTTCAAATGTATTGATTTTAATTTTAGTTATTAAATAATTAAATCACAATGAAAATGTGTCAATTCATGCAAAATAGTTAATCGTGCCGTGTCTTGTGATATCGAGATTTTTGCTTTGTAATTCGCATTTCATTTGAATATCATGTAAACCGATCACACATAGTATTCATTCTTTCCGCCCCTTTTTGGAGATCATGCCCTAGAAGAATAAATCCTCCACTAGGAAACGATCCTATCAATCACTCCTGCGTTGTTAATACATCTGATCCGATTCATGTACGTACTTTTCCTTGGTGATTTATGTGCAAATCAAAGGAATCCAGACTCTGCCAAGTACTCGGCCAAGTACTGGAGTGATTAAAACCCCAAATGAGTAATGTCCAATGTCCCCCACTCCGATCGGGTTGGAAAAGAGAGGCAATCATCTCTGGCAAATCTTGTCTATTTTGTTCTATCCTTTATTCCTCTGTCTCCTTTTTGAATTCCGCAGCTTTGTGACACACCTTTTGACTTCAAGTCGTTGCACCTCCTGATCAAATCACGAGGCAAAAGGTGTCGTCGTGGAATTGTCTCGTCATGACAAAATGACTTCGAAAATGGGTGTTTAATTTACCTTATACCTATACCGAAAGGACCGCGGAAACTCTTATTAATGGCGAGTTAGCTAGAGAATGACGAGGTGAAAAGGCTTGTATAATGATGTTAATTTCGAGTTCCTTTCTCTGCTCATGTGCTTGCCTTCGGATAAAAAAAAAAAGATATGTCGTTCTTTTTAACTGCTTATCATGATGGCTTTTAGCTTTCCATTGTAAACAGTATCTTGAAAAGATCCTAAAACTTGCATGGAAACAACATTGTTTCATGCTTATCATACAACGGTCAATTTAATCTTAAATTATACTTTTCAATTTAACCAATCCTTATTCTTTTCACGATTTTTAATGTAGTTTTTCAGGCCAATTTTGACAAGAAATCATTGACATAGATAACTTTTACAATTTTTCAAAAATTTTCTGTATTTATTATTAATTTCTTGATTTCATTTCTTTTCTTGTCTTTTTTCATCATGGGCCGGCGAGGGTCACCGGGGCCTTGGCGATGGCCAACGACTCTCAACAACCACAAGTGAGGGCGTGCAAGCCCTCACCGGGGTGAAGGCTTCACGATTCATGCCCGTAGCTAGTGAGGGATTTAGAGTCCTCACTTGTGGCTAGTGAGGGTCGATAAGGCCCTAGCAACCCTCAACAACCATTTGGAGAAGGTAATTAGTGGAAAAAAGAACTGAAAATAATAAATAATTATAAAAAATTCAAAAAAATCATTAAAGAAAACAAAAATTGTACATTCCAGCGGTTTCCAATAAACATTGGCAGGAGCACTATATTGAAAAATGTATTATTGAATTGATTGCCATAATAAATTTGGTACCTTTTGAACAATTATTCCAAATATTATATATTCCATCATACCTTGTACCTCACATCATTTTCTTCCGCAATTGTCATCTAATTCCAACCCCCCTCTCTCTCTTTCTCACTTGTGGCTAGCGAGGGTCGATAAGGCCCTGGCAACCCCTGATGACCATTCCAAGAAGGTGATCAATGGAAAAAAAATAGTAAAAAAAAAAATTATAGAAAAAAATCATATAAATCATTAAAAAAGAGAGCAAAATTTGTACATGTTGGCAGTTGGACATTGGCCGAAAACACTACATTAAAAATTTTATAACTAAATTGATCACCATAATAAATTAAGTACTTTTCGAACAATTATTCCAAACATCATATGTTCCATCATGCCTTAATTTTCTTTCGCAATTGTCATCTAATTCAAACCCTCGTGTTCTCTCTCTCTGTGTCTCTGTCTCTAAGGTTTATGTTCACACCTGACGTGAAGTCCATTCTGACTCTACATACATAAACCAAACCCACATCCGTCTCCACCGCAACACAGCAAGAGCACACCCCAACTTCCTCCGATTTCTTTACCTCTCCCTGCCCGCCTATCTCTAATAACCCTCTTGAGCTTTCTCTTTCCTTCTTCTTGCGGAGAAAGCGTCGCAGAAAATGTCCAATGCTTGCGTGACGAAGAAGAGCTCGAAGAGGAATCCGAAAGCAAGGCTGCCTCCCAAGAGAGGACGGGTCAAAGTTGGGATCTTCAGGTGGGCCGTGAAGAAAGTGGCCGACATAGCATCCATGGCGGGGCTCGGGAGGAAGAGAAGCTGTGTGCAGAACGAGCAGGCCTCAGCCAAACCACACAAGATCGGCGCCTGCTCATTGGCCAAGCAAGAGTAGTCCTCACGTTGTCCTAGAGGATTTGATGAGGTAGAGAGAGAGAGAGAGACTGTGTATAAATAATTATCGTTTTTTCTTCCCAAGGTTGTGTTTTCGCTTCTTCTGTTGTAGTGCTTCATGGGTTTAGGGAAGAAAAAGGCAAAGGAAGAGAAGGTGATTGATTGTACTAATCATTTGTAAGGACTGTATGTCGGTGGATGATGGGTGTTCTGTGTCTGTCTGATTTCAAGCACAGAGAGAGGGGACAAAAGGGATGTTGGCTTCATGGCATATCCAAGGTGCATCTATCTAAAAATATCCGTGCAAGTTTGTGACTGTCAAACAATAGCGTGTGGCTTTACCTTTACAAAGGAAGGGATTTTGTATTTCTCTCATTTTACTGCAACGGTACTTAGAGAAAATAATTGATATTACAAAAGTTGAAATCGATACAAATGTGATAAATTTGTTCTCTCATTTTACTGCAACGGTAGTTAGAGAAAATAATTGATATTACATAAATTGAAATTGATACAAATGTGATAAATTTGATTTCAGTTAATCTCATTCCAAATCGGTATACCTATGATAAATTTCAGAACTAATTTTTTAATCACAAAAAATCCCAAAATTGGTATATCTATGACACATTTATCTTTCGTCAGCTTTTGATAAATTGGATTAATATTACAAAGAACTTCAAATTGATACATCTATAATAAATGGAGAATCCCTAATGGATGCACCCGTTAATTACCATATGTCATCAAACTCAACAATTTAACAGTAAAATTTAATGGAAACTGATAAATGATAAATTTATTACAGTTGTGCCGAAATTGAGATATTCTTCGTAATATTAATACTAGAGAAAATGCCCATATAGTTTTACTTCATTTATAAATATGCCCTCTATCAAGGTATAAGTAGCCTATACCTAGCCCAAAGTTGCAAATTCGATGGAATACGGATCATTCTTCTTGTTCCTTTATCCCTTTTCGCCAAAGAATGGATGCCGATCTTGGCATCAAACGCGAAAATAGGAAGAATCACATCCTTGGCTCGTTTGGTGTGAATGCGTTTTTTTTTATAACTCTTATCAATCACATCACAGAAGTTCCAAGTGCGCCCCTTCTTCTGGCAAAACGCAATCCACTTTGAAGTCACCCCGCGCATGATGGATCGTCTCTTTTCTTTCCCTTTTCCCACTTCCCTTTCTTGACCCACTTTCGACGAGGCAACCAGAAAAGGGAAAGAGCACGCACCCGTTCACTTCTTTGAACGACAGCCACGCTATTTCCGATATATAAACATAGAGCCGACCCCAGCTGATCGAGAGGGGGATATCGTTTCATGGACCAGATCAAAAAATTGATTGGCTGATTATTGCCCCCAAATTTGGGCAATGATCATAACGTTTGTGTTGTTGCGCATAGCAATGAAAAGAAACAAAAAAAGATTTGCTTTTCCATTGCTTTAAAAGAAATTTGGTCTTTGCCCTCACTAAGTCACTTACACGCAAGTCTTAAAATCACAATTTCAGAGAAAATTTTTTAATTGAGTGTCGGTTATGAATGAGAGGAGCATGTGGTCTACCCGAAGCTAATCAAAAGTTCCATTTTTTTTTTTTTTTTTGTGTGTGTTTTATAAGTGATATTATATATACATATACATATATGTATATGTATCCTAGAAAATACAAACTCGGAGGCGCTAGTGAGATCAAATAAACCTCACGTGCGTATATCCTAAATATATGTGTGTGTGTTTAATGACTGCGACAATTAGGAAAGGAACTAGACCAACTTCGGTTTTATAGGGATAAAAATGCACTTGAGGCCAAATTAAGAAAATGCATCAATTCTTCTTATTTATTTATTTATTTTAACCTTATCTTGAAGTGGAGTTCATTTGCTTGTTGTCTTAAAAATAAAACAAAAGGTAAGGCCGGGGCGATAGCAATTTCCCATTGTTTCCCACTTCCCCAGCATTACTTTGATGGAAAATTGTTCATAAAGACTTAAATTTATTGTACAGTGTTAATTCAATTGAAATTTTTTCAATTTGATCAATTTAGTCATAATTTTTTTTACGATTGTCTAATCTAGTCATTTTGGTCAATTTTAACTAAAAATTGCTAACGTGGTGTGGGCTTGTGTGGCATGGTTGAACGGCATCAGGTAAGCCTACTGGCATTGACTTATGCGATTTTTTTTTGTAATTTATTAATTTTTTATTTTTTTTGTAATTTTTTTTCTTTTCTTTTCCCATCCTCTCGGGTTGGTCTTGACGATCGATTGGCCACAGGCAAGGGCCACACTTGGGCATTGTGGCCCTACCTCGCCAAATTTGGAGGTAGCTACCGAGGGCCATGACTTTCTTGCCGGCCATCGTTGAGATCAACCACAAGCGAAAAGAAAATTTTAAAAAAGAAGGAAAAGGAAAAGAAAAAAAAAGGAAAAACTAGTAAATTTTATTTTAAAAAATCGTCTATTACTTGATCCGCTATATGAAAAAGAAAAAGAAAAAAGGACCACATGGTTCAATTCATAAGTTTCTAACCCTTTCCTTATCGCCCAAGAAGTGGTAAGCCTTTTGCACTCTACCCTGGTCCCTTGCCGTCATCCATGCATCATGCACCTTTTGTCGAGTGCAAATTCACTATTTTTGTTCCAATTCTTTCCTTATTGGCCAATAAATGCTAAAGAAAACAAGAAGCAAACCCGAACGGAAACCCTTATCCTACGTGAAAGCACTCAAAAAAAAGCTGTGGTGTTCACATCGCATGCGATCGTCCGCGAGTTGGTTCAACCGTCACATCCTATCGTCCCATGAAAAGGAAAATCAAGAAAAGTTTGTGGCGATGGAACTTTGCATTGACCCACCCCTCCACTCTGTCTCGCACTCGCCTTCTCTTACGAATTCAAATAAATCCAATTGTCTTCATCGTGTAATTCATCAACCCATTAAGCTTTTAATCAACATGTGATTCAATGGACCTTTTTCTATTTTGACAATACGTCGGTCTACATTTACATCAGATTGATGGGTGACACAATGACTAGATGCTTAAATGGCCTCGATTTTAATCGAGTTTAATCTATTCAACTTTGATAAACACAGAACCTTGCATTCCAAGAGAATGACACTTCGACAATTGAATTCACATTGCATGCGATTGCTCGCGAGTTGGTTCAACTGTCACATCCTATTGTCCCATGAAAAGGAAAATCAAGAAAAGTTTGTGGCGATGTAACTTTGCATTGACTCACCCCTCCACTCTGTCTCGCACTTGCCTTCTCTTACAAATTCAAATAAATTCAATTGTCTTCATCGTGTAATTCATCAACCCATTAAGCTTTTAATCAACATGTGATTCAATGGACCTTTTTCTATTTTGACAATACGTTGGTCTACATTTACATCAGATTGATGGGTGACACAAGGACTAGATGCTTAAATGGCCTCGATTTTAATCGAGTTTAATCTATTCAACTTTGATAAACACAGAACCTTGCATTCCAAGAGAATGACACTTCGACAATTACTTTGTTGGGATATCACTAATTGGCTACCTAATTCTTCGTTTATGTTAGAGTAATTAAATATTAAACCACACATTTATCTAACTATTTAAGCTTTTAGAATCGTCGACATGGTTCCATAAAATTTCACATAGTATTAGAGCCGTAGGTTCTGAGTTCGAATTTTTTTAGGCTCCATTTGTCTTACTAATTAAATTTGCATGCTTAATACTAGGTAAAAAAGACTAGACTAAATGTGAGGGAGAGTGTTGGAATAATAAAATATTAAACTATGCCTTATGACAACTTAATCTTTTAGAATAGTCGACAGTAGTTCTACAAAATCTCACAGTTTGATTTTGACAACTTTGATCTTAATGTCAACAAACTCTTTCAATTGTCAAACCGTAACACGTGCTTATAAGAGGAGCAATATGAGATTTAGAGTCTTTGACTAACAAATGTCGTAGGTATTTTTTGCAGACCGTCATGTCACAAAACTGCTAGTTTTGTGGACGATTACAATTAACAAATGTCTTGCTCAATTCAAGTCAACAAATACGTATTTATTATCAATGTGGAAATGCCATGTTAAATTGGGATTGGACTACTAAGTAGATTTGAGAATAGACTAAAAGTTGGTGATTTTTTTTATACAAAACAAAAGTCAGAGTAGATTTAAGGTTGGATCTAAAGTTTATGATTTTTTTTTTTGGAGACAAAAAAAGTTCAGAGCGGACTTGGCCTAGAATTTAACATTTTTTTAGGAAATTGGCCCAAGAAAAAGAAAGAAATAAATAAGGGATGATTTTGATGACCATATATGACAATGGATGATGGATTTTTCGGCGTCTCGTACGATCCATGTTCTTTTGCTTTTCATTCTTCCTCCACGAACCGCGTACATGAAAGAAGAGTTGTAAGTGGGCCACTTGTCACTTGCATGCCACTTCCTTCTAACGACACCAAATCCATGTCGTTTCCACGCCTTCATCGGTTCTTGCTTCTCTCACCCGTCGTCATCCCACTCGCCTATCTTGACCGATTCTCGAAGATGGGCAAGGAGAGACAAAAGAAGAATCCTTGCGGGTCCTTTTTTCACTTCTTGTCAAGGACAAGACCGAAGTCCACGCTTCCCACGTATACGACTAAGCCGATTCTTGCCAAATCGAGAGCAGCATACGTTTATGGTGTGGACCTAAACGAGAATTCGATAGGCTGAGATTCGAGATCCCAATTTGGGCATGATCGAATCATTTGTGCAGTTACGTATAATACTAGAAAGAATAACGCTTGCTTTTCAGTTGCATGAATATAAATAAAGTCTTTGCCCTCATTAGATCGCTTATAAAATTAGAATTCTAGATATAGAAGTTTTAATTTGTTTTTACTTATCAGCATAGCCAGAGAGTGCTGACAACACATGAATTTTTGCCGACAAGTCAAACATGCATTTCTATAGTAAAAATTAAAATAAAATAAAATAATGAAATAATAGAACAATAAAAAATAACCAACGAAAAAATAATAATAATAACGCGGCTCCATCTGGTAAGGATCCAACCAACTGTAGCCTAGACCGCCAGTCAAGCCCATCAAGCACATGGTCCAATTCGCAGCAACCCATCAGCCCGTTTCGCTTCAGTTCAAATTGGGCTCAGCTCCCTCGGCCCAAGTTCTGTTCGCTTCAGCCCAGCCCGACCGTTACTCCAGATGCGAAAAAACCCTCCATGTATGCTCTGTTTGCCTCTGTTCTGGTCACGACTGACGATCATAGTTGAATCGGATTCCGGTGCTTTCTTCAGTCGCCGGTTCCAGTTCTCAGATCATAAATGAGTTTTTAAAAAGTATGGGAAAAAGTACCAAAAAAAACTTCAAACTATTGTATTGGTATTAATTCAGTTTTAAACATTTTAATTAAACCAATTTGGTTCTCAACCGTATCAATTTAGTTTATCCGCCCAATTTCGACCGGAAATTATTGAGGTAGATGTTTTCTGTGCCACATAGGACGGTTGATATTGACATGGACTTTTTAAAATAATTTTTAGTAATTTTTATATTTTTTATTATGTATATATTTTAAAATATTTTGTCATTTTGTCATTTTTCCCCATTTCTTTTACCTTTGGATTGTGGTTGATATTGGCCATAGGCAAGGGTCACCTTCACCGGATGTGAATTGTACCCTTTTTCCTTCGGACTGTGGTCGGTATTGGCCATGGTTGAGGACTGGCCATAGGTGAGGGTAGCCCTTGCCAGGCCCTCGTTGCATCTGGCAAGGGCTTGAGCCTTGACCCTCTCGCCACCTGGCTAAGGGCCACTCTCGCTAGACTAAAGTTAAAAGGTTGGAATATTTAACTAACAAGAAAGTCAATAGTTTCTCTGATTTTTTTTTTTTTTTTTGGAGATTTTGGTTGCTTTTGGTAATAGGCCAAACAATAAAGAATTTCATTCTTTTTTTTTTTTTTTTTTTCTGGAATAGAATTAAAGAGTAGAAAAACTTTGTTCCTAAAAATAATTCCATAATTGAAGCTAATTTTTTTTTCTCTTCTACTCTTATTTTTTGTTCTTCTTCCCTTTCTCTCTTTTTCTTCCGCAGCTACGGTCACCACCGTTCACCACCGCTAGTTGCTGGTGACCGGTTGGGTGAGATCCGGTGAGCTCATTGGAGGCTCGCCTAGCCGTCGCGGGGTTCAACCTCATTAGATCTGGGCGAGGCCGCTCGCCTAGTTGCCAACAAAGCTTAGCCGACAAGATACAGCCTTGTTGACTCTCTTAGCCAATTGCTGGTCATCCCCTGGCCGACAACCGGCCAAAGCTTTAAGAAGAAAAATAAGAGAAAGAAAATAGAAGAAAAAAATAATAAAATTATTTAAAAATAAAAATAAAATGATTTGAATTAGAAATTTTGAGAACAATACCAAACACAATTCTATTTCGAAAGTAGAAATTTTGAATAGTTATAAAATACCAGAAAATGCTTATAAATTTTTCTCGGGAACAGAATAAAAAAAATTATTTTTGATAAAAAATTATTTTCGAGAATATAATGATTACCAAACGCACTTTTTTTAGCCAAGAAGGTGGCAAGGCTTTCTAACTAGTGCCCTACTGGACCTTGATTTGACTCGACCTACACGACTCATGGGGGTTGCCATATATGGCCGAAAAAAAGGGGTGCCCCACCTATTATAATTCTTGTTGATTTTTATTGGTTTCAAATATCTTGATTTTAATTTTGGTTGTTAAATAATTGAATCATGATGAAAATATGTTAATTTGTGCAAAATAGTTAGTCATGCTGCGTATATTAATATAGAGATTGTCACTCAATAATTCATTTTTCATCTAATATCGTACAAATTATTTATACGTGGTAATCATACTTTCGTCTTCTTGGGAGATCATGCCGTGGATATCACATGAGTCGTAAAATTTGGTTGGTTGGGCATGCATCAATTGAGTTTAGGTAGAACACTTCCTTTGCAACGAAACGATCCTATCAATCACTCTTGCGTTGTTAATACATCGGATCCGGTCCATATACATACTTTTCCTTGTTGATTTACGTGGATATAAGGATTAAAACCTCCAATGTGTATGTCTAATGTCCCCCACTCTGGTTGAATTGGAAAAGAGAAGAGAATCATCTCAGGCACTGCAACAATTGAATCATTGGGGGACAAGATCAGTTACTATCGCAAGTGTCTTCTAAAAGTGTGTTTGGTTCAGCATTTTAAAAGATTTTGGGAGAATGCAAAGTAGTTTAATCCAAAGGACTTTAGGTAAATGCAAAAACCGTTTGGTAAATTATGTTTTGAGAAGTAACTTTGAGAAAAATGCCGTTTGGTAAAAAACACATTTAAAAAGCCCTTTGGTTGATTAATATTAGTTTTCTTTTTAATTTCATTTGTTTAAAATCGAAAAAAATAATGTATACAACTTTTTATATATAAATTTTGACAATAATACTAAAAAAATCAAATACATATATAATTTTATTTTTAAAAAGACCAAACTTTTTATTGGAATTTTTTAATTTTTATTTGCTTAAAATTGAAAAAAAAATGTATACAACTTTTTAAATATAAATTTTGAAAATAATACTAAAAAAAAATCAAATACATATATAATTTTATTTTTAAAAAGACCAAACTTTTTATTGGAATTTTTTAATTTTTATTTGCTTAAAATTGAAAAAAAAAAATAATGTATACAACTTTTTAAATATAAATTTTGACAATAATACTAAAAAAATCAAATACATATATAATTTTCTTTTTAAAAAGACCAAACCCTTTATTGGAATTTTTTAATTTTTATTTGCTTAAAATTAAAAAAAAAATAATGTATACAACTTTTTAAATATAAATTTTGACAATAATGCTAAAAAAAAAAAACCAAATACATATACGTAATATTTTTAAAAAAAAAAAAAAAAACAAATCCTTCGTTGAAATTTTTAAATTTTTATTTATTTAAATCTGAAAAATAATGTATGGAACTTTTTAAATATTTTAAATTTAAAAATAATGCTAAAAAAAATCAAATACATATATATAATTTTCTTAAAAATTTTCTTAAAAAGACCAAATCCTTCGCCGAAATTTTTTAATTTTTATTTATTTAAATTTGAAAAAATAATGTATAGAAATTTTTAAATATAAATTTGAAAATAATGCTAAAAAAATCAAATACATATATAGAGTTTTTTTTTTAGAAAAAAAAAATTGACCAAACCCTTCTTTGGATTTTTTAAATTTTTTTGTTCAAAATTCAAAAAAGTAATGTATGCAGCTTTTTAAATATAAATTTGACAATAATGCTAAAAAAATCAAATACATATATATATATAATTTTTTTTTTAAAAGACCAAATGCTTCGTCGAAATTTTTTAATTTTTATTTGTTTAAAATTTTAAAAATAATGCTAAAAATCAAATACATATATATTTTTTTTAAAAAAAGACCAAGCCCTTCGTTGGAATTTTTTTTTAAAATTTTTATTTGTTTGAAATTGAAAAAAATAATGTATGCAAATTTTTAAATATATATTTTGACAATAATGCTAAAAAATTAAATATATATGCTAAAAATAAAATATATAAATATTTTTTTGAAAGGACCAAAAAAAAAAAAAAATATATATATATATATATAAGCATTTATATAAATTTGATTTTTTTAGCATTATTTTGGCATCTAAAAAAATAATAATGAGGGCAAAATAAGAAATTTGAAGAATAAGTTATGGTAATTTTGGGAAAAAAAAAAAAAGATTCAACATTTGGCCAAATGCTCAAAGCTTAAAACTAGTTTCTACTAGGATTGGGTTTTTAGCCTTCTTAATGTTGACTTTCACTTGAAAACTATTTTAAAATGGTTGCGAAATGGTCTAATATTTCCCCAAAGGATTTTGGAGGCTGAAAGCCCATTGGAAATACTGAATCAAACACACCTTAATTCACGTTTATAATACACATTTATAATAGTCAACAAAATAGACAATATCTGCCTATTATAAACGTGTATCATTCCCCGTACCCCACATCAATTACTACCGCAAGTTTCTTCTAATTCAAACCCTCGTGCTCTCTCTCTCCCTCTCTCTGTCTCTCTCTGAGGTTTCCTTTCACACCTGACATGAGGTCCATTCAAACTCTATACATACACAAGCCAAAACCACGTCCGTCTCCACCGCAACACGCAAAACACACCCCTACTTCCTCCGATTTTCTTACCTCTCTCTGCTCGCCAATCTCTAATAATCCTCTTGAGGTTTCTCTTTCCTTCTCCTTGCGGGGAGAGCATCACAGAAAATGTCCAATGCGTGCGCAACGAAGAAGAATCCGAAAGCGAGGCTGCCTCCGAAGAGAGGACAGGTCAAAGTCGGGATCTTCAAGCGGGTTGTGAAGAAAGTGGCCGATATAGCATCGATGGCGGGGCTCGGGAGGAAGAGAAGCTGGGTCCGGAACGAGCCGGCCTCGGTCACGCCACTCAAGATCAGCGCGTGCTCACTGGCCAAGCAAGAGTAGTCCCCACGATGGCCTGACCCCATAAACGTACGATTCAACTCCGCAATTGTCCTAGAGGATTCGATGAGGTAGAGAGAGACTGTGTACAACTGATGATCGTTTTTCTTCCCAAGGATATGTTTTCGCTTCTTCTGTTGTAGTTCTTCACAGGTTTAGGGAAGAAAAAGGCAGCGAAAGAAAAGGTGATTTTTATGTACTAATCATTTTTAGTGACTATATGTCGATGGATGATAGATTTTCAGTGTGTCTCTGTTACAAGCACAGTGAGGGGACAAAATGGAGGTAGGCTTCATGACATTTCTTGGGTGTATCTATCTATTCTTGTGCATGTTTGTGCCCGTCATACAATAGCGTGCGGCTTAACCTTTACAAAGGAAGGCATTTTGTATTTGTCGCAATTCACTCCAATAGTAGTTAAATAAATTAGTTAATATCACGAAAAATCTCAATTTGATATAAATATAATAAATTTACTCAAAATTAATTTTTTGACAACCAAAAACTCCAAACTAATACACTTATGACAAATTTATCACAAACTGATTTTTTGACCACTAATATATTTGTGACATATTTACTATTTGTTAGTTTTCGATAAATTGAATTAATATGATGAAAAATCACAAACAAATACACATGTGACAAATGGAGGGTAAAACCGTAAATTGATATACCTATTAACTGAAATTTAACAGTAAAATTTAATGAAAACTAATGAGAGCCAAATTTATCACGGTTTGAAATTTTTTTCATTATTAACCCTAGATAAAATGCCAATGTAGTTTTACTTCATTTATAAGTATGCTTTCAATCAAGGTATATGTAGCCTATACCCACCCAAAGTTGAAAATCCGATGGAATATGAATCGTTTTTCTTGCTCATTCGATCGAAGGGGAATTTAGACACTCATACACGAAATTGCAAAACCATTTTGTTCCTTAAATTCCTTTTTGCTGAGAGAATAGATGCCAACCGTTAAAATAAATAAATAAATAAAATTCTGAATGTGGGTCTTTTACTCTTATCCGTCGCATCACAGAGAGTTCTAAGTGGGCCATCTTGTCACTTCCAGGCAACGCCCCATCCTCCTTCTGGCAAAATGCAGTCCACTCTGAAGTTCCCCTCCCATAGGATGGATCGGCTTTTACTACATTCCCACTTCCCTATCTTGACCCGCTTTCAAAGGAGGGAACGAAAAGAGGGAAAAGAGCATGCACCCTTTGACTTCTTTGAACGAGAAGACAAAATTCCATCCGATTCTCGACATATATATACATAGAGCCGACCCTAGCCGAACGAGGGGCATGTCGTATCATGGACCAAAGCGCAAAATTGATCGGCTGAGCATTGCCCCCGATTTGGGCAATGACCATAATGTTTGTGTAGTTGCGCATAATAATGAAAAGAAAAACGTTTACTTTTCCATTGTAACAAAAATTAAAAATAGGTCTTTGCCCTCATTAAGTCACTTACATGCAAGTCCTAAAATCACAGCTTCGGAGAAGAATTTCAGTTTGTTTTCGTTTGTTAACATAATTCGAGAGTGCTGGTTATGAATAAGAGGAACATGTGGGTCTAACTTATCCCCGAAGCTAATAAAAAATTCTAACTTTTTTTCCTTTTTTTGTGTCTTAATAGTGATATATATTTTAGAAGATACGAATGTGAAGGCACTCATATCAAATAAAGCTCATGTGCATATGTCTTGAATATATATGTGTTTAATGACCACAACAATTAGGAAAGGAAATAGGCCAACTTTAGTTTTATAGGGATAAAATTGCAATTGAGCCCAAATTTAGAAAATGCATCTATTCTTTTTAATTTCTCTTTTACCTTATTTTGAAGTGGAGATAATTTGCTTGCAGTTTTAAAAAATGGAACAAGAAGTAGGGCCATGGCGATAGCAATTGCCAATTGCTTCCCACTTCCTCAGCATTAATTTGATTGGAAAATTGTTCAAAAAACTATTAATCTACTGTAGGTGTAGGTGGTCAATTCAATCTTAATTTTTTTAATATAATTAATTTAGTTCTAAACATTTTTGATTTTTTTCAATTAAGTCATTCCGGCAATTTTTGACCAAAAATCACTAACATGGTATCAATGGGCCTACGTGGCACAATTGGACAATGCTGAGGTGGATGGATTTTTGCAATTTATTTTTTATTTTTATTTTTTTCTTTTCATTTTTTCCCGTGGTTGGTTGGTAATCACTAATCGGCCACAGGCAAGGGCCACACTAGGCCATTGCACCTCCCTCTCTAAATCTGGGTGAGGGGTGACTGCAACTCCCTCATCGACCATCGTTAAGACAATCGCATGTGAAAAGGAAAAGAAAAGTTTAAAAAAGAAGAAAAGGAAGAAAAGGAAAGAAAAAAAGAGGAAGAAAAACTCAGAAAATTACAAAAAATCATCTATTACCTCGTCGAAGAAGAAAAAGAAAAGGAAAAAAGGATCACATGGTTCAGTTCATAAAATTCTAAGGTAAGCTTTTGCATTCTACCCTCACTCGTCATCCACGCATCATGCCCCTTTGTCGAGTGCAAATTCACTATTTGGGTCCAACCCCTTTCCTCATTGGCCAAGAAATGGATTAAAAAACAAGAAGCAAACCCAAATGAAAACCCTTGTCGCACGTGAAAGCACTCAAAAAATCGCTGTGATGTTCACATTGCATGTAAGCGCCAGCCAATTGGTTCGACCGTCACATCCTGCTATCCCATGAAAAGGAAAATGAAGAAAAGTCCGTGGCAATATAACTTTGCATTGACCCACCCCCTCCGCTCTGTCTCCCACTCGCCTTCTCTTTCCATCTCTATAACCCATATCGAAACCAAATTATATAAGTTCACATCAACCCATTAAAAAAAAAAAATCAGCATGTGATTCGATGGACCTTTTTCTATTTTGACAGTATGTTCCTCTAGATTTACATCGATTAATGTGTACTGAAAGGACGAGATGCTTAAATGGTCCTGATTTTTATCGAGTTTGATCCATTCAACTTTGATAAACACAAACCGTGCATCCTAAGAGAACGACCCTCCAAGAATTACTTTGTTGGGATACCGTTCTCTTTCAACAACTTCAATCTCCATGTTGACACACTCTTTCAATTGTAAAATCGTGTTTTTGCGTACTTATAATGAGGGTAATATGAGACTCAGAGTCTCTAACAGACATCAATGTTATAGATATTTTTTACACCACCATCATGTCACGAAATTTCTACTTTTGTGGACGATTCTAGTCAACAAATGTCTTGCTAAAAAAAAGAAGTCAACAAACGTCTTGGTCGATTCAGGTCTTCAATTGAATTGAATTGATTGAATTGAAACCATCCTGTTGCGAGTCATTCCCGGTCATGAAACAGCTGCATCCCTCATCCCTGATCTCAGCGTAGACTTGACCAATGTGAACACAGAATTTCCCCATGATTCCTCCGCCATGTTTTTTGAATTCTTCTCTATTCTTTTCTTTTTTTGTTTGGTAGGTGAAGAAAATAAAAGCCAAGAACATTGTATCTCTTGTGCCAATTTAAAAATGATCAATATTAAGAAAAACTCTAAATTGATACATCTATGATAAATTTATCTCAAATTAATTTTTTGACTATTAAAAATTCTAAACTAGTATACCTGTAATAAATTCATCCAAAATTAATTTTTTTAGATTATTGAAAACCATAAACTGATATATTTGTGATTAATTTACTCCAAACTAATTTTTGACTACCTAGACTCTTAAATTGGTACATTCATGATTTACATTTTCGTTAATTTCCATTATTTTGGATTAATACCATGAAAAATCATAAATTGGTATATCACAAGGGTAAAATCCCAAATTGGTACACATATTAACCACTACGTGTCATCCAACTAAGTAGTTTGATGGTAAAATAATGGAAACTAATAATGGGTAAATTTATCACAAGTGTACTAATTTATAGTTTATGATGATCAAAAAATTAATTTTTAGTAAATTTGTTAGTGGTGTGTCAGTTTAGAGCTTTTCATGGTATTAATCCATTGAAAATTATAAAGAGTAAAAATGAAGGAAATATGCAAAAGATTCATCTGTGATGTCTTTTATTTATGGATATCATCTTCGAGGGTTTGTCCGTCGCAGATTTAAAGAAAAAGCCAAGGCTGAGCCGAGTAAAAAGTGGCGACAAGGGACGTTTCTATTTCATTTTCATCATAGTTTATCTTAAAGATGGATTCAAATTAAATCCGGTTAGATCCATTCGTTATTCTTTATTCCTTATAACTCATTTTTAATCTACACAACAAATGGGAAAGCTCCATTTATACCCAGCCGCAATCGTGCGTGGAAAAATAGATCGAAGGATCCATTTTACCACTTCTGCTAGTGCGATGCCGGACTTCGATTTCGACCCAAGTCAGCGGCTTTGCCGAGTATGGCCGAGAGAAGGCTGCCATGTATTGGTTTTATAGCCGGAAAGGGTATGCTCACGTGCAACTGCTATGCAAGAAAAGCGACGAAAAGTTTTGCGGGATGGATTTTGTGTTGGTATCAGAAGAGCCCAGATTCTGCTATGTACTCGAGAGGGACTGAGGCCCCACCTTTTTAAATTTGTTCTTGCTTGTAAATATAATAAAAACGAGTCCATATGTGCACATATCTATTTAAAATCAGTAGGTCGAAAAAGTTTTAAACATATTCTATTTTAACAAATTAAGTTATAAATCTTTTAACTTTACCGATTAAGTCAATTCGATTAATTTTATCTAGAGATTATCGACATAAATGCTGACCATCATATGTGGTACATCCGGCGTTGACGGGACAATTTTTAATAATATTTTATTTTATTTTATTTTATTTTTAATTTTTTAATTTTTTAATTTTTTTTTTGGTTATAACTCTAGCTAGCAAAGGCCGCTAGGCCCTCGCCTAGACCATTACAACCATGGGCGAGGCCGCTTCTCTAGATCTAGGCAAGGCTGACATGCTTGTGGCCGTGATGGCATCGCTTGTGGCTGATGAGGGCTTGGCGAGCCTTGCTCGCATTCAGCAAGGGCCCAGTGACTCTTGTCGGCTAGAGTTGTAAAAAAAAAAGAAAACAAAGAAATAAAAAAAAAAATAAAAATAATAAAAAATAAAAATTGAAAAAATAAAAAATATTATTAAAAAATTATTAAAAATTGTTTATGTTAACATTAACTATTTTCGACCAAAAATGCAATAAACTCATGTAAAAGAGATTTAAAAATATAATAGGCTGAGGATTTTGGGGACAATTTTTCCAAGTACAATGTCCCATCCTTGCCGGGTTGGGAAAAAGAGAGGATCATATTGGCAAAGGGGCTTCAACTCTCATCCGTCTGTTCATCCTTTATTTCCTTCGACTCCTTTTAAACTGAAGTGTATGGCTTTATTATAATCTAGGAAGCACTAAAACTCTCTAAGAGCTTTGTGTCGTGTTAGTTGTGTTAGACATTCCAACATTTTCGGACACTCGATCAACACATATCGAAAATCCGATATTTGGTCAACTTTTTCGACACTTTCCAACATTCGAGTTGGAAGTTCGACCTATGAGTTTTCTACACGTGATTTCGACAGGCGAGATCAATTTTAAATTTTCAATAAATGAATGGTTAAAATGTATACATATGTGAAAAAAAATAAAAAAATAAAAAAATAAAAAAAATAAATAATAAATAGGGAATAAAAAAAACTTAGTATTCTCTTCTCTTTCAACTCTCAGTTCCCGTGATATATAATTCACCCCCTAAGTTTTTTTCTTTTATCTTCCGACACGTTTGATATGTGAGTCCAGAGTGTGAATTACTTTTTTTTTCTCAAGTTTTATGAATTAGTGGAATGGAGTTGAATTTGTAAAATTGAACAATGAATGATATTAACAAATCGTGAATTAATGTTTTTTGTGTGAATTCATTTTAGAATTTTTATTATTTATTTGTTTTTGAATTTGAATCAAATTATTAAAAATGATAATTCATTCCGTATTTATAATAATATACATTTAATATACAACATATTGAAATTCTCTTCTTCTTTAAAAAAAAAAATGACACATCAGAATATCGTGTCGTGTTGTGTCGTGTCGCCTGCCGATATCAGTGTTACTTAGATTACAATTTTTGACTTCAAGTCATTTGCACCTTCGAATCAATGGACCCGAATGGACCCGACTCAAGGGTGGTATCATCATGAGAATCTCTCGTCAATCAGTTAAAAAGAATCTTGCGATTCGATTCTCAAAAGAGATCATTAAAAAGATCTACTTGGCGACCACTGTTGTTGTTGATGAAACCACGTTATTTACATCGACAGGCATTCCGCAGACAGCTTATCTATAAGGTGTTGCATTTTGGGCTCTTTAGGATTTCGCTAGCATGGCTACAATCAACCAAGGGCCCAAAAAACAAAACAAAAAAATTCCATGTTACTTAGAGCCTGTTTGTTAATATTATTTATTTCTGTTTATGAATAAAATTTCTGTTTTTTTGTTCCAAGGAACAAGAAAAGAACAGAAACGCGTTTGTTCGCGTTTTTGTTCCAAATCTATTTTTTTGTACTCGAACACATTTGGAACAGAAACAAGAAATAAGAAAAACGTGTTTATTGTTTCTGAAACAATTTTTAAGAACAAATTTTCTCTCTCCTCTCTTTTTCTTCTCTTTTTTTTTTCTTCTTTTCTTTTTCTTTTTTCTTTGGCTGGTTGCCGGCCTTGGCCATGGCCGGCGATCGGCTGTCGAGGGCCGGCGATGCCGTCGAGGGCTGGTGACCTCGCCGGAGTGTCGCCCGCCTGGCGGTGGCCCGGCGAGGCCGAGCCTCGCCGGCGTGGGGCAAGGCTGGGCAAGCTCGGCCTTGACAGGGGCCGGCGAGCCTCGCCATGGCTGGGTGAGGCCGCCGGCCCTCATCGGCCGGTCGCCGCCATGGCCAAGGCCAGCGATCGACCAAAAGAAGAAAAAAAAATATTTAAAAATTAAAAAAAAATAACACAAATTTACCAAACATGTTTCGTTCATTTTTTATTCCCGGAACAAGTTTATCAAATGCGTTTTTTATTAAAATATTATTCCCCGGAACATAAACATTTTTTTTTTATTTCTGTTCCCTGGAACAATTTTTTAAAAGAAATGTTACCAAACGCGCCTTTATTTACTAGACTTATCGCTCCTTGTGTACCTGCGCCCGTCTTTTATTTCATTTCTTTGTTTCTATATTTCGAGCTGGATTAAATCCGACCGAGACCCCATTTGACTGAAGTGACAGCGGATCCAATTATGCAAAACACCCGCCATAAAATTTCCATAGGTGTTTAATTAGCTTATATCAATACTGAAAATAGTGCTAAAGTTCTCATCAATCGGGAGGTAGGGGAAACTGACAAGCTCAATTGTTGCTTATCGTTTATCATGGTATCTTACAATTTTCCGTCCCTCACACCTTAAAAACTAGCTCAAAAGATAAGACTTTCCTTTACACTTTTAAATCACTATGTGGGACAATCTCAACAATCTCTCATTTACACATCGCGCTTTGAATCAAAGGCACAACAACCTGTAACTTTTTCATACAACTCTTGGCTCCAGACTTATTAGCAAACTTGAGCTTTTTGACACCAATGACCCAACAGCTTGTAAGTTGTAACTTTCCTGTATGACTTTTGGGTTTAGATTTGTTGGCAAACTTGAGCTTATTGATATCACTGATCCAATAGACTATAACTTTTGGGTTTAGATTTGTTGGCAAACTTGAACTTTGATATCATTGTTGGCTCTTATATCCAAACTTACTAGCAACTCGAACTTTGATAGTTATGTTGAGTGGTTTTGAAGCTCTTTTACCCTAAAAGTTAGCTCATATAATAAGATTTTTCCTCATACTTAGACTGACTACCAGCTTATCATGCCGGCCTTTAGTTTGTATTAGATGGTACTTGGGGAAGTGATTGATGTGGTGGCACGAGATGCGAAGGGAAGCTCTTTGTTTCCATGCAATTTCTAGTATCGTTTTAGGCTGCTTTTGATGACGAGATGTATGTGCAAGTAGGCCGCGTGTCACTTCCGTGCAGCTTTCTTGTAGTAAAACAGAATCCACTCTGTAGTCGAACAGAATGGGTTCTGTTTGACCCACTTTCAAGGACGAACAGAAACCGACCGAAAAAAGAAAAGGACGGACAGAAAGAGAGAGAAAAAAGAAAAGCAGATAATCAGAATGTGCACTTCTTTTCACTTCCTTGAATGACAAGACAGAGATCACTGCATTTCCGACATCCGAATTATGGATCGAAACAAGAATTTGATCGGCTGAGAATCGAGAATGAGACCCCAATTTGGGCAAGAGTCCTGCCAGGAGGACGGCGCAGTTATAGTGAATTTTCTAACGGTGGCGTGTATTGACCACAAGTTTCAATTTAGGAAAGTTGGGCAATCAGATGATGTGAGAAAGTGTGGAATAAAGGTTTTGTCTCTTTATTTTATTAAAGGTTTAATATTACCAGCCGCGCATCTATCTTTGTCCAAAAATAAAAATCATCCCTCTATCTTTTTTATGTTAAGAAATGCCCAAAACGTTGGTCCTTCTATTATACATTCTCTTTTGCCGGTCGACTTTTGTTGATATAAATTGCAAAATCGCTTACGTAGACTGAAATACACATACCGCACTATGATTTGCTCCACATTATAATGTGTCACCAAATAGATGCCACATCAAACAATATAAAAGAAAACAAAATAAAGAGAGATAGAGGTTGCAGACGACAATGAATGTACAAGTTCATGGGTGCAAGCTCAACCCACATTGGTCATGTCCGCCAGATCTTTTTAGGCCGCGAAGCTCGAGGCAACAATAGCCGCTCGATTTGAACCTGTGGTCATGATTGCTCAATTGGTGGGGATGAATAGGTACTAATCATAAGTTTCATTTAATTGTTGTGGGTGTTTTGTGGGTTTTCTTCATATTGACATTTTCCTTAATTTTTACTTTGGCAAAACTTTCGTTTATTTATGGAAATCCCACCAAAGAAACTGGACAAAAAAGTCGTCTGTTTCCTTGAAAAAATATGGGGTCAAGATTGCACCACTTCTCTTGAAGAAGTCATCCAAGCTTTTTCCCCTTGGGCAATGATATTAAAAAAAAAAAATTGTTCCGATAGTTATGTCTAATAATAAAAAGAAAAAAGTTCACTCTTCCGTTGTGTCAGAATAAATTAGGTATTTGCCTTCGATAGATTACTTCCATGCGATTTGGAAATGATGCAAGTATTAAAATCAAAATTCCAGGAAAAAAAGGGATTCCACTTGTTTTCATCTATTAACATAATTCGAGAGTGCCGGTATTAAATAAAAAAGGATATGTGGGTCTACTTCATTCCCGAATTTATTTGAAAATTCCTTTTTCTTTCTAGTTGTTTATTCCATTAGTAATATACGTTCTAGAAAACATCAATGTGAAGCGTGACGACAAGATCAAATAAAGCTCACGTAAATATATGCCTATAGTGACTGCAACAAACTATGGAAGGATATAGGCCGACCTTAATTTATATATGTATATCCGACTCGAGGCCAAATAAAGAAAATGCACCTATTACTTTTCTTATTTGTCTTCTGTTATTCTGAAGGGGAGATGGTTTGCTTGTTGTCTCCAAATTGGAATGACAGGTAGGGTCAGGACGATAGCAACTGTTTCCCACTTCCCCAGCATTAATTTGACTTGTGTTTTGGTCAGATCAATGTGACTTGATATATAGTTTTGATTAAGGCATTGGAAAATTCCATGACATCCACTGGAGACGATGCTTTTTGTTCAAGAAGACAAAAACATTAGCCGAGTTAGGTGGGTAAAAGAGGAGAAAGATATTAACCAGTGGATGGGACAGAATTTCGCTCGATCATGTCTAACATCTTTCTTTATGGTAAAAGTATTCCTTTTATTTGTGTTGTTAGCTTTTACTGAAAATCAATTTTTTAGTGCCAGTATTAAATTAGAGGAGCATGTGGGTTTACCATATCCCCCGAAACTAATTTATTTCTTCTTCTTTTTTCAATTACACTAGAAAATACGTACGCGGGGGCACCAATGAGATCAAATAAAGCTCATGTACATATGTTCTTGAACATGTGCTTATATAATGACTGCCAAACATTGCATGAACGTATAAGGGCAAATGTTTTTAATTTCGTGACATGGGTTCAAAAGGCCCCATAAGGTTTTTCGTAAATAGGAGATTCCTCTTGATTAGAACGAATGAACCAATTGGGCAAGTTTCTCTCGCTCGATCATTAGTCAAAGATGTAGTAACAAGACGTTACCGTTTTTCAACGTGGTCGTTTGTTTTCTTTTGGGAAATTTTTTTTTACTTCTGAAAAGAATTATTGCAGCAAAGATACCGAATCATACCCAACTTGCCTCCGACAAGAATTTGTGTGTTAGAGAGAGAGAGAGAGGGAGAGAGAGAGAGAATGTCGTTTGATGCGATGCCCACGTGAAGAGCATTTTTTCCCCAATCATTTGGGGTAAACAAGAGGTTGGGACACCTGGAGTGCCATAACTTGGCACGCCGGGACACTTAAGTGCCATAACTTTAAAATGGTACACTTAAGTGCCATCATCGGAGCAAAATGGGACACTTAAGTGCCACTCCGGCGAAAATCCGGCCAAATGGCTGACGTGGCAATTTTCCGGCGAGTTTAGTCCAAAACGGCGTCGTTTTGCACGCTGACGTGGCGGAGAAAACGCAAAAACGACGCCGTTTCGTGTCTACGTGTAAATAATAATATAAAAATTAATTAAATTATAAAATATTCAAAAAATTCAAAAAAATTCAAAAAATTAAAAAAAGAAAAATTAAGAAAAATTAAGAAAATTAAAAAAAAGGGAGGTCGAAGGGGCGGGCCGAGGGCTGAGCCCTCGCCGCCGCCGCCTCCCGCCGTCGCCGGTGGGGCCGGCGACGGAGGGGGAGGGACGGCCGGGGTCGCGGCCCCCCGGCCGACCGACGGCGAGGGCTCGCAGCCCTCGCCGGATCGCGGCGAGGGCCGCGACCCTCACCCCAGATCTGGGCGAGGGCTCGCGGGCCCTCGCCGCCGGTCGGCCGGCCTCGTCGGCCCCTGGCCAGGGCCCGGCGACCCCGGCCGACCCTCCCCACTCCGTCGCCGGCCCTTCCGGCGGTGGCGGCGGAGAGGCGGCGAGGGCCCGCGAGCCCTCGCCGGATTTGGGCGAGGGTCGCGGTAGGGCGCGGGCCGCGACCCTCGCCCGATCCGGCGAGGGCTCGCGGGCCCTCGCCGCCCCGGGAAGGGCCGACGACGGAGTGGGGAGGGTCGGCCGGGGTCGCCGGCCACGGCCGGGGCCGGCGAGGCCGGCCGACCGGCGGCGAGGGCCCACGAGCCCTCGCCCGGATCCGGGCGAGGGTTGCGGCCCTTGCCGCGATCCGACGAGGGCTGCGAGCCCACGCCGTCGGTCGGCCGGGGCCGGCGACCCCGGCCGACCCTCCCCCTCCGTCGCCGGCCCTTCCCGGCGACGGCGGGAGGCGGCGGCGGCGAGGGCTCGCCCTCGCCCGCCCCTTCGACACCCCCCCGTTTTTTTTTTTTTTTTTTTTTTAAATTTTTTTTTTTTTTTAAAAAATTTTTTTAAAATTTTCTTATTTTTTAAATTTTTTAAATTTTTAAAATTAAAAATTTTTAAAATTAAATTTTATAATTTTCTTTTTTTTATTATTTTTTTTTATTATTTTTTATGCTGATTTGGAGCTCCGGCGAGCCACGTAGGCAAAAAATAATAATAAAAATTGCCACGTAGGATTTCCGGCAAGGGTCGCCGGAGGTGGCACTTAAGTGTCCCACTTGAAAAAAAAAAGGCACTTAAGTGTACCGTTTGGAAGTTATGGCACCTAAGTGTCCCGGGCGTCTTGCCAAGTTATGGCACTTGCGCCGTATCTTCGCCGGTAAACAATAAACAAGATTAGCAACAGTAACACGATCCTGTAGTGACTTCGTTTATCCCTATGAAGGAAGGTAAGATAGGCAAATGTATAATTTCTTTCAAATACATGAATCATGATGGATAATAATAATAATAATAATAATAATAATAATAATAATAATAATAATAATAATAATAATGGGACTAGTTA
Source organism: Eucalyptus decipiens (assembly GCA_014182575.1). Taxonomy (NCBI): domain Eukaryota; kingdom Viridiplantae; phylum Streptophyta; class Magnoliopsida; order Myrtales; family Myrtaceae; genus Eucalyptus; species Eucalyptus decipiens. The sequence continues at coordinate 52,192,681 of CM024615.1, forward strand.
AGATTTAATGGTCAAATTCACATTAAAGGGTCACCAAAAAAAAAAAAAAAAAAAAAAAAAAAATAATAATAAATAATAATAATAATAATAGGACTAGTTAAGATTTAATGGTCAAATTCACATTAAAGTGAGAAGATGCCTTGGGATATTTCGCTTGAAAAATGGGTAAGACCAACGAAACCCCACCCCCGAAAAAATGGAGATATTCTATTTGTAGATTCGACCCTTGCTAGGAGGAACCCGTAATGCATATTGCACAATTCCCCTAAGAGTATACTTTTGGTATTTGTTTGAGGTTAGATTACATCAATCGAGAAGGTTATCACTTGATTGCACAATGCACATAATATTAAAACTTTCATTGCATTTTTTTGAGTCACGTCTAGTTTAAATGAATCACTAATCTCACTATCAACAATTTATTTTCAAGGATGATAATTGCATGACATTTGTGTTCTACGGATGATGAGCTCGCCAGCCACTTGTAAAATAAAATAAAATAAAATAAAAAATTGAAAAAAAAAAAGAAAGAGGGAAGAGAGAAGAAAAGAGAAAAGTAAAAAGAAAAGAAAAGAAAAAAATATTTAAAAAATATCTTTATTGGCGCCGGTCGTGCCACATAGGACAGCCACCCTCCAAAACAATGATTTTCAATTAAAATTAACTGGAATGACTTAATTGGAAAAATGCGAAATGTTTAGGATTTAATTAATAAAATTGAAAAGTTTAGAACTAAATTAATAAAATTAAAAAGTTTAGAGCTAAATTGACAAAAATATAGATTTAGAACTTTTTGGATAATTCTCCAACCCACTTGAGGTCTAATAATGAAAAAACGCATCTGCTCTTTTTTATTTTTCGTATTTATTCTGCTCGTTTCTTCTCTCTGGTCCTTTCTAGAGACCTTGGACAAAAAAAAAGAGGCGAAACTTCTCTGCTGGACTTCTTCGGTTTGAATCCAATCTTTGGTCATGCAATCGAAGGCCAGCGCGAATTCTCTAAGGCGTCCTTTTTGTGTTTGCGATCGGTATCGATCTTTTTTGTTGACCTAAAACATCTTGATCTTGATTTCATTTGTCAAATAATTGAATTACGATAAAACTGAATTAATGCGTGTCAATACATAAAGTTAAGTGTGTTGGGTCGTGTAATCTTGAGATTTTCTCTTTGTAATTAACGTTTTACTCTGTGCCAAACAAATGGATCTTTTTATATATTTTCATGCACAACACTCATAAACGGAAACCTCAATTGACTAAAGCGGTGCTAGATCTATATGTGCAAAGGACCCCCACTGAAACTTCGAAAATGAGTGCTGAATTACCTTTACACCAACACCAAAAGGAGCGGTGAATACTCTTTTCGACTGTGAAGATGGAAAACGACAAGTTGAAAAAGGTTTGTGTAATGACATCAAAATTTCAAGCCCCTTAAATTTCAAGCCCCTTTCTTTGCTTATAAGAGAAAGTTCTCTTCCTTTTAACCCCCACTTGACTGTAGATGCTGAATTGCTTATCCTGCTGCCTTTTTGAATTCTCATCATCGAACAGTATCCTAAGAAGATCCCAGCAATTGGGCGGAAGCAACAGCTGTTCCTTCGTACCTCGTCCCTCCACATCACTCACTGCCACAAGCATCATCTGATTCAATCTCTGTCTGGCTGTCTGTTTGTCTCTCTCTCTCTCTCTCTGTGAGATCTCTTTCACACTTCTCTAACTCTGTATATATGTCAACCAAAGCCACATATGTCTCCGCCAAAACGCAGCAAAACACACCTCCCCCTCCTCTGCTTCCTTCACCTCTCTCTCCTTCCTCATCTCTGATAACCCTCTTGAGATTTCTGTCTCCTTTTCCTTGCAGAGAGAGGATCACTGAAAATGGTCGGCGCGTGCTTGACGAGGAAGAGCCCCGAGAAGAACTCAAAGGCGAGGCTGCCCCCGAAGAGAGGGCAGGTCAAAGTCGGGATTTTCAGATGGGTCGCGAAGAAAGTGACCTGTATAGCATCGATGGCGAGGCTTGGGAGGAAGAGAAGCTCCGTCCCTGGGGAACCGGCCTCTGCGACGCTGCTTGAGACCAGCACGTGCTCGCTGGCCAAGCAAGACTCGCTCTCACGTTCTTCTGAACCCATGAATGAATGATTGCACTCTCGAATGCCCTGAAAAATTTGATTGAAGCGGAGGGAGACTATGAATGCTGATGATAGTTATTTCTTCCCAATGATTATTATTATTGTTATTTTCTTGCTTCTTCTGTTGTGTAGTGCTTCGTGGGTTTGCAGAAGAAAAAGAGAAAAAAAGAAACACGATGATTATGTAGTAAATAATTCATTATGACCATATCAGTGGGTGGATGATAGATTTTCAGCGTCTCTCTCTGATACAAGCACAGGAAAGAAGGTATCGAAATGCAGGTCGAGTTCATGACCTCGTTTTGATTGTGCACGTCAAGCAATAGTGGCTGGCGAGGACTTTTATTGTTTTCATTTTTCCAAAGGAAGGCATTTTGTATCTCTCTTTTTGTAAAAAAAATATATATATATATAAATGATTCTTGGACTTAGGTTCAATGTGCAAGGTGATCCCTAAATTTTAATTCAATATGCAATGTTGTCCTCAAACATTCAATTTGTTCAATTTAATCCTTAAACTTATGATAAATGTTCAATTTAATCCATAGATTATTATATCCTTGAATTCAATTTAATCCCTAAATTATCTGCTTCAATAATTAAATTGAACATTTACTATAAGTTCGAAAACCATATTGAATAAATGAAAAATTCAAGAATGATATTATGTAATAAGTGAAAATCTAGGGACCATATTAAATAAATTAAAAATCTAAATATTATATTATATATTAGATTTAATTTCATAAATCATTTGTATCATTTTCTCTTTTCTTTTTATTTTGTTTTTCCACTTCGTTTTCTGTGGTTGGAGATTATATGAAGGTCCTACGAACAAACGCGTGTGGCGACGTGTCTTTTTATCATTCTTCTTTTTTCTTTTTATAAGTCACATTATGGTAAGAACTCTAAGTGGTCCTACGGACAAACTCGTAATCTCGTCCAGAAAAATGAAAAAAAAAAAGGTCTTCGCAATCTATGGGTTCTCCCTTATTCCCACTTGCCTTTCTTGACTAAATTTTCTAGGAGGGACAGAAAGAAAAGAAAAAGAATATGCACTTCACGTCTTTGACGAACAAGACAAAAAGTCCACCCATTTCCGACGGAGCGGCATATCCTAATGTCGGGGAACAAAACAAGAATTTGATAGGCTGAGAATAGACCCCAATTAGGGCATGATCAAAATGTTTGTGTAGGCATGAATAACATTAGAAAGAAAAACTTACAGTGAAGTCTTTATCCTCAATGGATAACTTACATGTAACTCTTAAAATCATAATTCCAAAAAATCATATTTCAATTTGATTTCGTCTATCAACATAATTTGAAAGTGTTGGTCTCAAACTAGAGAAACATGTGGGTCTACCTTGTCTCTAAAGCTAACCAAAAGTTTTTTTCTTAGAAAATACTAATGCGGAGGCACTTATGAGATCAAATAAAGCGCATGTATAAATGTTCCCAACCTATATGTTTTTAATGATTTCAACAACTTAAAAAGGATATAGGCCAACTTTAATTTTGTAGGGTTAAAACCCACTTGAGGCCAATTGAGAAATGCATCTCCTCTTTTTTTTATTTCTTGTCTTTTCTTATTCTGAAGAGTAGAGGGTTCGCTTGTTGTCTTAAAATGAAGTAACAAGTGGGGTCAGGTCAATGGCAATTGTCTCCCACTTCCCCAGCATTGACTTGACTAAGGTTGGGAAGACATCAATTTGACTGATACATAGTTTCGATAAAGGCTTGGAAAATTTGATGACATCAACTCTGGCTGATGCTTCAGTTTGGTAGAATAAAATAGCCGAGGTAGCTGGGCCAGAGGAGTAAAAATGTTCGCTGATGATGGGAGAAAGTCTTGTTAGATCACGTGAACAACTTTCCTTATGCTAAAAGTTTTCGTTTTCGTTGTTAGCTTCTTAGCAAAAATCGATTGTTGCATGACTAAATACCGCAGAGGATATGATAGAAAAAAGAATTTTTGATAGGATATCACTTAACCGAGACTAATTGCTTAGTGCTTAACAAGTTCACATGCAACAAAGTTGAGACCCATCAAGACTTACTTTTTGAGAAAATATGTATATTTTACGAAACATTATATCACCATCTACCCAATCAATAATCGATCACCCTATCGCACAACTTTCATAACTTTCCTTTATCTAAAAATTGGTCCATACTTTTAGGGTTTTTTTTACTAATTGGGTGAATGGCCAAGTGATCAATGATGCAGAGCACCTAAGAGTTTCGCCATTTTGGAAATGTCCGAGACAATGCTACTTACAAAAGGAACACATTCTCTATTACATTTGTCTAAATATGTGACCTGATTAGTTCTATTGTTTAAAAAAGGTTACTCCACATTATTTTCTAGTCGAATTTATGCATGAACTACTTAAAATATAATCCTAGGCCACACTTTAATTAGTGGTTTTCTTTTTTTAATTTTGGGTTAACTTTTAATCAAGAATATTGAGTTTCACGAGGACCGACTTCTTCTGCACTCTCTTTTCCGTGCTAATCGTGATCTCTCCCTCGATTCAACAAATCTCGAATCCAATCTAATTTACGTGATTCCGCTGGCCTACTCAGATCGTCGGTCATTTTCATCATCTGCCGTCCAAGCTTTATGAGAAGAAAAATCATGGAGAATCATAGCCAGATGGAGGTGTCCCCTACTGTGAATGGCATAACACTATGCGTCGTCGAGATAATCTCCCTAAAAATGACTTAAAAAAAGAATATTTTGCCCAACAATTGTCAACTTTTACTATTTCTTGTCTAGATAAAGTCCCAAAAATGACTTAAAAAATAATATTTGCCCAATAATTTTCAACTTTAACTATTTCTTGTGGAGATTAAAAAAAAAATCCCGAAAATGACTTAAAATAAATGATATTTGCCCAACAATTGTCAACTCTCATGCTTCTTCGTCCCATGAGAACATCTCTTTGGGAATCTCTTGTTGACTATGCACATTTCACACTTCGGTGTCACAATCAAAAAGCGTGTTCTTTGAGGTTTGATTAAGGTTGGATAGATCGTGGAAAATTTGTTCGATAAGTCCTTTCGAGATTGGGGAAAGAGGGGCCAAGAATCAAGTTAAGATCTCCAAAGAGGGCAAGTGGTCATGATTTTTTTAAGCTTCTAAACATGCGATTACTTTTAAGACCATGATTGTAAAGGACTCCCCCCATTCAGTTTAGGCAGACCTATCTCCCTAAAATGAAGGTAACCCCATTATGGGAACATCACTATTAAAAGCTCAAACTAGGGAAAATTATCTACTTGGTCCTAAATTTATTATATGGATAATAATTCAATCTTAAATTTTTTGATTTTGCCAATTTAACCCTCAAATTTGAGCAAAATCTCAATAATTGTCGGAAATTGCCAATGTGACGGCCTAGTTATGGCAACCCGTCCTTTGTGGCACCCATCAGTAATTTTAGGTGAAAATTGGATGGAAAGCTACATTGGTTTTTCACATAAATGTTTCGAGCTAAATTGGTAAAATTAAAAAATTTAGAACTGAAATTGTACAATAGATTTAGGATTGATTAGACGATTTTAAATTAACTATTGTCGAAAGATTTTATACTTGAGATCTAATAATTTCCGCCAAGTGTATTGAGAAGAGACTCCCGCGCTAATATGATGTTAGTGATGTAAAGTCCCTTAATATAGACCCACCAACAAGACTTACCAAACAAATCCCCTGAATTATTACTAATTAATTAAGACATTGAAGCAAGTGACATTCTCATCATCTTTGCAGAGAAAGAGTTCCACGATTCTGTCGCTTGTGCTTTCATATCCTCTCGCAACATTTTAAAGTTGAATCTGTGTAACGTATAAATGACGACATACATAAGATCATCCTAAAATCGTAAATGCACCATATTGAAATGGGGAATTGTGAGTTTTTAAAGTAGTTTCGAGAAGTGAATCAATTGATATGCACGGAAATTACGCTGTAATCATAAGCGGAAACTTACAAAAATCTGTGCTGTTCATATTGCATGCGAATGATTGCCATTGGTTCAATTGTCACGTCTTGTTTACTCCATAAAAAAGGAAAAAAGAAAAAAGAAAGAAATAAAAATTGTAGCAATGGAACTTTGCATTGACCCACCTCTCCTCTCTCTTTCCCAGTGGCCTTCTCTTTTCGTCTCTTTGGTCCATATTGCAACCAACTAATCAATTGTCTTCTTCCTGTGAACACAACAATTATTTAATATAATTCAAAACGCGATCTCCGGCAAAAAAATTCGATTGAATTAAAAATGTGAAAGGTAAGATTGTATTCAGACATGATTCCTCATTATTGTACAATTCATGGACCTTTTTCTATTAAACTTCGACTTTGCATTCATCTAGATTAACATAGATCAATGGTTAACAACAGGACAAAATGTTCTTGTGGCCTCAGATATAATCGGCCATAATTTCTGACTTTGATAAATACAAACTTCGTATCCCAAGAGAATGATTCCTCGAAAATAATTTTGCTAGATAATCAATAGTTGGCTAGTTAATTTTTCATTACTTGCAGCAAATTCGACCTCCATTTAAAACTTTCTATAGACATTCAATTAAATTGAAATCGAAACCATCTATAGCCAAGTCATTTGACAATCATGAAACAGCTGCATTTCACATCTCTGATCTCAACTTAAAATTGACCTATGTCAACAAAGAATTCTGCTTGGTCCTACGTTGTTGTCAGAAGATCTTTATTAATGTCGGTGAAGGAAATAAAACTGAAGAAAATTATTTTTCTTGTGTTATTTGAAAATTGTACAAGGTAACGATGAAGGAAATATGGGTAATTTTATTACAATTTTTCGGGGGTAAAAAAGGGGAAGTGGCAGGTGAAGAAGAGCATGCCAGATTTCCATTCCATCCTTTACGATTTTATATTTTGGTTTTACATTGAGGGCATATTTGGAACAAACGTGAAATGTTCAATTTTTCTCTCCATTTTTTATTACCTAATCCTAATAATTGAGAATTGTGATCCCGACTGGTTTCGTTTTCTCAAAATCAACACTCACATTCTCTTTACTTCTCCCAAACGGTAAAATCCAAATTTCCTTTTTTAAAGAAATATGTGAAGGATAATATAAACGCATAATGATAAAACTCCACCTTTCATCTACGAACGTATTCACTTTTTCCTATTAAATTTTCAAGCTTTTAATTTGTCTAATCAAATCTTAAATTTTTATTAATTTTATAATCAATTCTCTCATGTACCAATTTCATTTCTGTTAATTACAACTAACATGCCTGTCGAAAATGCTAAAATATGGCACGAGAAAAATTTCGTCTCCGTGAACACGCCACAGTGGAAAGATCTTGCCTCCATGAATTTGCATAAATTTTCTTTTTGGTTCCGCGTCGTTTCCCACTATGGCTTGGTCCCCGGTATCATACCATGACATCGTTTGATCACTACGTGGCTTGAATTAATAGGGATTGTTGTGGGAACGAGTTGATTAGAAAATTAATTCAATCAAAGGCGACTTCGCACTGGTTCATTGGTTAAATTATTTTCTCCCTATGGTTGGTGAGTAAAGGATGCAATGCTTTCCAATCTTGATCTCCGCTAAAACAATGAAAACTCGACCACGGCAGAAAATATAGTTAGGTCAAGCTTCGTTCGTTCCTGTTTGTTCTACGAAAATTAAAATATTTCAAATTTTCCGACGTTTAAATTGTTTTAAAAATGAATCAACAAAAATCTAAATTTAAATTAAGAAAAATGACTTTCTCTTTTTAGAATTAAAAATCATTTTCCAAATATTCAATTGAGCCTTGATGTTTAAATGTGACATTTGTGGTGCTTGAGCTTGAGGTCCCCCAAGATCAAGCCAATTCCCTTGATTCTAGGCTAGGATCCTTGAAGCCTTAAGCTCGGGACCCCAGGGCTTGTGCTAGAGTTCTTAGCAGCGAGGCTTGATTCCCGAGCGACCGGGCTAGGGACCTCAATCATGGGGCTAGAGACCCCTAGGGCTGGGTCCCCTAAGGCAAGGGTTGAGTCCCTAATGCCCAAGCTGGGGTTCTGGTCCCTCAAGGCCAAGTGCAGGATCTCAGGGGCATGAGCCTACAATCCCCAAGTCCCTAATCCTTTTAAGGTTTTTTAAGAATGCACATAACAAAATTTATAGAACAAAAGTAAACTTTTGGCCACAAATTAATTTTTCAATTTCTATTCCTTAAATGAGTTTTTGAGCAAAGAAACACATTTGATAATGATTCAAAATTTGTATTTTCAGAACAGAAATTCGTTTGATAACAAAATATAATTTATATTTCTAGGGAGAGTGGCAGTTGACGACCGACGACCGATGGCCAATAGCTAGTGACAAGCGCCTGGCGTCCCACAGGTAATGGGTGGACGGTGACGAGAGTAAACGATAAGAATAATTTTCATTTCTCATTTTTGTCCTAGAAATTTAGTTTTTGATTTCTATTCCAAATCTATTTATGAAATAGAAATCTATTCTAGAATTTGAAAAAAAAAAACTTAATTACCAAACAGATTCTATTATAAACCTGTTACAGGAATAGAAAAACCAAGAAATAAACATAAATTTTGTTATTAGCACCAAATAATTTCACCATTTTGTAAATCTTCATGATGATACTACTTACAAAGAGAACATATTCTCCATTATCTTTGTCTAAGCATGTGACTTAATTATTTTATTTGCTTAAATTATTTTCTAGTCGAATTCTTGCATAAACTGCTAAAAAATTAGTCCCACGCCATATCTTTTTTTTGGAACCCCCCAAGCCATACCTTAATTAGTGTTTTTTCTTGTCTGTCAACTTGAATCGAGAATTGACTTTTACGTGGGTCCACTTCTTCTGCTCTCTCTTTTCCATGCCATCGTGATTTCTCTCTCGATTCTACAATCTCGAATCTAATCCTGTTTGGGTGATTCTGTCGGCCTACCCAAATCGTCCGTCATTATCGTATGATCAAATCATCATCTACAATCCAACTTTATGAAGAGAATATCTTGGAGAATGATAGCCAGTCCTAGGTGGCCCCAGCCATGAATGGAGTTATCCTGTCTCCTGTCGAGATAAACTTCCAAATCATACTTCTTCGTCCTATTAAAAATCATCTCTTTTGGACTCTTTTTGTTTCCCTATGCATCCGTTCTACTACAATGTCGCAATCAAAAGCGTGTTCTTTAAGGTCAGATTAAGGTTAATAGATGGTGGAAATCTGTTCGATAAGCCTTTCGAGTTCTCGAAAAGACAGACCAAAAATCAAATTAAGATCTCCAAAGAGGGCAAGTGATCATGAATTTTTTTGCACGTAAAGCTTCTAATGATTATTTTTGGGAGCATGATTGTAAAAGACTTCCCATTCAGTTTAGGCAGACCTACCTCCCTAAAACGAGGGCAACCTTTTGGTGTTGGTCTCTCTCGTCCATTATGGCAACGCGACTTATCAATAGCTCAAAATATTTACACTACGTTAAATTTGGTGTGATGTTCACATTGAATGCAAGCGCCAGTGAATTGGTTCGACCAGTCACATCCTATTATCCCATGAAAAGGAAAATGAAGAAAAGTCCATAGCGATGTAACTTTGCATTGACCCACCCCTCCGCTCTGTCTTTTACTCGCCTTCTTTTTCCATCTCTATAACCCATATTGGAACCAAACCATATAAGTTCATTGTCTTCATTGTGTGAGTTTATCAACCCATTAAAAAAAACAGAATGTGATTCGATGAACCTTCTTCTATTTTACAATATGTTGGTCTAGATTTACATTGATCGATGTGTACTGAAAGAACCATATACTCAAATCACCCCGATTTTTAGGGGTGTGCAATGGAAACCACCCAAACCGGTACCGGACCGGACCGGACCGAACCGGCCGATTTTGGGCGGTTCCCACGGTCGGCGGTCCGGTTCCCATTCCTAATCTTGGAACCGGCGGCCGGTTGGTCTAGTTCCCGGTTCGAAGGTGGGAATCGGACCGATCGGACCAGACCAAATTTTTTTATATATAATTTATATGCATATAATATATAAACACGTATAATATATGAATATTATATATGAAACTTATTGCAATTGGAATTGCAATTGAGGTAACAACCTCTTATGTGGCCAAGAGACCACCAAAACTCTTAAAAACTTATTTGTTAGTTTTATCTTCTACTCGATGTGGGACAAGGCTCTAGGAGTTCCTCATGCTCACACTCTCTTTTGCTCCCCTCACTTGCAAACGACAAGGCACTTCAAGCCTCAAAGAGTCCGACATCGACTAAACATTCAAAACATATAAGAGAGATTGTCTATAAAACCTAAGCCAAGCACAAATTTTACTCAAATTGTTCATGGCTTTTATGCTTAAAATTAAGCGTGAAGCACATAAACTATGATTGATATTCACGCAAATGAAGTTTGAATATTTTGCACTTGGAAACATGTGTTAGTAGTTTTATTAGATCGCCCAGGAACCGAATTGGATTGATTGCTCCGGAGCATGGTCGTTCTTTAGTGAATGGTTGTTCTTTAGTGAAAAAAGAAAGTGCTGATTCTATTGGACCGAACCGGACCGGACCGGAACCGATGGTTCGGTCCAGTTCCCGGTCCTAGGACCAAACGGTCCGGTCCACGGTTCCCAAAATTGGGAACCGGTTCTCCCAATCCGGTTCCCGGTTCCACCTTGGAACCGGATCGAACCGGAAACCGATCACCCCTACTGATTTTTATCGAGTTTGATCCATTCCACTTTGGTAAACACAAACTGTGCATCCCAAGAGAACGACACTTCAAGAATTACTTTGTTGGGATACCGTTCACTTTCGAAAACTTCAATCTCCATGTCAGCAAACTCTTTCAATTGTAAAACCGTGTTTTTGGATTCAGAGTCTCTGACGGACAGCAATGTCATAGATAATTTTTGCACCACCATCATGTCACAAAATTGCTACTTAGTGGACGGTTCAAGTCACCAAATGTCTTGCTAAAAAAAATGAAGTCAATAAACATCTTGCTCAATTCAAATCTCCAATTGAATTGAATTGAAACCATCCCATTGCTGAGTCATTCATGGTCATGAAACGGCCACATCCCACATCCCTAATCTCAGCTCAGAGTTGACCAATGTGAACATAGAATCCCCTTTCGTTCCTCCGCCATGGTTTTAGGATTCTTTTCTATTCTTTTCTTTTTTTGTTTGGTCGTTGAAGAAAATGAAAGCGAAGAATATTGTGTCTCTTGTGCCAATTTAAAAATGATCAATATCACGAAAAATTCTAAACTTGTACACTTATCATAAATTCATCTTAAATTAATTTTTTGACTATTAAAAACTCTAAACTAGTACACTTATGATAAATTCATCCCAAATTAATTTTTTAACTATTAATAACCCCAAACCGATACATTTGTATTTAATTTACTCCAAACTAATTTTTTGACTACCTAAACTCATAAATTCGTACATTTATGATAAATTTACTCTTTGTTAATTTTCGTTATTTTGGATTAATGTTATGAAAAATCATAAATTGGTATACCTCTGACAAAAGGAGATTAAAATTCCAAATCAGTATACCTGTCAACTGTCACGTATCATCCAGTTCAGCAATTTAATGGTAAAATTTAACGGAAAAATGAAGGAAATATGGGAAAGATTCATTTGTGACGTCATTTATTTACGAATGTCAGTCTTCAAGTGCTTGTCCGTCGCCGATTTGAAGAACAAAGTCTAGGCTGAGCTGAGTAAAATGTGGCGACAAGGAACGTTTCTATTTCATTTTAATCACAGTTTATCTTAAAGATGGATTTAAATTAAATCCGTTTAGATCTATTCGTTATTCTTTATTCTTGTAAAGCATTTTTAATCTATATGACAAATGGGAGTGCTCCATTTTATACCCACCCACAATCGTGCGTGGAAAAATAGATTGAAGGATCCATTTTACCACCTATCGCGACCTCATGTCGGTGTATCATCTATGGTTTGATTTATATATTATTAAGTCTAAACTTAGCTTAGGCTCTCCCCGCCCATACCAATTTGCGACTTAGGTTTAAGTTTTTTAACAACAAATGAATTTTATCTAGGATTTACCACTAAATAGTTTATGGTAGATTAATTAAACATCTAAGTAAAATAATTACGGACCAGAGAATTTGGGTACAACGACTTGATTACACTAGATTTCTCTAATATCCTTTCGGTATTGTTCTTTTCATGAAAAATTATTTATTAGACAGCTTAAATTCATTTTATTACTCCTTAACATGTGAGATGACTCTACTGTGTGCAATTCACCAATTTAACAGCCAATAAAATAATAAATAATTGTGGGACTTACCTCATAGCAACGAACGCTCATGCAATGTTAGTTCAGAATTCACATCAATAACCCTGAATATAATTTCTAATTAGCATGCAGTCACTCAATCTTTTAAGATTTTTCTTATTTAATGAAACCTAGTCTACGTGCAATGCAATGCAATGACATACAAAATGTGTCTATACTAACGTGACACGTAACATGCAACTTGACATGACTATATGTCATGCGACATTAATTATATAACCTAATTTTTTTTTTTTGGTCAAAAAGAAGTGACGTGCTATTCTTACTTAAAAGGAGTCTTACAAGACAAATAAGGACTAATATCCGATCATAATATATTCCATAAAGGCAAAGGAGGATTAATCCACCAATTTAGGGGAAGCTTGTTCGCTTGGTGGGTTAGTGCAATCCAGTCCGCAGCACGATTTTCTTCTCGGGTGCAACAACTCACCTTGACATTATCACATTGATCCAACTCTTGTTTGCATCGTCGGACAACTTCTTTCAGATTCCATTGAATTTCGGCCCGGCCCATAACCTGTTCAACTGCTGGAAGACAATCGCTTTCACAGATCCAGCGAAGTGGTTGACTTCGGAAGTCTTCCACGTGCCGCGTTTGGAGTTCTTTAATATAAAAGAGGCTGTGTAAAAGGGCTTTGACTTCTGCCTCTTGCGAGGAAGAAACCTTAGATGTGCAAGCGAAGCCCTCGATCATCTGCCCTGACGAATCCCTCACCACACCAACAACAGAGCAAAGAAACTCGCCCTGATTCCAAGATGCGTCAACGTTCAACTTCAAATCTTGTCGATCCGGTGGTTTCCATCGCCGAGGTAAGTTGCGATTAGGGTTGAGTCGTTGCTTCATCTTCTGTCCTCGAGTATAATTTGAGTGCTGATCTTGTGCACTTCTCAGGATATCGGCAGAAATCAGTACTTTTGCTCGAGAAATCCATCCATTTCTTGCCTTCCATATATGCCAGAGAAGCAGTCCTGTGTATTCTCGGTCAGGTATGTCTGTGGTCATTCGGAAAGCTTCCATAATCCACTTGTCTGTCCGGGTGATCCTGCTTGTCGGACTAAGACCCCTACAGGTTGGATCTTCCCAGATGCATTTTGTCCATTTACACAAAAAGAACAAATGTTCGGTTGTTTCTACCTTCGTATAACAAATTGGACAAAATGGGTCAGTAACAATTTTTCTTTTGTGTAGATTTTCCCTTGTGGGGATGGCGTTTTGACAGAGAGCCCAAAGGAAAGTTTTGATTTTTGGTGGCATAGCAAGGCTCCATATTCTTGTCCATAAGGTACATGGTGGTCGAAACGAACAGGAGGCCTTATTGTTGTCTCGCTTTGTGTTTGCTGCAATTGCTCTGTTGTAGCCGCTCTTGACAGAGTATTTCCCAGTATTATTACCTGTCCAGACTAGGTAATTTGATTGCGGTTGTGGGTTCAGTGGGATAGCTAAGATCTCATTGACGATACCTGCGTTATAGAACTGTTGAATCTTCTGTACATTCCACTCTCTGGATTCTGCATGTAGTAGCTCAGATACCATCAGGGGTTCTGATGGATTGATTTGACCACCAATTACCCCTTGCGTTAACCACTTATCTTTTCGAATTCGAATAGATTTACCATCCCCAACTGACCATTTGATATTTTCTTTGATTGTATCTCTGCCAAGTATCAAACTCCGCCATCCCCATGAGGGACGTTGGCCCGCGCTTGCTATCCAGAGATCCCCGTTAGGAAAATAGATTCCTTCAAGCACGCTACTCCACAGGGCAGAAGGAGAATTTGAAAGCCTCCATATTTGCTTGCCCAACATGGCATAATTAAAGGTAATCAAATCTTTGAAACCCATTCCTCCTTCATCTTTTCGAGTTTTCATCACCTCCCAATTTTTCCAATGAATATACCCCTCTTATGATCATCTTTTTTTCCACCAGAATGATGCAATTCGTTGTTCTATTGCTTTGCAGATAGATGCTAGTAGCTTGAAGATGGACATAGCGTGTATAGGTATGGACTGAAGAACGCTTTTAATCAACACCTCCTTCCCTGCCTTAATAAGTAATTTCTCTTTCCACCCTTCAAGCTTGGTATTGACCCTAGCTAATATCCATGCAAAAAGTTCTTTTTTTTATTGACCCCAATCTGTGGGAATGCCCAAATACTTCCCTGTTTTTTCAAACATCGGGACCCTTAATTCTGTGACCATATTTCTTTTCAATGTTAAGGGACAATTGGCACTAAAATACACCCCTGATTTGTTTAGGTTGATTGCTTGTGCCGAGGCATAGCAGTACTGTTTAAGTATCAATGCCAGATTTTGACATTCCATAATAGTAGCATCCATCAAAAAGATAACATCATCCGCAAACAATAGATGTGAAAGTTTAGGACAGAACCTGTTTAACTGTATGCCTTTAAGACTGCCATTTGTAATTGCTTTGTGCATCAGCCAAGTGAGAACATTAGAAACCAATATAAATAAATAAGGTGATAGGGGGTCGCCTTGTCTGAGTCCTCTCGAAAGATGGAAGAAAGGGGTAGGTTCTCCATTTATCTTCACGCTAAAAGATACTGTAGACACACACTGCATTATAAGTGTTATCCACTTTTCACAAAACCCCATATGCTACATGCAATCCCTCAGAAAATCCCATTCGATTCGATCATATGCTTTCTGCATGTCTAATTTAAGTATGGCCTGATGTTTTTTCCTCTTTTTTGTGATGCGTAGTTGGTGCAATACTTCCTGCACAATGAAGATATTGTCTTGTATATGTCTGTCTTGGACAAATGCACACTGCTCCGGTTCAATAATAGATGGTAACCACTTCTTCAGTCTATTTGCAAGAAGTTTTGAAATTACTTTATAACTGAAGTTGCATAGACTGATAGGTCTGTATTGACTTATATTCTCAGGTTTTTCACTTTAGGGATTAAGGAGAGATGTGTCTGGTTGAAGAGGGGATCAAGAAGCCCTGTCTGGAAAAAATTCTGAACTAACTGAAGCAGGTCAGTTTTCACAATATCCCATGAATGTTGGTAGAAAATGCCACTGAAGTCATATGGGCCAGGTGCTTTGAGTGCTCCCATCTCATAAACAGCTTCCTAGATCTCCTCAATCAAAGGTACAGCCACCAGATCTTCGTTTATGTGTTGTGTTATAGGTGAGGGACACTGGGTGAGAACAGGTTGGTACTGCCTTGGGCCCTCTTATGTATATAGCTCTTTGTAAAATGACAGAATATGGTTGCAGATCAATATAGGATCTCTACACCCGGTTGCATCTTCTAGTTGCAACATAGTTATTCTATTTCTCTCGCCTCCATTGTTTAGTTGATGCATGAAAAAAACTAGTATTCTTATCTCCCCATTGCATCCACTTAATGCGTGACCTCATACCCCAAAATTGTTCCTCTTGTCTGCGCAATTTCTCTATCTGATAGATAATGCTCTGTTTTTTCTTTCTGCTGGTGTGCTGGTCAGACTGATTAGTAAGCTCTGTAAGAGCCATATTTAGCTCTTTGATCTACAACCTTGCATTGGAAAACTTTTCTTTGCTCCATTTTGCCAACACTTTTGATGTCTCCTTTAATTTTTCTGAAAAAGTGCATGGTGGGATAGAGTTAGATTTCCATGTTTGTTGAATAAGTTCATAATACTCTTCATGCTCTGTCCAGAAAACCTCCATTTTGAAGGATCTATTTGTCTTTGTCTTCCCAGGATGGAGTCGAAGAATCAGAGGACTGTGGTCTGAGCCAATAGCTGGAAGGGCTTGGACTTCAGCTTTAGGAAAGGTAATTCTCCACTCCAAGGTGCATAGTACTCTATCTAATCGTTTCTTCACAAGCTCTTCCCCATCTCTATTATTGGCCCATGTATATGCACACCTATGACTATCCATATCCATTAAGGAGAGTTCATTGATCATGATTCTGAATGCTGCTATACGACTGTTGTCAGCCTCTTTTTTCCCAACTTTCTCCCATACATACAGAATCTCATTAAAATCGCCCATGCAGATCCACGGCCAGGAATCGTGGGGTTTAATATGCCCCAATGTTTGCCACAAGGTCAATCTCTCACCAAAATTGGTAGATGCATGAATAAAAGTAATTTGCATATGTTGCCTGCTATCTGGATCCGTACAATCCACATCAATATAATGCTTTGAACTAGTTTTTACCTTCAAAGACACTTCCTCATGCCACAAAAGAGCTAAACCCCCTTGCGGTGCCTGAAGGATTCACTGAGAAGATTTTCTGGAAAAGTAATTTTTTGCAAACTTTTCCACCATTGCCTCTTTATTCTTAGTCTCCATAAGAAAGAGTATACTGGGCCTTTCTTTTGCCGTGAAGGCTTTTAGCTCTTGAATTGTCAAGGGGTTGCCCAGCCCCTGATAATTCCAACTAACGATTTTCATGGCGTCACAGATGGCTTATTAGGGCTAGCCACCAAAGCCCATTCTTGTTCTTCTGCAACCAATTTCACAGGGGTATCCAGAAAGTCAGTATCATCAATCAGGAGAGGGGTTTTCTCAGATATACACTTCTATTTTTTAGCCTTTTGAACCTTCATGTTCTTCTTATTGCATTTCCCGATTTTTGATAGAACTTGTTTATGGTTTTCAGAGCATTGTACCTGTTTGCCATGGTCTCTAACTTCATTAAGAGACCCTTCATGAATTGGAGCTATCTCTTTGCCAAGAGAGCTGTCGAGTCTTCTTTTGCTGCAAGCTCCTAGTTTCATATTAGGGGCTGCCTCATGAGCTATAATATCCATACCACTAGATTGGGAAGGTGTAACAGGTACTGTTTCTTCCACAATGTCTTCTTCAATTTTGCCATAAAAAGTTTCCCAATAAGGGCTATGCTCACTTGCTTCTTATTTCAACCAGGGCCCGTATGGTCCAATTTTGTTGTTTCCCCAAGGTGACTGTTCATAAGGAATTTCAGCACAATCAGAGGCATAGTGCATTATTCTCCCACAAGAATAACAGAAATGGGGAAGACCCTCATACTTGAATTCCACCCACAGCCATTTGGATCCAATATCCAGGATTGCCCCCGCTTTCAATGGTACGTTCAGGTCAACTTCTATTCTCACTCTTCCTCCTTTCTGTTGATTTCCTGTTGTATCAAGGATAACTTCCATGACTCGACCGATTCTACTTCCCAGATCTTTGAAGACTTGCTCTACTCTCCAGCCAGGGGGAACACCTCCAATACGCACCCAAAAAACAGCTTTAGTAAACTCGTAACAATGCTCAGGAATTTCTGGCTCGCACTGTCTTAATACAAGCAGGTTGCTAGAGTACAACCAAGGTGATGTCTTCATAATTCTCTCTTTTTCCTCCTCCATTTGGAAGATAAAAGTAAATAGCCCCGGTTCTTTTTGTGAACAGATGACAGTGTCAGATTTCCAAGTTTTTTTCATAGTGGATACAAATGCTGGGTAATTGACATTAGGTTTGGAAAAGAGCTTGCCAAAGAGAGTGCATGTACATTCCTCCTTTTTGGACTGAGAAATTTCAGAGGAGACTTCTACAACATCCTCCTCAGACCAAAGGTAACCCAGTCGTTTACATAATGCTGCCACTCACAGTTCATTTTCTTCTTTTCTCTCCATGGGTACTAATGTAAAATTTTACTAGATCGATCTACCAGCCCTGAGAATCGAGAATGCCCTTCTTCCTCAAATACACATAATCGATCGACCAGCATTGAAACTCAAGAATGCTCATCTACCTCAAATACACAAAACCGATCTACCAGCACTAAGACTCGACAACATTGGCAGCCACTGCTCCTCCGCCATAACCAGAGCCATAGACTGAATAAATCAACCAGAAACAGAATATCCACCCAATCGCCAAGTATCCGAAGAAACCCAAAGAGAATCCAAAGGCTAAGCTACTAGATCCAAACCTATACAAGAGGGCGATGGCTGGATCGGCGCAACCCACTGTTCGATCCGCGATTCAGACTTCAACCCAGCACCATCGAGAAGTTTTTTTTTTTTTTTTTTTTGTCTTTCTCCTCCAAAAGAAAAGAAGAGAGAAATGTAAGAAAAATGGAGAAAGGTTAAGGAAGCATAAGGATCTTAGGGTTTGGGAAGGGAAGCACTACCATGGCGGTAGAGAAACACTTGCATAGACGAGAGCATTGTAATTATATAACCTAATTTAATGATGGGTAAATGTTAAATGAATCGCCGACGGCCACCTATTCTTAGTCTATTAGGGCCAACTATTTTTTTTCTTTTTCTTTTTCTTTTTTAAATAATTGAAGTCATTTGTAAATATAATTTTTCCAAACACTATTTTACTAAAAGGTACTTCACAATGGACTTTTAGATTACAATTTAACAAATACAATTTTCATTTCGGAAAACTCCTTTAACTTAAAGTCCTTTGCCTTTTCCCAAAGGCTTTCTCTTAAAGTCCAACAAAACGAACTCTCATTGCTCCTTGTGTATGTGCACCCGTCTTTTTATTTTATTGCCTTGTTTCTATATTTTCAAGCTGGATTAAATTCCGACCGAAATTCCATTTGACTAAAGAGATGTTGGATCAATTTATGCAAAACGCCCGCCGTAAATTTTCCATAGGTGTTTAATCACCTTTATGTCAACACCGAAAAAGAGCGCTGTAACTCTTATCGGTTGGGAGTTAGATGGAAAATGACAAGCTCAATCGTTGCTGATGCGTTAATCATGGTGTCTTATAATTTCCCATTATCAGAAGTCCCCTATAGAGATCCTAGAAATTGCATGGAAACAGACACAGCTCTCCTTCGTACGTCGCACCTCCACGTTGCTGAAACACCTCTCAACCGAATATGCTTAACTGCTTATCATGCTGGCCTTCAGTTTCTCATTATCAAAGGCAACCTAAAAAGATCCTAGAAATTGCATGGAAACAAACAGCTTGCCTTCGCATCTTGTGCCACCACATCAATCACTTCCCCAAGTACCACCTAATACAAACCCGAACCCTCTCTTCCTCTCTCTCTTTTTCTTTGAAGAAGGATGAATCATTTTTCTCGGTCGGTGGCTCGTAGATGAATTTATATGCTCGTTCACGAAATTGGAAACCCACTTTTTTCTTTTCCTTTGCCATTTCGCTGAGAAAAGATGTTAATCGTTTACCGTCAGTAGAAAGAAAGGAGGAACCGCATCGTGGATCTCGCGCGATGTATGTGTAAGTGGGCCGCGTGTCACTTCCATGCAACTTTCTTGTAGTAAAATAGAATCTATTTTGTAGTCGAACAGAATGGATTCTGTTTGACCCACTTTCAAGGACGCACGGAAACTGACCGAAAAAGAATTGGCCGGACACAAAGAGAGGGAAAAAAAAAAACAAAACAATAAGAACGTGCACTCCTTTTCACTTCCTTGAAGGACAAGACAGAGTTCATTGCATTTCCGACATCTATATTATGGACCAAAACAAGAATTTGACCGGCTGAGAATCGAGAATGAGAAAGGTTGGAATAAAGGTTTTGTCTCTTTATTTTATTAAAGGATTAATATTACCAGTGACGCTTCTATTTCTGTCTGAAAATAAAAAATCATCCCTTATGTTAAAAAATGCCCCACAATAGTCCTTCTGTTATACTTTTTCTTTTGCTAGTGGATTTTTGTTGATATGAATTGCAAAGTTGATTACACGGATAAATACATGTGTCATACTATGATTTGCTCCACATTATAATCTCCGGCCAAATAGGCGCTGCATCAAACAATATAGAAGAAAACAAAATAAAGAGAGAAAGAGGTCTGTCATGGCTGCCATAGCCGCAAGCCCAAGCTCTAAGCTTGCAAGTAACCTTGAATGTACAAGTTCACGGGCACGAGCTCAACCTGCATTGGTCATGTCTGCCAAATCTTTTCAGGCCGCAAAGCTTGAGGCCACCATGGCCACTTGACTTGAGCTCGCGGTCATGGTCACTCAATTGGTGGTGATGAATAGGTCCTAATAAAAAAAAAAATTATTGTTGTGGGTGTTTTATGGGTTTTCTTCAAATTGATCATTTTCCTACTTTTTACTTTGACAAAAAAAAAAATATTTATGGAAATCCCACCAAAGAAACTAGACAAAGAAGTCGTCCGTTTCCTTGTAAAAAAATATGGGGTCAAGATTGCACCATTACTCTTGGCGGAGTAAAGGTGGAGTCATCCAAGCCTTTTTCCTTTGGGCAATGATAAAAAAAATATTTCTTTAGTTATGTCCAATAATAGAAAGCAAAAAGTTCAATTTTCCATTGTATCAGAATATATTAGGTAGTTGCCCTCAATAGATCACTTCCATGCAACTTGGAAGTGACGCAAGTATTAAAATCAGAATTCCGGGAAAAAAAGGATTCAACTCGTTTTCATTTATTAACATAATTCGAGAGTATCGGTATTAAATTAGAAGAGCATGGGGTCTATTTTGTCCCTGAATCTATTCGAAAATTCATATTCTTTCTTTCTAGTTGTTT
The DNA here is from genome assembly GCA_014182575.1 of Eucalyptus decipiens. NCBI lineage: Eukaryota > Viridiplantae > Streptophyta > Magnoliopsida > Myrtales > Myrtaceae > Eucalyptus > Eucalyptus decipiens. The sequence goes on from CM024615.1 coordinate 52,213,652, forward strand.
ATTCCATTGGTGATATATGTTCTAGAAAATATCAGTGTGGAGCATAACGATGAGATCAAATAAAGCTCATGTATATATATGTGTATAGCGATTGCAACAAACTATGGAAGGATATAGGCCAACCTTAATTTTTCTATGGATAAAAACCGACTTGAGGCCAATAAGGAAGATGCATCTATTATTTTAGGGGAGATGGTTTGCTTGTTGTCTCAAAATTGGAATGACAAGTAGGGTCAGGACGATAGCAACTGTTTCCCACTTCCCCAGCATTAATTTGACTTGAGTTTCGATTAGAGCAATGTGACTTGATATATAGTTTTAATTAAAGCATTGGAAAATTTCATGTCATTAGCAGAGTTAGGTGGGCAAAAGAGGAGAAAAATATTAACCAATGGACGGGACAGATTTTCGCTGGATCTTGTGTAACATCTTTCTTTAAGGTGAAAATATTCTTTTTATTTTTGTTGTTAGCTTTCAGAGAAAATCAATTGCTTAGTGTCAATATTAAATTAGAGGAGCATGTGGTCTACCATATCCCCCAAAACTAATTTATTTCTTCTTCTTCTTCTTCTTTCTTTTCTTTGTTCTGTAGTTCTTTCATTTTCTTTGTTCTGTAGGTGAAAGTATACTAGAAAATACATATGCAGGGGCACCGAAGAGATTGAATAAAGCTCATGTACGTATGTTCTTGAACATGTACGTATATAATGATTGCCAAACATTGCATGAACGTATACGAGGAAATGTTTTTAATTTCATGACACGGGTTTAAAAGGCCCCATAAGATTATTCATAAAGAGGAGATTCGTCTTGATTAGAACGGGTGAATCAATTGGGCAAGCTGCTCTCGCACGATTATTAGTCAAATTTACCAAAAATAGATAATTAGTCAAAGATGTAGTAACAATACATAGCAGTTTTTCAACGTGGTCGTTTGTTTTTTTTGGGACATTTTTTCCACTTCTGAAAAGAATTATTCCAGCAAAGATACCGAATCATACCCAACTTGCCTTCGACAAGAATTTGTTTTAGAGAGAGAGAGAGAGAGAGTAAAAAATTATGTCGTTTGATGCAATGCCACGTGAACAGCATTTTTTCCCCCAATCATTTGTGGTAAACAAAGAACAAGATTAGCAACCGCAATCATGATCCTGTAGTGACTTCGTTTATCCCTATGAAGGAAAGTAAGATAGGCAAATGTATAATCTCTTTCATATACATGAATCAGGAAAAATTGTCTAAAAATTCATAAACTTATTGCACTTTTGCTAATTTAGTCCTAAATCTTTTAATTTTGCCAATTTAGTCCTAAACCTTTTTATTTCTTGCCGATTCAGTCCATCCGGTCAATTTTGGCTGAAAAATGCTGACGTGGACGCCGGCGGTGCCACGTAGGACCGCCGACATTGATGTGGACAATTTTTTAAATAATATTTTTTTATTTTTTATTTTTTTACTTTTTATTATTTTTTCTGTTTTTTCCCTTTTTCTTTTTTTCTTTTTTTTTTTTTTTTTGGCTTTCTTGGCCTTTTTCGGTGGCCGGCCACTGGAAAAGGCAAAGAAAAAAATCCAAAAAGAAAATATAAAAAAAAAAAAAATTATAAAAAATCAAAATTTAAAAAAATCAAAAGAATATTAAAATATTATTAAAAATTATCCACATCAGCGCCGGAAATCCTACGTGGCACCGCCGATGTCCACTTCAGCATTTTCCATGGATTGAATCAGTAAGAAGTGAAAAGGTTTAAAACTAAATTGGCAAAGTTAAAAGATTTTGAACTGAATAGGCAAAAGTGCAATAGGTTTAAGACTTTTTGGACAATTTTCCCCATGAATCATGGTGGATAATAATAAAATTGAGACTAGTTAAGATTTAATGATCAAATTCACATTAAATTGAGAAGATGGCTTGGATGTTTCACTTGAAAAATGGGTAAGACCAACGAAACCCCACCCTTAAAAAAATGGAGATATTCTATTTGTAGATTCGACCCCTATTAGGAGGAGCCTGTAACACATATTGCACGATTCCATTGTGAGTATACTTTTGGCATTTGTTTAAGGTCAGATTACATCAATCGTGAAGGTTATCACTTAATTGCACTATGCACATGATATTAACCTTTCATTGCATTTTTATTGAGTTGCATCTCGTTTAAATGAATCATGATTAATCTCAATACCGACAATTTATTTTCAATGACAACAAATGCATGACATTTATGTTCCACACTAAATTTTATTGACTATGGAGCATATTTATATAGCTAGTACAAGTACTGAGGGGGAATAACGACATTAAAATGGTTTGCCTGCCTTCTATCTTTTTCTGATCCTTGGCTTCATCGTTATATTGCACATTCACATTACAAAATGAAGGACAAATGGTGTGTGAAGATATCCCAAAGAGTAAAGAGACACTCGCAATTTTGGGTCTCCTAATAATCGTCCGCGTCACTTCAAAAAGAAGAGGATCTATTAACTTCATAAATCAAAAGGGACCCCAAAGAGCAAAGAGACCTCGCTATTTTGGGTCTCTCTCTCTCTCTCTCTCTCTCTCTCTCTCTCTCGCACGACTCGAACGTTTAAGTCGTCGATTGGTCAATGGCTTGGGCTGAACAATCACGACCATTCGAGTTATAGAGCACATGGCCATGACTGCGAGATGAGCTCGAGCAACCACACACTTGAGATCTAATGATGAAAAAACGCATCTGCTCTTTTTTTATTTTTTGTAGTAATTACGCTCGTTTCTTCTCTCTTGTCCTTTCTGGAGACCTTGGACCAAAGAAAGAGGCGAAACGTCTCTGCTGGACTTCTTCGGTTTGAATCCAATCTTTGGTCATGCAATCGAAGGCCAGCGCGAATCCTCTAAGGCGTCCTTTTTCGTGTTTGCAATCCGTATCGATTTTTTTTGTCGGTCTAAAATATCTTGATCTTGAATTCATTTGTCAAATATTTGAATTACGATCAAACTGAATTAATGTGTGTCAATATATAAAATTAAGTGTGTTGGGTCGTGTAATATTGAGATTCTCTCTCTGTAATTAACATTTTACTTTGTGTCGGACATATATCTTGGCGCACAATACTCATATTTATATTTGTTATTCTATTTTCAAGCTAGATAAATTTTATCGGAAACATCCATTGACTAAAGCGAAGCTCGATAAAGTAGCACACTGTAACACTGAAAACGAGTGTTGAATAATTACCTTTACACCAACACCGAAAAGAGCGGTAAAAAACTCATTTCGACCGTGAAGATGAATGACAAGCTAGAAAAAGGCTTGTATAATGACATTAGATTTTCCAAGTCCCTTTCTTTGCTTATAAGATAAAGTTCTCTTCCTTTTAACCCCCATTTGACTGTAGATGCCGAATTGCTTATTCTGCTTGCTTTTTGAATTCTCATCAGTCATCATCGAACAGTATCCTAAGAAGATCCCAGCAATTGGACGGAAGCAACAGCTGTTCCTTCGTACCTCGTCCCTCCACATCACTCACTGCCACAAGCATCATCTAATTCACTCTCTCTCTCCCTCCTCTCTCCCTCTGAGATCTCTTTCACACTTTTCTGACTATGTATATATGTTAACCAAACGCACATTTGTCTCCGCCAAAACACGGTGAAACACACCTCCCCCTCCTCTGCTTCCTTCACCTCTCTCTCCTTCCTCATCTCTGATAACCCTCTTGAGATTTCTGTCTCCTTTTCCTCGCAGAGAGAGGATCACTGAAAATGGCCGGTGCGTGCTTGACGAGGAAGAGCCCCGAGAAGAACTCGAAGGCAAGGCTGCCCCCGAAGAGAGGGCAGCTCAAAGTCGGGATCTTCAGGTGGGTCGCGAAGAAAGCGGCCTGTATAGCATCGATGGCGAGGCTCGGGAGGAAGAGCAGCTCCGTCCCTGGGGAGCCGGCCTCTGCAACACCGCTCGAGATCAGCACGTGCTCGTTGGCCAAGCAAGACTCGCTCTCACGTTCTTCTGACCCCATGAATGTACGATTCCACTCTCGAATGCACTGAAAAATTTGATAGAAGCAGAGAGAGACTATGGATACGGATGATAGTTATTTCTTCCCGGTGATTATTATTATTTTCTTGCTTCTTATGTTGTGTAGTGCTTCGTGGAAAAGAAACACGGTGATTATGTAGTAAATAATTCATTATGACCATATCAGTCGGTGGATGATAGATTTTCAGTGTCTCTCTCTCTGATACAAGCACAGGATAGAAGGGATCGAAATGCAGGTCGAGTTCAGGACCCCGTTCTGATTGTGCATGTCAAGCAATAGTGGCTGGCGATAACTTTTATTGTTTTTATTTTTCCAAAGGAAGGCATCTTGTATCTCTCTTTCTTTAAAAAAAAAAAAAAATAATACAAATGGTCTTTGGACTTAGACTAAACTTTAATTTAATATGCAATGTTGTCCTCAAATTTTTAATTTGTTCAATTTAATCATTAAAGTTATGGTAAATGTTAATCTAATCTCTAGATTATTGTATCCTTGAATTTAATTTAGTCTCTAAATTATCTAATTCAATGATTAAATTGAACATTTACCATAAATTCGAAGACCATATTGAATAAATGAAAAATTTAAAGACTATTACGTAATAAGTGAAAGTTTATATATCACATTAAATAAATTAAAAGTCTAAGAACCATATTATATATTAGATTTAATTTCATAAATCATTTGTATCATTTTCTCTTTTCTTTTTATTTTTTTTTCCACTTTGTTTTCTGTTGTTGGAGATTATATGAAGGTCCTACGAACAAACGCGTGTGGTGACGTGTGTTTTTCTCATCCTTCTTTTTTCTTCTCATAAGTCACATTATGGTGAGAACTCTAAGTGGGCCACTTGTCACTTCCGCGGCACTTTCTTCTAGTAAAACAAAATCCATTTTGAAGTCCTCGTAATCTCGTCCATAAATTAATTAAAAAAGAAAAGTTCGTAATCTATGGGTTCTCTCTTATCTCCATGCCCACTTGCCTTTCTTGACTAAATTTTCAAGGAGGGACAGAAAGAAAAGAAAAAGAATATGTCCCTCACGTCTTTGATGAACAGGACAAAAAGTCCACCCATTTCCGAGAGAGTGGCGTATCCTAATGTCGGGGAACAAAATAAGAATTTGATAGGCTGAGAATAGACCCCCATTAGGGCATGATCAAAATGTTTGAGTAGGCATGAATAACATTAGAAAGAAAAACTTACAATGAAGTCATTATCCTCAATGAATCACTTACATGCAACCCTTGAGATCATAATTCCAAAAAATAAGTTTCGATTTGACTTCGTTTATCAACATAATTCGAAACCGTTGGTATTAAGCTCGAGAAGCATATGGGTTAACCTTATCTTTAAAGGTAATCAAAAGTTCCTCTCTTAGAAAATACTAATGTGGAGGCGCTTATGAGATCAAATAAGGCGCATGTACATATTTTCTTTACCTATATGTTTTTAATGATTTCAACAACTTAAAAAGGATATAGGCCAACTTTAATTTTGTAGAGTCAAAACCCCCTTGAGGCCAAATGAGAAATGCATCTACTCTTTTTTATTTCTTTTGTCTTTGGGTTCGCTTGTTGTCTTAAAATGAAATAACAAGTGGGGTCAGGTCGATGGCAATTGTCTCCCACTTCCCCAGCATTGACCTGACTAAGGTTGGGAAGACATCAATTTGACTGATGCATAGTCTCGGTTAAGGCTTGAAAAATTTCATGACATCAACTCTAGGTGATGCTTTAGTTTGGTAAAATCAAATAACCGAGGGAGCTAGGCCAGAGGAGAAAATGGGTTCGCTAATGGATGGGAGAGAACCTTGTTAGATCACGTGAACACCTTTCCGTATGCTAAAAGTTTTGATTTCGTTGTTAGCTTTTTAGCAAAAATCGATTGCTGCATAAGTAAATAACGTAGTGGATACGATAGAAAAAAGAACTTTTGATAGGATTCGGTGCATTAGCATTGATCGTACTCTCTTATGACCACTTAACCAAGACTAATTGCTTAGTGCTTAATAATTTCACATGCAAGTAAGTGAAGACCCATCAAGACTTGCTTTTTGAGAAAATATGTATATTTTACAAAACATCATATCACCATCTAACCAATCAATAATCGAACACCCTATTGCACGACCTCCCATAACTTTCCTTTAACTAAAAATTGGTCCATACATTTAGGATTTTTTTTCACTAGTTGGGTGAATAGCCAAGTGATCAATGATGCGGAGCACCTAAGAGTTTCGCCATTTTGGAAATGTCCAAGCAATGCTACTTACAAGTAGAACACATTCTCTATTACATTCGTCTAAATATGTGACTTGATTAGTTCTTTTGCTTGAAAAAGGTTGCTCCACATTATTTTCTGGTTGAAATCTTGCATAAACTGCTAAAAACATAGTTCTACGCAATACCTTAGTTAGTGTTTTTTTTTTTTTTTAACTTTTTGGGCTAACTTTGAATCAAGGATTGAATTTTACGTGGACCGTCTTCTTCTGCTCTCTCTTGTCCAAGCTAATTGTGATCTCTCCCTTGATTCAACAAATCTCGAATCCAATCTAATTTACGGGATTCCGCTGGCCTGCCCAAATCGGCTGTCATGATCGTGTGATCTAATCATAATCCGCCGTCCAAGCTTAATGAGAAGAAAAATCATGGAAAATGATAGCCAGTTGTAGGTGTCCTCAACTATAAACGGCATTATACTATTGCTTGTCGAGATATACTTCCAAAAAATGGCTTAAAAAAACAATATTTTGCCCAACAATTGTCAACTTTTACTATTTCTTGTCTAGATAAAGTCCCAAAAATGACTTAAAAATAATATTTGCCCAACAATTGTCAACCCTAATGCTCCTTCGTCCTGTAAGAATATCATCTCTTTTGGACTCTTTTCATTTCACTAAGCACATTTTATACTCCAGTGTCGCAATCAAAAGCGTGCTCTTCGAAGCAAGATTAAGATTAAATAGATTGTGAAGAATCCGTTCCATCAGTCTTTTCGAGTTCGGGAAAGGCCGACCAAGAATCGAGTTAAGATCTTCAAAGAGGGCAAGTGATCCTGATTTGATTACTTTTGGGACGATGATTGTAAAAGACTAGCCACTCAGTCCAGGCAAACTTATCTAATTACCTGCTTTGTCCTAAACTAGGGAACTTGACTATTAAGATCTCAAACGAAGGCAACCTTTTAGGATTGGTCTCTCTCGTCCACTATGGGAACATGACTATTAAGGCTCGGTTTGGCAACTTGCCAAACAGTAGTAATTTTTTTTTTTTTTTTTGGGAGTAGATTTGGAACGGAAATTCATTTGGTAAAATTTTTATTCTTGAGAACAAATTTTTATTATTTTGTTCCCGAAACAATTCTAGAATCAACCAACCTATTTTCTCTCTTTTATTTTATTTTTTTCTTGTTTTTCTTCCCTCTTTCTTGTTCTTCAACTACTGCTGCCGCCACCGGTGCCGTCCATTGCCATTGCCGTCCGCCATCCGCCAGCCCTCCTCTGGCCGGTCACCGGTCATCCCAAGGCTAGAGATCGGCAACCTTGAAGAAGAAGAAGAAGAAGAAGAAGAAGAAGAAGAAGAAGAAGAAAAAAGGGAAAAAAAAAAAGGAAAAAGTAATAAAATTATTTAAAAATTAAAATAAAATGATTTGAAATAGAAATTTTTAGGATAGTGCCAAACACAATTTTATTCCAAGAATTGAAATTTTGGATGGTTATCAAACGGTTTAAAATGCTTAAAAATTGTTCCTAAGAACAAAATTAAAAAAAAAAAACATTTCTAATCAAAAATTATTCCTGATAACAAAAGCGTTACCAAATGCACCCTAAGAGTTCAAACTAGGGAAATTCACCTACTTTGTCGTAAAATTATTATATAGATGCCAATTTAGTCTTAAGTTTTTCGATTTTACCAATTTAGTCATAAATTTTTGCATGAAATCTCAATATAGTCATTCTGATTATTTTCGTTAGAATTCACCAACGTGGCAGCCCAATCGTGGCCATCTATCCTTTATGGCAAAGGTCACCGATTTTGGATGAAAATTGGATGGAGAGAGTACATTAGAATTTCATGTAAATGTTTTGGGACAAAATTGAAAAGTTTGACGCTAAATTGACATATATATAATAGGTTTATGATTAAAGTGATGATTTTTCTACTCAAACTATTTAAACCGTGTTAACTTGGTGTGATAATTGGCTTCCATGGCGTACTAGATTAGGTTATTGGTCACAAGTTTAATTTGGGTCTCTTGCATGATTTTTAATACACTATTGTTCCACAAATGTCAAAAGATATTAAACTTGAGATCCCATAAAGAAGAGACTCCCAAACTAATCTGATGTTAGAGCTATGAAGTTCCTATATATATAGACCCACCAATAAAACTTATCAAACAAATCCTCTGAATTATTACTAATAAATTGAGACATAGATGCAAGTGACATTCTCATCATCCTTGAGGAGAAAGAATTTCGTGACTTCGTCGCACGTGCTTTCACATCATCTCGACGTGATCTATTTAGCATCCTAAAATTAAACCTACACAACAAATAAATGATGAAGATTTAAATATAAATTGCATGTAATAAAAGTTGTCGGGAATAAAATCTTGAATACACCATGACAAAGTGGGAAAGTGCGCTCTTGAAGTGGCCTTGGGGTGCGCAAATATTATGTTATTGTCGTACGTGGAAACACACAAAACTCTGTGCTGTTCGCAACGCATGCGAATGCTTTGCCATTGGTCCAATTGTAAAGAAACTAGAGAAAAATCGTAGCATTGTAACTTTGCATTGACCCACCTCTCCTCTCTCTCTTTCTCAGTCACCTTCTCTATCCATCTCTCTGGCCCATATTGCAGCCAAGGAATCAATAAAATATGTAAAGGATAAGAGTGTATCCAGACATATCCGATCTTATGATATAATTTAATAGACCCTTTTCTATTAAACTTCGACATTGTATTCGTCCGAATTAACATAGATTGACAGGTACTAATAGAAGGACAAAATGTTCGAGTGGCCCAGATTTTGATCGGGTAAAATCATTCAGCTTTAATAAACACAAATCTTATATCCCAAGAGAATGATACCTCGAAAATAATTTCGTTAGGTAATCACTAATTGACTAGCTAAATTTTTCATTTACTTACAACAAATTCGATCTCCATTTCCAACTTCTTAAAGACATTCAATTGAATTGAAATTGAAACCATATGTCGCTAAATCATTTGATAATCAAAGAAACGGCTGCATCCCACATCTCTGGTCTCATCTTAAAATCGACCCATGTCAACAAAGAATTCTGCTTGGTCCTATATTGTTGTGAGAAGATCTTTGTTTACGTCCGTGAAGGAAATAAAACTGAAGAAAATTATTTTTCTTGTGTTATTTATATATTTTAGAAGGTGACAATAGAGGAAATAAGGTTAATTATATTACCATCTTTTGGGGGTTAAAAAAGGGGGAAATGATAGGTGAAGAAGAGAATGCCAGATTACCATTCCATCCTTTACAATTTTAGATTTTAGATTTACATTGAGAATAGATTTGGAACAAATGTGAAATTTTCAACTTTTCTCTCAGTTTTTTATCACCCAATCTTAATAATTGAGAATTGTAATCCCGAGTGGTTATGTTTTCTCAAAATCAATGCTTACGTTCTCTTTTCCCAAATAGAAAAATCCATATTTCCTTTTTTTTTAAATAAGTGAAGGATAATATATATGAGTAATGATAAATTGACCTTTCATCTCTGAATGTATTCACTTTTTCCTATTAAATTTTTGAACTTTTGATTTGTCTAATCAAGTCTTAGAATTTGCATAAAGTTTATAATTAAATCTCTCATGTACCAATTTCATTTCAACTAATTAGAGCCTAACATGACTGTCAAACCATGTAGAAATATGAGGCAAGAAAAATTTTGTCTCCACGGACAAGCCACCAAGGAAAGACCTTGGCTCCATGAAAATTCATAAATTTTCCTTTTGGTCCACATCATTTTTCACAAGAAAATTATCCAAAAAGTCATAAATATATTGTACGAAAGACAATTCAATCCTAGACTTATCAATTATGTCAATTTAGTCTTAAACATTTTTTGCCAATTTAATTCTAAACATTTCAATTGTATCAATCTAATTCTAAACATTTTGATGATTTGCCAATTTAATTTTAAATTTTTAATAATTTATCAATATAATCCTTCTAGCCAAATATCCAAGTAGTAGGTTTAAGACTAAATTAACAAATTTTTAAAAGGTTTACGAATAAATTAAGATAAAAAAAAATATGTATTACTAAATTGGCACATTAAAAGGTTTAGGATTGGTTTGACTATTAAAGTTTAGGACTTCTTTGAGAATTATCTCCATTTCCCATTATGGCTTGTTCGAGTATCATACTTTGACATTGTTTCAATGACTACGCAGCTTAACCACTATGGCTCGAGCATGAGCTCCCTCGAGATCAAGCTAGTTCCCTCGATTCTAGGCCAAGATCCTCGTAGCCCTAAGCTTAGTGCCTATGCTAGAGTCCTTGGTAGCCAAGCTCAATTCCTGAGCAACTAGGCTAGGGACCTCAATGGTATGGCCAAAGGCCCCTAGGGCCGAATCCCCCAAGGTCAGCTTGGGTCCCTAATGCCCAGGCTTGAGTTTGAGTCCCACAAGGCCAAGTGTGGGACCTCAAGGCATGAGCCTAGGACATTAGGGTCCCCAATACTTTTAGGGTTTTTTTAAGTAATTGGGTGAATAATCAAGTGTTCGATGATGTGGGCACTCAATAGGCACCCCCCTTCATTTCCTGAGCTGTACGCTCGGGTGTTTCACCGGGGAAGCCCGCTTGGATCCAAGGTGGTTTCCCTACCCCTCGAAGGGGAGTTGTGGCGGATAAGCCTGCGGGTTGTCTAATTTTATCGAGGGAACAACCACCCTCTAGCCTGTTTGCTTCCAGGCTGTCAAAGCCTTTTAAGGTCTTGCTTAGGACCAAGGGTTTTTTAAGTAATTGGGTGAATAATCAAGTGTTCGATGATGCGGGCACTCAATAGTTTCACCATTTTGTAAATTTTTGGGACGATACTACTTGCACAAAGTACACATTCTCCAATATGTTTGTCTATGTGACTGATTAGTTCTTTTGCTTAAATAAGTTACTCCACATTATTTTTCTAGTCGAATTCTTGCATAAACTGCTAAAAACATAGTCCTAGGCCGTACCTTAATTAGTGTTTTTTTTTACTTTTTGGATTAACTTTGAACCAAGTATTGAGTTTACGTGGACCGACTTCTTCTGCTCTTTCTTTTCCATGAAAATCGTATCACTCCCCGATTCAACAAATCTCGAATGCAAATTAATTTACTGATTCCACTGGCCAACCCAAATCGTTTGTCATGATCGTATGATCAAATCATCATTTGCTTAGTGCTTAACAAGTTCACGTGCAACTAAGAGGAGACCCATCGAGAGACTTACTTTTCGAGAAAATATCTATTGTTTTTGAAATACTACGTCACCTTCTACCCAATTAATAGTGGATCGCCTTATTATAGGACCTTTCATTGCTTTCCTTTGACGAGAAAAATCGGTCCCATACTTTTAGGGATTTTTTTTTTTATTAATTGGGTGGTGAATAGTCAAGTGATCAATGATGAGGAGCACCCAAGAGTTTTGCCATTTTGGAAATGTCTGAGACAATTCTACTTACAAAAAGAACAAGTTCTCCATTTTGAATCTTCTTTCGCTTAAAAAAAGGTTACCGCACATTATTTTCTAGTTGAATTCTTGCATAAACTGCTAAAAACATAGTCCTAGGCCATACCTAACTAGTGCTTTTTCTTTTACGTGAACTTTGGATTAAGTATTGAGTTTTATGTGGACTGACTTCTTCTGCCTTCTTTTCCATGCCATCAGTGATTTCTGTCTCGATTCTACAATCTCAAAACTAGTTTACGTGATTCCGTTGGCCTTCTAGTTTACGTGATTCCGTTGGCCTGCCCGAATCACCTATCATTATCGTATGATCAAATCATCATCTACAATCAAGCTTTATGAAGAGAAAATCTTGGAGATTGATAGCCAGTTCTAGGTGGGCCAATCATGAATGGAATTATCCTATTCCTTGTCCAAGTAAACTTCAATCATCCTCCTTCGTCCTAGGAAAATTCATCTCTTCTGGACTCTTTTTGTTTCACTATGCACATGTTACACTTCAATGTCACAATCGAAAGCATGCTCTTTAAGGCATGATTGAGATTAAATAGATCGCGGAGAATCTATTCGATAAGCCTTTCGAGTTCGGGGAAAGACGGACCAAGAATCGAATTAAGACCTCCAAAGAGGGCTGGTAATCATGAATATTTTTGCACGTAAAGCTTCTAAAATGTGACTACTTTTGAGAGCATGATTGCAAAAGACTTCCCATTCAGTTTTGGCAGACCTATCTCCTAAAACGAAGGCAACCTTTTGGGATTGGTCTCCCTCGTCCATTATCGGAACATGACTATTAAGAGCTCAAATTATTTAACCTATGCTAAGTAGGTGCGAGAACCGGCTTCCATGGCGTGCCAAGCTAGGTTATCAATCACTTGTCTGAGTCGGGTCTCTTGCACAATTTTAAGGATGCAATGGTCTCGCGTATGTCAAAAGATATTAAACTTTGAGAGATCTCATAATTTTCACCCTATATATCGAAACAAGAGAGTTCCAAACTAATCAGCTATTAGATGGATGCTTGAGAACTCCGACATAATTAAAGTGCAATTTCACGCTACTTTTAAAGTTATGGCACGATTAAGGATTCTAATCTTCAAAATAATGTCTCGATATTTAATGAAATTAAATTATCCCACTCATTAAAGGTATAAACTCCCCATATATGTGCGTATGATCGTTGATACGACTTGTCAAACTATTAACGCAAGGGATATACTCATCATTTTTGTGGTGAAAGGTTTCTTAATTGCGTCAAATGTGCCCTTGTATCTATTTAATGTTTCAGAACTAGACCTACACAACAAATAAGTAAACATGAGTTTATACCCAAACCTTGTGTAATAAAATATTGTTCGGAAAGATAATTCAAGATAAACCAGGCCAATGGATGGGAGGTACATTCTTAAGACTGCTCGAGATGATGGACTAATCGAGCTGCGCGAAAACCAACGTTGACACGACTCGGCCAGCTGTATCCAGAAAATGAAATAAAAAATAAAAAAGACCACATATCTCAATTCATAAATTTCTAGGTACTGTAGATTAGAATGCGAATGCCAGCGATCGGCTCAATGGTCACATCCTGTTGTCCTTCTTTTGGTTGACCATGACCCACGTAAAGAAAATGAAGAAAATTTGTGGCGATGTAACTTCGCATCGATCCACCCCTCCTCTCTGTTTCCCACTCATCTTCTCTTTCCATCTCTCTGACCAACAAAGAAATCAATTAATTATCCTCCTCGTCTAAATCCACCAACAAAATTTTTAAAAACTCCAAATGGGTACCTTGCATAATTTCGATCAAACGAAAAATACGGTAAAATTATGTATTTTAATATGATTCAATGGGAACTTTTTTCTATTAAACTTCGACATTGCGTTGATCCGGATTAACATAGATTAATGAATAATAAAACAACAAGATGCTCAAATGGCCTTGATTTTAATCGGGCTTAGCACACTCGTTTTTTATGGACACAGATCTTGTATCCCAAGAAAATGACACCTTAGAAATCAATTTGCTAGGTAATCGCTGATTAGCTATTTAATTCTTCACTTACTTCCAACAAATTTGATCTCATTTATGAGTCACGCAATCACATATGATCATAGCTCGAATCTTGTGGTTATATGATTGAATTGAGACTTTGTCTATTGCTGAGTCATTGATAATCAAGAAACAGCTGCATCCCACTTCTTTGGTCTCAGTTTAAAATTGACCAATGTGAACACATAATGCCCCTTTGTCCTACAATGTATTTTCAGAAGATGTTCTTTGAAGTCGTGAAGTAAATTGAAAAGTCAAGAAAATTATTTCTCTTGTCTTATTAGAAATTTATAGAAAGTGAAAAAAGAAGGGAATATTAGTAATTTCATTACCTTTATTGGAGAGAAAAAAGAAAATGGAAAGGGGAAAGAGCCATTACTTGCTTTACGATTTTATTTTTGGTGTTATGTTGAGGATAAATTTGAAACAAACATACAATTCTGAACTTTTCTCTTCATTTGATCTCCTAATAAGAATGATTGAGAATCGTGATCTCAATTTTTCATTTTTTCCTAGAGTCAACACTCTTATTCTCTTTACTTATTCCAAATAGTAAAGAAATTTTGGATCTTATATGCTTATAAAAAATACGTGAAAGCTTATATAAATGATCAATAGTAAAATTCGACTTTCCATCTTTGCATTTTATGCACTTTCTTCAATAAAATCCTGGAGCTTTTAATTTCTTTAGTCAAGTCTTTGAATTTGAATAAATTTTATAATCAAGTCTTTCACATATTAGTTTCAGTCAATTCGAGCTAACAAGGTCGTCGAATCATTCAACACGGGATAGATTGTCTCTATGAACAAGCCCATTGAGGAAAGATGCCTCCGTTAGATTGCATAAATTTTCTTTTCTGTCCATATCATTTCTCATTATTATCGACCAAAAAAAAAAAAAAATCCCACTATGGTTTGTCCAGGGTATCTTACTCCTATATTTTTTAATGTAGAAAATTGCTTAATCAATCTGGTATGCCTGAGCTACAATCCCCAAAGGCCACGCCCGTATCCCAGAGACTGGGCCAGGACCTAAACACTTGGGATAAATTTAATTATCCTCCTCATGTTTATACACCAATCGAAACAGGTATACCTCCTAGAATTTCGATTAAACAAAAGATAAAGTATAAGTTATATGAATTTTTAAAAGAATTCAATAGCATTTTTTTCTAGGTTAATATTATAAAGAATCTAAATTGATACGCATATGACAAATTTACCTTAAATTACATTTGTGACTACCAAAAATCTCAAATTGGTATATTCGTAACAAATTTACTTTCAGTAAGTTTTCACTAAATTTTACCGTTAAATTTCTGAATTAGAAACACTTGATAGTTGATAAGTGTAACAAGTTGGATTTTACTTTTTCATTTATCATTAGTGTATTAATTTATGATTTTTCATGGAATTATTTCTATTTAATGGAAATTGATGGAGGGTAATTTTATCACAAATACATCAATTTGAGATTTTTAGTGGTAAAAAAATTAATTTATGATAAATTTATTATGGGTCATTTAGTTTAGGATTTTTATAGTAAAAAAATTAGTTTGAATAAATTTATCACAGATATACTAGTTTAGAATTTTTCATAGTATTAGCCATTTTTTTCTATTAAACATCAACCTTGTGTTCGCCCGGATTAACATAGACTAATGAGTAATAAAACATTCATATGCTCAATTGGCCCCGACTTTAATCGGGTTTAGCCCACTCAATTTTTATGAACACGGACCTTGTATCCCAAGAAAAAGACACCCAAAAAATAATTTTACTAGATAATCACTAATTGGCTATCTAATACTTCACTTACTTTCAACAAATTCGATCTCATTTTTGAGTTGCGAAACCCCAGGCGACCTCACCCGGATCTTGTATACATTCAATTGAATTGAAAGTGAAGAATATTAATGCAATTTAATGGGAGCATCTTTCCTCAATGGGCTTGTTCGCAGAGACAATCTATCCTGTGTTGAATGATTCGATCGACGACCATGTTAGTTCGAATTGACTGAGACTGAGAGGCTCGATTATAAAATGAATTTAAATTCAAAGGCTTGACTAAAGAAATTAAAAGCTCGAGAATTTAATTGAAGAAAGCGCGTAAATGCAAAGATGAAAAGTGGAATTTTACCATCATCACTTACATCGTCTTTCATGTATCTTTTTTTTTTTTTTTTTTTTTAAGCCCATACGATTTTTGGAACAAGTAAAGAGAATGCGAGTGTTGACTCTGAGGGAAAAATCGAGATCACAATTCTCAATCATCCAGATTAGTGTAGGACCAAGAAATAGTCTCTGTTCACATAGGTCCTCCGTGCCCTAGCTCAGGTTCGAGTCCCCTAGGGCAGAGCCCGGGACTCCGGCATGCGAGCCGAGGACACCGGATGCCCCAACCTGGGTCCTTGGTTTACCAGGGGCCTATTTTTTTTCCCTCCACAAATAAAAGCATCATTAGGACTGACGAAAACGATAAAAGAAAACAAGACAGCACCCTAAGTACCTTCCCAAATACAACCTTGAGCAGTCGGTCTTTCATATGTGACTAATTACATTATTCAGCTACATTGGGACGACTAAATCAAAACTCGTACCACCCCTAAATCAGAACAATTAATGACGCATAAAACGGGTCCCCAAAAAAGATGAGTTGACCGGAACATTTAATCTCCTCTCATGTAAATCTTGGGCAAGCTTCCGGAGCAACCTCTCTCCCACTTGATCTTTCAGGATGAAGCTTCAATTCCCGGCTCACGAATTTGAATTGAGGTTTTCGACAAACTAGCTTCAAGTTCATTTAATTCATCCATGTCCAGCTCGTCGTCGTCATCAAGCAGGACCTCTTCAGATTCGGCCACCGCACTTCTTGATGTGCTTGGTTGCCCCTCTGCTGATTTGCCTCCGGCCTGAAATTGAACAAATGCAAAGGTAAGGCGCAAAGATAAAGAACCGTAGAACTCAAAAGAATAACAAGCACGGATATCTTCAAGCCAGCCTGCCCACGTCAAACACCGCTCCCTCCAAAGGGATACTAAAAGGTGATGGGTATGCACTAGTTCATGCTTTGGACATACCAATAGCACATTCAACATGTCTAGCAAATTGGTTAATATGAGCAGTTAGTACGAATTACCGCTTCATTACCCGTATACTGTCACAGGGTCAGGTGAATTAAACAGACAAAAGTTTTGCAAATTTAAGAGACAAATTTGATACCACTGCTCTTTTAGCCTACAATCTGCAATCTACAGTCACACTCCAAAGCTACAAGCAATCTTTAGCTTCCTAGTTGCTAGGAGCCTAAAATACTATATAACGCCTAAAAGAAAGGTGAAGAGGGTTTACATTGTCTTTGGCATCTTCCGGTTCTTCCTCTCTCTGGTACTTATCATATGCCTCGGCATCATCCACAAACAAGCTAGCATCCGATAGAAACAGCTCGCGCCCACTGAAGTGACAGAAAACCACATTAGCATCATATCCTACCAACAGGCTTCTCCAAGTTCACCAGGAAAAAATTAATAAAAATACCTCATGCGGTCATTCTTGGCCCTTTCTGCTCGCTGAGCAGCCAAACCAACTTCCCTTTCTTCAATCTTTTTCTTCTTCCATTGCACGAACAAATCGGGAGTCATTGGAGTTGAAGCAGTCAATTTCGATCGCTGAAGTAATCAAAATGTAAGTAGCAATGGATCTTGATGGATAGTGATGGTACATAATAAGCAGATACTATCAGGAATAGAAATGAAATCAGCAGAAAAAATGTCAGTTTTCTTATTATGACGGAAAACATCGTCAATGCTGATAACCTGGTCTTCAATCTCATCTTCAATGGGGGCCTTGCCAGCTTCTTCCTCAATAAGTGCCTTCATTTGTGACTTCAAAACATATCCTGGTGGTAAAGCATGTCTGTAGTGGCAATCTTTTCCACCATTTGGGCACGACCAGAACCAACCATATTGTTTCTTTTCAACTGCTTCCAGAAAGTACTTGCAAACCTGTTTACACAAAACCACGATCATATGTTATCCCAGCAACAGGTAAAATATATATCAAGGTTCTTCTGAGAACTTAACAAAGACTTATAATATGATGTTGAGCAGTAACTTCAATTCCTAGAGATTTCCAGAGAACAATAAAGTCAAGCATGGACTGCTGTGAGGGAGAACTCCTGGAAAGATTTTTCCACTAAAGTGAAATACACGTGATGTGTTCAGTCACAAGACAGTAAGGAACATTAAACTGATGGGCAGTCCTTTGTGATTTTTTTGTAGACCAAATCATTAGTTTTGTAAAAAAACTATATAAATAAACAATCTTAACTATCTAAGGACGAATTATAATGTCCAGATATTGTACATGGCATACAGCAACAGTGAAAGAAGTTTGCCTCACTTTAAGCAATACAGAGCAGTTGAAAGCCTATAGCTTATTCACACGCGAGCCTGTGTGCATGGATATGAATGTGAGAGAGAGAGAGAGAGAGAGACATACAATCTCAGTGGGCTTATTCTGATTATATTCTTTCTTCTTTGACTCCACAACCTTCTCCAATGTCTCTTGATCCCAATCCTCCATCGTATCTTAAATCCGAAGTAATCATTATTATCAGACTGTAGGATAGCTCAAATATAGGACACAAGAAGGCTAAAGAATGGCATGTGGACGACAATCCACAGAAAAAGCCCAGTGAGCTACCTTCATCGCGTTTATCGCTGTAGATATCTATCTTCTCACCCTTCCTTTGGACATTCAGATCATGGGAAAACTTGCATTTAAACCCTTTAGTACACTGCCCCGCCTTGTAAAATTCGCATAATATAGATTTGGGATCAACACCTATCCACCAAAACAGCATACTATATTGAAGAAAGCAAAATCTACAGATAAGTTATTCTCCACTATTAATCACCAAAAACTACAAGTACAATCCATGGACAAGTCAGCGAAGACTATTGCTCCAAAGGGGCTAAAAGTTCGAAGTAATCACAATGCAAGTTCACATTACATACCGACTGGCACTTTCGGCTGACTGACAGCAATCTTGAATAGATCATTTAGCTCCTTCTCTCTGGCCTTCTCTTCCTCCTTCTTCTTCTGCTCAAGAAATGCAAAGCCTCTACCGTTATTATTCCATTTCACCAAAATCATTAAACACTTGTTCTCCTCAGCATGGAAATGATTATAATAAAATAAAATAAAATAAACCAAGAGCTCTCTCATTCGTAAATTCCACACCAAAAAAAAAAAAAAAAAAAATCAGGACCGTTTGCTCTATACCCAATTCGCAAGTCGGCGTTTTTTACAAGATCTAAAGAGAAAAGGATGACCTTGGCGGCGACTTTCGATGCGTCGGGCTTCGGCTGGACCGATTGCTGGAGAGACTGGACGTACTTCTGGACGTTCTTGCTCTTGTTCTTGTTCTTGAGCCCGAACGTCTTGTCCTCCACAACCTTCTGCTTCTTCGCCACGTCCGCCTTGGATTGCTGCTTCGGAGGCATCCTCGCTCGTCCCGCTCGAATCAGAGATCGGAAGAGAGAACGGAAAAACGATCGAATCGATCCGGCGTATAGGGAGGCCGTCGAAGATCGGATTGGCGAAAGGGGGATCGATTCTTTTTGGGGAGGGAGGGGGGCGATTGGGGGAGTCGGGATTAGGGTTGTTCGTCGGGAACGAAGCTTCAGGTTTCGAGCTCGCTCGCGCAGAGAGAAAATGAGAGATAGAGGGAGAGACAGTGGCAAATTGGGAAATAAGTGGCGAAACTTGAAGGCCGAGAGGGAGGGCTTCTCATTTGGGCCCATTCCTTCCTTTTGCAGGCCCATTAAGGAAGAAGAAGAAGATTATCAATTTCCACGAAAACTCTCGGGAAAAGGCCAAAACTTTTTGTAATTACCCTATTGCCGACATTTTAGATCACTTTTTTCGTCTTAATATATTTATAAATCAACCAAAAAACATACAAGTTTTATCTTTTTATTACATTTTTACCCTTTTGGTCTTTATAAAATTACGAAAGCTCCGTTTAAAATATTTAAGTTGTGATCTCAATAATAGTAAGAGTAGAATTTCATTTATAACTGAAATGGATTGATATCCCTGTACTTTTAATTTCCTATTTGACATAGTTGACTAGATTTAATTGATAAATATGAAAAGCAAAAACTTGAAAAAAAAAATTGTAAAAATTTAGGAACAAGATTTAGATTAATATAAGTATGAGAAGTCTATAGATGAATTAATGTTGTTATTAAATATTCTTATGAAAAAATTTACTTTTAAAATAAAACGAGTATAAATTTGACGTATCTCTGCATGATGTTAACATACTTAAATGGAACTATAGTAAAAATTATAAAGATAAAAAAGGTAACAAATAGACAACATTTTTTTAGAAAACGGATTGAGATGAAAATTGTTAATAGTACTGAACAACCAATGTAACTTTATTTTAGAAAGTCGAGGAACTCAATTGAACATATTAAAGATTAGGAAAGTCGAGAGATTCAGTTGAACAAATTAAAATTTAGAAACTAGATTAAACATTTATGGACAATTTAATGACCATATTTAGCAAATTAAAATTTTAAAGACGAGACTACATATAGGGCCAACGTTTAAGAATTATTTGTGTCATTTTTCTATAATTTTAAATAACAAATAGCGGCTTATTAGTAAATAGTCAACTTCTAGGTCGACCATTCGGATCTATATCTAATAAATCCGAACCCTTGTCCGAATAGGCCCAACTTATCAAATAGGCCGTTCTATCTCTCTCTTTTTTCTTTTTCTTTTTGTTAAATCACGGAGATTTTTTTCTTTTCCCTTTCACTGTGCGTATTCACCAATCATCCGACGCGTGGAGTCATATACTGTGTGCGAGTTTTCCACGCTCGAGAGTTGTTTTGATTTTTATAATGAACGCGTTTCCTTTTAGGAAAAAAAAAAAAAAACATATCTCGACACGAAACGGCGCATTGCTTCTTATTTCTGACAGAACGTTTGTCCCTCCCCTCTTTTTTTATTTATTTGCTGGAAGCGAAACACGCGACACGACCACGTTGCCGGCGTCTTATTGGCAATTTGGCAATGATGACAAGTCGAACCCCAATGGAGTCAAAGCCGAAAAGGCAAAAAAGGTTATAAATATATATATCTGGATTTTTTCCAGCCGTTCACTGTAATTAGTTAAACGGAATCGACCGAAGATACTCTCGATCGAGAAAGAGAGGAGTAAAAAAAATCCAGGGTAGATTCTGGTGCCTACCCACCCGCAAAAGTTCGCCATTGACGACCACGTTTTCTTCGTTTTTCCGCTCGTGCACCCATCTCAGTCCGACGTCACGCGACGACGAAGAAGACGACGACACGAGGGGAGAAGAAGGAGAAGAAGAAGAAGGACCCACGTCACTTCACCATCCCCCACGCTACCTGGAACCATCCAACGCAACTCTGTCTGTCTGTCTGTCTCTCTCTCTGTCTGTCTCTCTCTCTCGCGCGCGCGCCGACCCAATGGCCGTCTTCAAGCGGCTCATGCTGGCGAGGGCCTCGGCGGCCGTCGCGCGAGGCCTCTGCTCCGGGCGCGAGCTCGGATCGGGCTCCGGCTGCGGCCCGAAGCAGCTCCCGCTGCAGCGGAGCCCCGAGGGGAGGAACCGCCAGTGGGTCTTCCTCGGCTGCCCCGGCGTCGGCAAGGGGACCTACGCCTCCCGGCTGTCGGGCCTCGTCGGCGTCCCGCACATCTCCACCGGCGACCTCGTCCGGGACGAGCTCGCCGCCTCCGGCCCGCTCGCTTCGCAGGTTCGTGTTCCGTTGCGATCCAATCTCGGAATTTGTTGCCGTTAGTGGGCGTGGAGCTTCCTTGAATTCGGTTTAGCGATTCAGCTAAAACCGAGCTGATGGGTTTTGTGGAAAGTTTTGGGAGGGAAGTGAAGTGCTGCGGTGGGAGTGGAGGCTTCTTAGATCCGCTGCGAAAATGCCTGGTCGTTTTATAGCCGTTGGGTTGATGTTTTGCAGCTTGCAGAGATCGTTAACCATGGGAAACTGGTGCCGGATGAAATCATTATAGATTTATTGTCGAAACGTCTTGAAGCCGGAGAAGCGAAGGGTGAGACTGGATTCATACTCGATGGCTTCCCTCGGACTGTAAGACAGGCGGTGAGAATTTCTGCTGTTTGGCTTTGGATACTACTCAATTTGCTTCTGTAACTTTACTGAAATGACTGTTCCCTGTTGTTGAGGAGCTGATTTTATGCGCAATTCGTTGGTTGAGTTGCCGAGTTATCTGGAAACTTCAGGGGCTAGAAGTGTTAAACATTTCTACCAGCGTAAAAGCTGCAAATGATTCTGTCAAGAAATGTACCGATTAATTTTCCACATCTTTCTTATCTTTTTTTAGTAAATGAGTAAGAAATTGTTGTTTGTGGTTCCAGTTCTTCTGTACCTTCTCAACAAGAAACTGTCTTTATGTCTAAAGTCCAGGAGCAGTTTTGGTCGAATAGGAAAATGTCCCCAGGCTGTTACCAGAAAGAGTCACAAGCCTGATCCAATACCATTTCAGCTCAATAGGCATGTTTGCTGGCTATTTTGTATGCCATGTAGTGAGCTCCTTGTGGGCTATGTCCCATATTGACTGCACATGCTAGGATTGAGAGGCTTATATTCCAAGTTCCGCAATTCCAAAAACTTACTAAAAGCCGCCTAAGCTTTTGGAATTTGGCATGCTTGCTCTTGTAAGCTCTCACTTCCTGTACACGTGCTACTTTTTCTCTTTGTTATTGAGGTAAAGTCAGTCTATGAGATAATACCGAGTGATTTTATAGTAAGGATACCAACGACAGGCACGATCATCGCCCATTTGTGTTCTGCTTCTGTTAATTTCCTTCTATTGATTTTATCACATTGATGATGATTACATGCCCAGGGGAGGAGGATAGACCTTTGCAGTAACTAGGTAAAACATCACAGGCCATCCCTAGTGTCATTTTCTTGCTGTCATTAAATCTATCACTATCTCAACTCTGTGTCAAAAAGTAAAGGTAGATTGCAATATGAATTTGCTAATCTGCCTTTTTTAAGAGGTTTTTCAAAGTAGATCTGAGTCTGCCAGTCAGGCATGCCCAGTAGGACAATAACCAACTTTTTGCCTATGAGTCCTTATCGTCCAGAGCGTACATGATTCAGATTGTATGTTACACATGTTTGAATCAATATACTTCTCTGAGTACAAAGGAATCCATATATAAGTTCATCTGATTGGTGTGTCATGTCATGTGTGTGTGTGTGTGTGCATGAGATCATCCCCAGTTCTTGTTGCTAGGTGATTCTCTGTGTGGCAAACTAGCTTATTTGAACTGATTGTCCTCACAATTTGTGGTGAAGGACCTTGTGTCTTAAGATGCCTAGCATTGTGCTGGCTTTCCATTGACTTCTATGGTGCTTTCTTAATTAGAAAATTTTGTTTATCTATTTAGTGAGGAACTCATCTTATTATGGTAACTTTCACTTAAAACTGCTTTTAACATAGTCATCATAGTTTCTTTATTTTTACCATCTTTTGTTGGTGCAGTTTGTTTTACATTTTCAGTGATTTTCAGGAGATATTGGAAGGAGTAACTGATATCGACTTAGTGGTCAATTTAAAGCTTCGTGAAGAAGCTCTACTGGCAAAATGTCTTGGACGGAGGATCTGCAGTCAATGCGGAGGGAATTACAACATTGCCAGTATTGACCTCAAGGGTGAGAATGGGCAACCTGGGATGTATATGGCTCCACTCCTTCCCCCTCCACATTGTGCATCGAAGCTGATCACTCGCTCTGATGACACTGAAGAAGTTGTAAAGGAGCGGCTTCGCATATACAATGAGCTGGTATGTCTCCACAATTCTAAAACTTCTGAACTTCTTGGAAACTTGCCATTGTCAGTGTCATCTTCGTCAACTGCTTCGATAATTACATGATACTCATGCATCGTCACTGTATCCCCAAAGAGGAGCATAACATGAGCGAAGCTCAAATAGACTTCCCTTTTCTTGTTTCTATATCATCTCTGAAAGAGGGATCAGATTCCTAGTTTGGTTTCTTCTTTGCAATCATGTATACCCTTGTTATCTGTGAATATTTGATTTGGCAGACAAAACCTGTGGAAGACTTTTATAGACAGCGGGGCAAGTTGTTGGTGTTTGATTTACCAGGAGGGATCCCAGAGTCATGGCCAAAGCTGCTTCGAGCTTTGAACCTTGGAGACAATGATGATAAAAAATCGCAGCAGCATAATTTCTGACGTATTGTATCTAGAAGATGGGAGTTGGTTCATTCTTTGTATGCCAAAGGTGTCATTGCTATTTATTTCAAATGGTGTAGCGGGAATGTATAGAAAATAAGCACGAGTCTGCCGGAGCAATTTTATGTAACCAATTGCAGGTGAATGTCTCTAGAATCATCATGGCATTTGGATGCTAAAGGATTAACTGTATAAGTTATCTAATTGATTGATGATTCATTCTCACTTGAAGCATATTCCAGTTGAGATTGGCGGGAAATGAATTACCTGGTGGATTTCACATGCCAACATTAAGTGTGAATACTTAGTCAAAAAATATCTAGTATGAACAGAAATGGAGCGACGTCTCTACTGCTTATTTCTCCTGCTCTTAGTACGCTACAGCCTACTGTCATGTTTTTGCCTTCAGTTGCAAAAATTCCGGATCTGTCTATAGCAGTGAGTGTTTTTTTGGTTGGTCCACGATGTAGGTGGTGCAACTTCGCAGCTGGTCTGCGAATTCTGGTTAAAGCATATGAGTTCCTCTGCATTCGAGATTATTGTGTTTTCATTCCCCTATTCTGGCATCGCATTGTTGTCTTCAACCTTTGTTTTTTAGGGTAATTCCTTTGATGGTCGCTGTAATTTTGTGATTAATGTCCGGTCAGTGAGCTCTTTCACCAGACACGTTAACTTATCTGCAATCGGTGCAAGCCACGTCGGGATTCTTGCCTGAAACACGCAGTGCGGCGATTGCAAGGAGAGTTCATTGTATTCGAAAAAACGAAATTTGAAGTGCCGGGAGCGAACCTAAGTCGCTCCAGAGTCGAGGGATTTCCATTGTGTATCGCCTAGTTTGAGGAATCTTGTTTGCCTGTGTCTCTCAGGGGCGGTGTCTTTGACCCAGGATGCATCATCAGATCATTTGCTGGAGAGAAACGACTCCAATTTCCAAGTGCACCGGAACGATCGTGCTCCATTGGGGGAAATTCTAGTTTCTTGCTTCTTTGCAAGAAAATATGACGCTTGAAGATAATATCGGTTTAAAGTCGGAAGCTGAACAAAAGAAATTAATGCGATGGTATTGATCTTTTAATTAAACAACGATTGAATAAAAAATTACTCATTTGAAATCAAATAGGACCTTTTTAATTCAAGTCAGTTTAGAATAAAAGCAGTCAAATGTGTCACATGCAGTAATTTAATATAGCTTTCACATTAGCATTCAAATGTAGATGATACAATACAAATAGCGTGTTGGTCAAGCCATATGGTGCAATGACAATTTTTAATACCCACATTTGTGGAGCACGCAACAAATCTTTTTCTCTACGACACCCGCGTGTTATTCATCAATGAATAATTCCTATAGAGAAATCAGCCGCAATCTATAACATCACTTATAGTGGTGATGTTACAAAAACTTATATGTAATTCGGCATAACCCAATATTATTTGATTGTAAGAAATATCTAAATACATCGGACAAAAAAGAAAACCCTAAATCAATCTTTTGAGGAGGATCCTGGTCCTTGGTGTGTGCATTCACCAATACCCCAGCCACAAGAGGCGAACGGGACAAATGAATCCCCGGAGATTGCGGAGAGCAAAATAAAGTGTCTCCCGGACGTGGGAATCACGTGGTGAGGCGGCCCCCCCCCCAACCAATGCCACGCGCTGCTCTTTTAGTGGTCTTGCGTGGTCCAAGATATTTTGGGCGTCTCTTATGTTACCTCATTTCCACCTTATAATACAGGGAAAATCCACTTTATAATATAGAGAGAATGATGCAAATAATCTTCAAACTATGTCTTGATCTCTAATGTTAATCCTAAATTTTTAATTTTTTTTATGTGGTCCAAGATTAGTTTGGGCGTCTGTTATGTTACCCCCTTTCCACCTTATAATACAAGGAAAATCCACTTTATA
Organism: Eucalyptus decipiens; assembly: GCA_014182575.1. NCBI lineage: Eukaryota > Viridiplantae > Streptophyta > Magnoliopsida > Myrtales > Myrtaceae > Eucalyptus > Eucalyptus decipiens. Next base: position 52,239,621 of record CM024615.1, read on the forward strand.
ATATAGAGAGAATGATGCAAATAATCTTCAAACTATGACTCAATCTCTAATGTGAATACTAAATTTTTATTTTTTTTATGTGGTACTTGAATCTTAGCCCAATGTATAATGTCATTCTTAAACTTTTAATTTGTTTGATGCTTTTGGTACAAATTCAAACTAATCCATAAACTATATGAAAATGTTCAATATTATCCCTAAATGTAAATTGATTGAATGATAGCTTTGTTTAATTTCATATAGTTTGGGATTAATTTGAACATGTATAAAAAATTCAAAAATCATACTGAATAAATTAAAAGTTGAGGGATGACATTGTATATTTGATCAAAGTGTAAGGACCATGTTATATAAATTGAAAGTTTGGAGATGGCATTAAGTTCATAGACTATCCATGTCATTATCCTTGTAATATACATCTCTCTGTGGACAACCTACTTATCACCCCATAATAAACAAATCAAAGTTGGAATTTCTAGACACTACAGTGAAATAACAATGGAATTTCCGGACACTACAATGAGACGGCACAAATAAAGAGCAAAACATGGAAAGTCACTCACCAACACAAATGTCTAGTTATGTTTATTTTGCGAAAAACAAATGATTTTATACAAACCTTCGTTTCCATCACTTACATAATTGAATGAACAAAATACATGTTCACTGTCCATGAAAATATTTAGACATATATTATTATTGACAATGAAAAAAGTCATCGATTAATATTGTGAGAAAATAAGTAATTATTTTTAAAATATATATTTTTTCAATTAATCATTTTCAGCGAACAAAATCGCGCCTTCTTAGGGTGCGTTTGGTAACGTTTCTGTTTAAAAATTGTTCCAGGAAACAAAAATAGAAAAAAGTGTTTTTTACGAACGATTTTTGAACAAAAAAATACGTTTGGTAAACTTGTTCCGAAATAAATAAAAAAACAAAACACGTTTGGTAAATTTGTATAATTTTTTTTAGGGTTAATACCTTGAAAAACCTCAAACCTGGACACCCGACAAATTTACCCTAAACTATTTTTTTTGACCATGAAAAACCCAAAACCGGTAAACTTGTGACAAATTTACCCCGACTAACTATAAAAAACCTAAACCGGTACATTTATGACAAATTTACCCCAAACTAATTTATTCGACGCAAAAAACCATAAACCGGTAAATTTGTGACAAATATACCCTATGCTAAATTAGATTAATACCACAAAAAAATCATAAAAATTGTAAACTGTGACAAACGGAACGTAAAATCATAAATTGGTATACTTTAACTGTCACATGTTATTTAACTTAATAATTTGAGAATAAAATTTAACAAAAACTAATATATGGTAAATTTGTTACAAGTGTACAGTTTGGGGTAAATTTGTCAAAAATATACCAGTTGGGGTTTTTGGTGGTCAAAAAATAGTTTGGGGTAAATTTGTCATAAATGTACCAGTTTAGGGTTTTTTAGGGTATTATCCATTTTTTTTATTTTTTTAATTTTTAAATTTTAATTTTTTTTTTTTTTTATTTTCTTTCTTTTTTTTTTTTTTTTTCCTTTTTTTTTTTTTTTCTTCTTTTGGCCGATCGCCGGCCTTGGCCATGGCCGGCGGCCTCGCCGTAGGCCGGGCGAGGCCGAGCTCGCCCAGATCCGGCTAGGCCGACCTCGCCCGGCGGCGGCGACGACCGAGCTTGGCCGGTTGTTGGGCGAGGTCGGCCTCGCTGGGGGCCGGCGACACTCCGGCGAGGTCGCCGGCCCTCGACGGCGTCGCTGACCCTCGACCCGACGGCCATGACCGAGGCCGGCGATCGACCAAAGAAAAAAGAAAGAAAAAAGAAGAAGAAAAATAAAAGAAAAATAAGAAACACAATTTTGTTCATTTTTGTTCTTCAAATATGTTTCAAAAATAAGAAACATAAATTTGTTGTTTTATTTCCGTTCCTTTTTGTTTTTGGAAATAAAAAAAAAAAAAAAAAACAAAAAACAAAAAAATTGTTCAAAAACAGAAAAAAAGAGTGCAAATAAACGCACCCTTATTTTCCACAAAAATGAGAATAATAGGCGTATGACATATATGCCCCTCTCTCTCTCTCTCGATGTTATCTAGTTTGTGATACGTGGAGTCTTCAAACCCCATTCCCAAGCTTCTCGCAAAAAGCAAAAGGCACAATGCCCAAAAGAATAAAAATATTTTATTTAAGCCCGTCCTCTACATCTCCAGACAACCTTAGTGTTTTTTTTTGTCCTTTCCTTTTCTCGATGTCCCAGGTTAAATTTCTTTTTATCTCTTAGATGGCACAAAATTCAGGAAAAAGAAAAGGGTAATTGGGAAAGTTAATTTCCATTTTTTTTTTTTACTTATACCAAAAAATTATTGATATTTTCATCCGTCTAAATATGCAAGTACATGGGTTATCAACTTTTTAAGAATTAAGGAGAATCTTTTAATATTTTCTTCATTTTAGATAGCACAAAGATAGGCATGCAATTATTCTCTAAGATTCAATGGACCTTCATATTAGTCTGAACTTCTCTATTCGAGCAAAGCAAGAATAGCCAGAAATGTCAAACCAATAGAGAGAATAAGACGATAGAGCAGTTCCTATGTTTTTTTCTGGCGTGTAGAATGACAAAGAAAGTGTCGATATTTATAGGGAAATAAGATGACAAATAATTTAAACAATGACGAAAGAACTAACAGAACGGCTACTCTTTTGAATACTTGTCTACAACAAATATCTCATTGAACTATATCGCATCATCTCAACAAAATGAAAAACAAATTAAACGACCTAAGCTTAGTCCATCGCCGGCCTGATGGATTCAGCAAATCACAGCAGAAATCCAAGCGTGTTCCGTGTCTCTTTCATTCGTCGAGTCCGAATCGCGAGCCCACGTGAGTGATTTCCAGGAACACCTTACGAGCACGGAAAAGGAACCACGAACTCGGCCTAAGAAGGACACGAATCTCGCGCAGAAAGTCGAGCAGCGAACGAGAGGAGCAGAGCAAAGAGAGACCTCTCGCAAAAAGAAAAGCCGCGGAATCAAAAGCCCCTTTTCACACTCGGAACTTTTTCTCCGCTTTATTCAGAACGCTCGATTATGTGTACGAGGCCGGCCACGAAACGAGGGCCACGAAGACGGCATGAGATTCAAAGCTGAACTCCCAAGACGAAGACGGGCATGTAGACCATCGCAAAAAGGCAGGAAACTCATGGCCTCAGAAAGGGCATTTTTTTCACCTTCGCACCATCTTTTGTTTACCCTTTTTTACGAAATCCTCGTGCTCTGTCGCTGTCGCTAAATTTAGAAGCAGCGGTCGAAATCGATGTACAAACAGAGAAAAACACCGGGAGTATTTCTAAATCAAGCAACATCAATATCTCAACCTCTGCCTTTATTTTGGCAAATCCCAGTGCGACAGAACTACCTTCCGTCTACCATGAAAAAGATGTTTGCCCGCCACCAACTCCAATATCCTAAACTTGTACCGGTTTGATAAAAAAAACATTTTGTTATGTGAGTACAAGTTGAAAGGTTTTGGTGACATGGAAATTTTTTTCTTTTCTGCAGTATTGAGTTTACACTGGCACAATTTAGGAATTTTGGAGGGAATAAAAAGTATGAGGTATTAATGTCATGCTAGGCATAATTTAGATTTGGTGGAATTAAACATAAAAAGAAAGAGCTTGCTTTTTCAAGAAAGCCAGGCAATGTAAAATGATGCCATGATCAAGCTTGAGTTCATATAGTATCCATAGAAGTTAAATACAAACTCGAAATTGCCAATACTCCATTTGTTATATGAAAAATGGACAATTTGGAATAAGAATTTCCTAAGCGAAGTAAGTGATCGCTTTATAAATGTTCATCTTTTACGAAATAAATTGAGTTTATATAATTTTTGTTTTTTTAATGGGGGAGGAGAGGGGTAAAATTGCTAAACTAAACTAATTATTTGTCCTGAACAATTTAACATGCCATAGGAAACTTGTCGCGTCAAGTTGCATCCTAGAGCAGACCATATCCAACCAGGACCACGATTAAACAGAAAGTACCCACGCAAGAACAGGAGAACACGAAAGGCATCAGTATTCCAACTTTTTAATTGTGTTACTGAAAATCCTAAATCATGTCTATTATGAAATCAAATTCTATCTTTTTTCATTTACTAATATCTATGTGATAAAAAAATATCTTAAATCACTGTCACATTAAAACCAATTAGGGGTATTTATGACGAAAAAATTAGCGTGTTAGTGTCGTAGTGGATAAAGTTTATAATTTATTTTTATGGTATACATATGATATTTTTGTCACTTATATATATAAAGTCAGTGTTAAATAACAGCACTAGCATCTAATTGAGTAATTGAAAGAAAATACTTCAAAGTGTCCCATCTTTACCAAAATGTTATATAATAAGTTTTGTCTCATATACTTATGATTTGTGAACCGGTACATAGAGGCACTACTTAAAAAGACAAGGGATTAAGGATATGTTTGCTTTGTAAAAAATAAATTATCTGAAAAATATTTCAATAAAAATAATATCTCATATCACTTGAAATAATGTCAATAAAAAATATTTTCGTTATAAATAATAATTAATTTCTAAATATTTTCATTAACGATGAAAATAATTTTTTATTCATTTATTTTTAAAAGTGACGTATATGATAATTTTGAAATTTTTTCCCATTTGTGCGTCAATTCTTTTGAGCGGATAATTTATTTTTGTGGAATAAGATACTTATCCCTCTTGAGGAAATTCGAGCGTGAATGGTTAGATATTTGTCCCTATCATCGTTACCAATATCCGGTGGTGGTGGCGGCCGGCCGTGCCAACTTGCCAGGCTCCAGCGCAGATATTTTCCCCAAACGCACCCGCCCGACCGAGGGCCGTCTCGTCATTTGGCCAGTCTCGAAATTAGCCCGAGCTGTCCGAAAACGACGCCGTCCCGCGGTAGCATCTTTTGCTCGCCCAGCGACGCGCCACGTGCCCCGGGGGCGGATCTTTTCAGATCCGATCCTCCCCATCAGATCCCCCCCCCCATCCCTCCGAAGATCTATCGGGCGACAACTCGCGCCCAGGCTTTTGATCCTCCGCCCAGGCCAGGTCCCCCGCGGGGCCCGCGGCCGACGTGGCGTGCCGACGTGGCGCTTGTTGAGGCCCTTCTTCGTTCTTACCCTCTTCCGTTTCTTAACCAGTCAAAACCCCCCTGCTCCTTCTCCTTTTTCGTCCCCCATTTCTTCTTCTTCTTCTTCTCCTTCTCCTCCTCCTCCATCATCATCTTCAACGCCAAATACTCCGAGGTCCTCCTCTTTCCACCCCCAGATATCTCGCGCGAAACCCTAGCTCGATCGCGATGGCCTGAAGAAGAGCGCGCGAGCTCCGTTCTTGCTGAGTCAAACAGACGAGAGTGAGTCGAACAGTCGCATGGATCGATTGAGCTCGAAGCGCCTCCTTTTTTTCAGTCTTCTTAATTGAAGAGCTCTGCTGAAATGAGCCTTCTGATGTCCGAATCTCCTTTTCGCGAGCGGCCGTTCTCCTGATTTTTGTCGGTGGAAGAATAGGAAGCTAGGTGGGGGATTGAATTTGGTTTCGCGTGCGTGATGATTTTTCCGGGTCTGCTGTCCGAGAGTTTTCGCTTTTGCTAATCCGTTTCTTCGCCAGGAGAATGGTGTTGCTTAGTTACGAGCTGTAGTAGTTGAGGAAAAGATATTGTTTTAGTTTGTAGATCTGAAGTTCTGTTCTTCTTCTGTTCACTTTTTTCTATTTTCGGCACGATATTTTGTAGTTATATGGCTGCATATCGCTGGCGTATGACTTATGAGGCTAATCACTCTGGTTGACGAGAAAATGAAATCTTTTTTTTTTTTTTTGGGGGGCAGTGATGCTACAGGCTCGTTGTTGTTTAAAGTTTCCAAGGAACTAAAACTTTGAGTGCTTGCAAATGTAACGACTCAGTGAATACATAAGTCAATGCTTCTTTTTGTGAACTCTGTTATGTCGGACCTCTCCTTCCTTTACGTGCCGAATGCCTGTTCGTTATCACATGGATGGATGAGAAAATTTGTCCTTGTTGGTAGGCTCAGTGATAGTGGGAACAGAGGGTCCATTTTATTATTTTCATTCTCGATCTGAGCTGGTTCGCTTCTCTTTAAGTTTCACATGAGCCGAGATACTAATGTTCTTGACCAAGTACCCGTTATTGTTTTTATAAGTAAAGTGTAGATGAGGGAGGACAGAGAAGTAAGTGGGCTTATCGTGAAAGTACCTCGTCATTCTGCTGGCTAGTAGATTAGTAGTAGTTTTATGTTCTCACGATAGTGAATTTTAAGCTGAATTTTAACATTTTATGAGTTGTCAAAGGAGAAGTTATCACTATGGTCATAGAGATGGTGGAGAATAATACTGTCTTGTGAAAATTGTGGACAATAAATCTGACTCTGCACCTTTTAGTGGATTTATTAAGTTCATGGTCAGTTCTGTCACTAATTAAACTTACTGGTCTGAATCAATTTGATCACGTTTCCCTTCTGTTCCTAGCTGGATAATTTTGTCAGTACTTTTGTCTATGATTGGATTCACCCTGTTGAACTCTTATATTACTCTAATTGATGATAGAACAGTCATTCAAAACTTGACAATATCTTAAATGGACTATTAGCGATTCTTATCAATGTGGGGTGTTTTCTCCTTTCGTGTATGATTCTATTTACCGGGTTTTAAGTTATATGTTCTATTTCTGGTTGATCTTCTAATGGCAGTTTGCTTTTTGGTTTTAGATAATTTGAGGTCGCCATAATTTCGGGTTCTTCATACTGACGAGAACGGGATGTGCAGTCTTATTACTAAACTTGAGGAGGTTTCTTTGTCCACTAAATCCAGTATTATTGTTGGGCTTTTTGAATCTGGTTGATGCCGATTGTTCAGATGACCAATAATAGACCTGGGACTGAGGGGCTTGCAGAACAAAATCACCACAAAAATGACGATAACAAGGATATAAGGGATGGAGTCAGAGGCGATGGTCAGGAACTGGCAGAGGAAGATGAGTTACAGATCTACAGGGATGTGGAAGGTGCATCAGATAGGAAGGTCGAAGCAACAGAATCACAGGATTTTGTGCATGCGCATTCTGTTATTCCAAGGTCACAACAGCAGTCAGAAGAGCCATCGGTTCACTGGGAAAGGTTTCTACCATTGAGGTCTCTGAAGGTACTGCTGGTGGAAAATGATGATTCAACTAGACAAGTCGTTGGTGCACTACTTCGAAATTGTGGTTACGAAGGTAAAAGCATAATCCTCACAGTCAGAGCTCTTACTTGATATACAAATTCTAGCATATGAACATGAATATGTTCGTCAAGATGGACTCTTGCAGGCATGAAGATGGAAAAGAATATGCTCTTAAGTCATGTAAAAAATCATGTCAGGAAATAATTGGGTGATTATGATAGAATACTTATTACTTTAAGTGAGATCTGCAACTTGAATTAGTGCTCATGAAACCATGTCACATGGAGAAAATTACAATCAAAGGCCACGTTGCCTATCAACGGAAATTTGTTAAAGTTAAGAATGTCTATACCTCAGGTTTCTATCGAACTAAAGTCGAAGTGATATTCTGGTTGTTGTTTGACCTGCTCTAAATAGAAATGACAATGATAAGGTGAGATGAACTACTCTGGAACTTCTGTTTTATCGTTTGGATAGAATAAGCACGACTAAGTAGTTGAATAGGATTGCAAAACCTATTTAAGTGACAAATATCTCCAAATGATCATTGAAAATTATCTAATTAAATTCTTCCAGTAAAATGGGTTATCCCTTAGGCATGTCAGCGGCCAGCATTTTCCCCCCACAATTAAACAAGTTTTGTTTTTGTTGTTGTAGAGAGATACAGATTTTGTACATACATTTACTAGCTCTTTTGTTCATAGTAGAGTCACTCATACTAACCTTTAGAAATCATGCACTGGTCTAGATGCATTCTTCGTATATGAAATAGCAGATAACAGTAGAAGAATTATAGTGCAATCCCCTATTTCATGGTGACTGATAACGATGAAATTACAAAAGAGCATGTCATTCATTGACAAACATCAAAATTTGACAGGAGATGGATAATCTGCCCACTTTGTAATTAAACATGTTTCTTCTTTTTCGTTTCTTCTCTTTGTTGTCTTCTTTGAAAAAATGTCGGTATGTTATGGTATTTTCTGTATTGCACACTTTGAATTACTTATTTCCTGTAAATTAACAATTTAACATAGAAATATTCTTGCAGTTACAGCTGCAGCCAATGGTCTACAGGCATGGAAAATCTTGGAAGATCTGACCAATCGCATAGACCTTGTTTTGACTGAGGTTGCAATGCCTTGTGTAACCGGCATTGGACTTTTATGCAAGATTATGAGTCACAAAACCTGGAAAAACGTTCCTGTGATTAGTGAGTATATTACTGATAATTTCCTGATACTCTTTCCAAATTATAATCTTTTTCCACCTGTTATCTTATTGGTTAGATACTTTTAACTGCTACAACTGGTGAGTTTTTTGTGCAGTGATGTCATCTCATGATTCCATGAATATAGTCTTCCAATGTTTATCGAAGGGTGCAGTTGATTTCTTAGTGAAACCTATAAGAAAGAATGAGCTCAAAAATCTCTGGCAGCATGTTTGGAGAAAATGCCACAGTGTGAGTCACTCGAATATCTCAGTTCCTTTTCATGACATTACATAATAGACCAGCTTTGACTTCCCTTTGTATTATTCTATATGCGTATGAGTTATGACATTTAGTTTTGGCTCCAAATGCCTGAACTCTTTGATTTGAAAATACTCTGACCACAGTTGAACCTTATTTAACTGCGAGTTTTTGTTCTTTACACTCAAATTGCGAGTATGTTACTGTGTAATGATTGAAGGGCATTAAAGTGCGGTCCCCTTGTCTTCTGTTTTGCATTCATTGCTCATGCTCTTAGCAGTCTAGTGGTAGCGGAAGTGAAAGTGGTATAAGGACTCAAAAATCTACCAAGTCAAAAAGTTGTGAGGACTCTGACAACAACACGGGCAGCAATGATGAGGATGATAGTGAGAGCATCGGTGTTAGGGATGGAAGTGACAATGGAAGTGGCACTCAGGTAATGAAATTATCCCTTTCCAGAGTACAAATAGAAAATTGCTGTTCTTCATTTTCTCTTTCTTTTGGAATTCAATGCATTATCTAAGCCCATATCTGATTAGTTTAATATATACATGTTGAGGGGATAGTTTTTTTCGAGCATAAGGTCATTGTAGTTCTTGAGCATAGAGTTCATTGTAGTTTTACTTATAGATCTGAATCGATGCACTATGGTTAGTCACTTAAAATCTGCATACCCTGTTAAAGTCCCCACACACTCTTGCTTTATGTAGGATAAGTGCATCTTGATGCCACTTTAGATGTTGCGATTGCTAATTTGTTGAGGGCAAGGATACTCTAAGATAGAATAAGGGGCATTTGGAACCAAATAATTAGCTTTTCTAATATGCCCCCTTTTCTATATATATTGTACAAAGATTATAAAGATCCGATTCCACAAACATTGAGTCTAACCCTATATTGCTAATTGCAAAGAGGTCTCTCAACACTCTGCCTCAAGTTGGAGCTTGGATCTTGTATGTCATATGTGCAAGCTTGTTATGAAGATTAACTTATCCTTCAATAAAAAATGACCATTACTGATTTGTTTAGAAGTCTCGTGAAACATGGGTTTAGAAGTTGTGTGTAGTGCTATAAAGACCCAACCTGATCCATGTGGGCGAAACAAACCCCTATCCCCCCCAAAAAAAAAAAAAAAGTTCATCAACGCTCTAGGTTACCATTTGGAGGTGAGTCTTACTTATGAATTACTTCTTGAGGTATCTTCAGACTGATGTCTGATGTAGAACCTTGATCACAAACTCCTCCATCAAGCCACTATTGTTCTCATTAGTGTCTGCCTATATCGGCTTGTGGTGCTCCCCCCGTCCACTATGTAACCTGATCCATCCCTGCCCCCTAGGAATTCTGCCAGTTATCACACCTTGTTCAAGCCCTGGACATGGCAGTCACTCCCTGGCCTCGTCAGATCTGTTAGGGGCTAGCCCGTCCTTCAACAACACACCTACTAGAGAGGGTTCTGCTCTATACCATCTACTATTTCCTGGCTTGGTTCATGTGGCCAAGCCCAAAAAGGAGTGAGTCAAGATGTGTCCACTCAAGGTAGTGGGGGCTGGGTCTTGCTTATTAATCATTTCATAGGGAACTTCAGCCTGAAGAAGTAATCCCATGGCCTCTGTCTACAGAAATCCCAAAGCAAAGCCATAGCTTTATCTTTGCCTCTGCATTACATCTAGCCATGATCATTTGCTTCTTATTCTTTTATGACATAAAGAGTTCCTCCAATAAAAACGTAGCATACTAAATTTGCTAGAGAGCACATTTAATTTGAGTTGATGTATGTCAAAATACTCTTATTCCCTAATCTGGCCATCGCATTTGGAGCTTTATTGTACCTAACAATATGAACCATTCTTTCTAATGTCTCAGTTGCAATGAATCTAGAAGCTGACTAATAGCAGTTACGGCAAAGGTTACATCTGTATGAGTAACAGTAAGGTAGTTTGATTTACTAATTGGTTTGCAAAGATGCCTTGGGGTAAAAAGTTCACCCTCTATTACCAGGGTTGGCACTTTGGGCCATCGCCCTGTGTCGACACGACACGACACCATACAACAAGGTTTTGGACACAGGATCCGTGTTAGACTCACCATCTGAGCAGTGGACACTGCTTGCTTGGCTGTTGAGTTACACCTCTGTGTTTTTGTCCTCTTTTTCTTCTCTGCTTTTCTTTTTATTGTTTATTATATGAAGAAGAAAAAGAAGACCAGATGAAGAGAGGGAAGAGATTGCAGGCAGTGTCCTTTCATCTTGTCTCTCTATCCCAAGCTGTGCCCTTTTTTTAATCTTAATTTTGACTAAGTCCTTGCTGTGCTGTCTTCATTTAATAGCTTAAGTGGTTAACTGGGCCACCAAATAAGAGAAGGTGGCACAAGAAAGGCGCAAGCAGTAGCATAAGCTTTTTGGCCCAAGTTGTGTACAATGTAATGTTAAAAAAGGTAATTTTTTTTTGAAACAGAAAACCACCTAAAAAATGTCTGTATCAAGGAAAAAATTTGAAAATTGAACAAAAATTTGTGCTCTTAAGCCTTTTAATAAATTGAACATATGTGTAACATAAATTATAGGACATATCTCTGTACCCCTTTCCAATTTTTGGATCCTTTTTAGATGAGTCCAGCACATGGAACTGTACCTGCACCCAGGTCCAGGTAAAGTAGAGTTCCCCCAATCCGCTACTAATCTCACCCTAGGAATAGCAGGAGTATCAATTGGTCTTGATGTAAGAATACCGATTTCCTCTAGAATGTCTGATGCAAATGTGCTACCTCAATATGAAGGAAATATGGGAACTTGCCCATGTCCTTGGGTTGAAAACATTGATGGAAATTTGTTGTTTGTTGAGCAGTAATACCTATGTCACCCCCTTTAATGATAAAATATTAAAGCATTATGTAAAGGTTCCATAGAAAATTAAATGAAATGTAGCATACCGATTCATTTCAAACTCCAGGTTTACTGAACTAAGTTTTCCAAACCATGTTCATGGAGACCTTTTCCAGCCATACAGACCCTTATATAGTTTATAGATTATTCCACCATGCCTTCACAGTCTGCATTTAGTCTTCAAGTTCTAGAAGCTCCATGTTAGACGTTTTGGACCATTGGATCATGTTGTGGCCAAATTTCCCTTTGCTTGTGTGATTAACAAATGGGTTTAATTGATGAGGCTTTAGTCGGCTTTGAGTAATCAATAGAATTTCCATGCTCTGATGCTCCTGACACCAGCAAGAGAAAACAACATCTCTAACATTGAGAAAAAAATATCAAGCTTAGAGAGAGGGTGAGAGCACCAATAGGCGCACTGGTGAACAGATCCGTAGAGCATAACAATGTCAGAGAGAGAGAGAGACAGAGATTTCTATGAGGTTAGAGTTTATGAGGTGATGGAAAGGTTGGCTGTAAAAAATGAAAACATTAGATGATATTATTAGGGTCTTTTCCCTGAAAGAAGTATGCCAGGTTATGTAATAAAATTCCTTTTATATGAGTTTTAGAGCCTTTTTTTCCTTCACAAGATAGAATGTTTGATGAGAGTAGCATGCCTATTGATCATCCAACTCGAGGCTGACATTCAGTCCTCCTCGACTGTCAATATTGATAAGTTTTACAAAAGGAAAAGGAACAATAACAATTGGATTCATAAAACTTGTTAAAATAATGCACTTCCCAAAGACTTTGTGCATTTAAGTCCTAAAACTTGTTACAGTCGATCACTTCAGTCATTCTGTTACCTCTGTTAGGTTTTAGTGGACGGAAAATTTCTGGGCCTTTTTTTATTAATTGCCATATAAGATTGAATAACTAGGAAAAAGAACCACATGATATTTTGCATTCTTTAAAACTGACGGAGTTAATGGAAGGACTCAAATGCGTTGAAGTTGCAAGTGTTAAAAATTGAATGCACAAAATGGAAGTTTTAGGACCCAATAGCATTATTGCAACAAGTTTTAAAATTTGCCTTGTAATCATCCTAAAAGAAATCAACCAGTTCAAAGGTGGTTCAAACTAGTTTGAACCCTGGAAATGGGTACCTACCCTGCAAGAGACCGTTTCCATGTCGCTAGAACCAGGGCTGGACTACTTCATAGGTTGACAATCCCAGAAGGCATTGACCAGGCTTCTTCCAACAGGTTCCTGGGTTGAACTGGGCCAAACGCTCACCTCTACTGCTCTTAGTTCACCCTTTGGGTTAGAAATGAGCTGAATTCAGCGTTTGGCACCATTAGATGCTTCGAAAAGCACTCTAATATCCCTTTAAACCATAACCAATTTTATGTTTAAGCCATAAAAGTTAATTTATGATACTACCACATGCTATAATGCGGATGTCTTAGAAATTCACACTTGCTGTGATCATTATCAGCTATTTGGCCTCTATGCCTGTAGTATCAACTAGTCTAGGCCATCTTGGTAGCAATTTAAAACCCTGAATCACTTAAAGTGGAAGTCACATCTAGACATCACTGGCATGAATGGTGTCATTTTCTTTGTGAGTGCATCTGTGCTATGTTTGGCTCCACTTCTTGGCTCCATCTTGTTGACTCAGTCAAGAATTTCGGCGAAAGTCTGTCTGTTCTTGATCCCAATGAACATAATATCTAATATCTGAAGGGCATATATCAAGATTACATCTAACATTAGGAAAAAAACATACTCCACGTGTTATCTTATGGACAACTCTGATCTCTGGTTTGCTCAAATACAACTAATCCTCTAGAAATTAAGACTATGGTGTTGCTGAAAATTTCTATTTTGGGCTTGTAAGCATTGTTATTGACTCGCTCTTGTTCATATCAGCATGCAGATTCGAGTTTTTGCATTCTTCTGTAGAATATCTTGACATTGTTTAGAAAAATCAAACGGCATATACTCTGACAATTTTTTCTTTGCAGAGCTCTTGGACGAAAAGGGCAGTGGAAATTGACAGTCCTCAGAAAGCGTCCTCTTGGGAGCAGTTGGCTGATCCTCCAGATAGCACCTGTGCACAAGTTATCCACGCAAGGCCTGATACGCGCAGCAGTAACTGGGTGCCTATGACTGCAATGAGGAATGCTAATGGAAAATATGATGAACTTGGTATGTCCATCTCTGTTTGCAGCATCTATAGTTGGATATTATAGCCTCAGATAACTGATGTCATTTTCTATTTGTATTTCTTTTCACGATCTCATGCTTGGTTCCTTTTTAAGATAAAGACATGATGGGCAAAGACTTGGAGATAGGAGCACCTAATCTGCAGATTGAAGAACCAAGTAAAAATGATAAAATTACCGCAGATCCTACTGCCAACGAAACCTCTGAGATTGACTACCAAAAAAATGATGAGCAATTGGGGGATAAACAGTTGGAGCTCAACAGTGAGAAACCAAATGCCAAAACAGGTGCTGTCACTAGTAGTAGCAACCCTCCAATGGAAAGAGTCAATTTTGATATCGCCAATGGCTCATCCAAAATGTCTGACATGAAAGATAAGGCTGCATATGATATCAAGGAGATGCCGTCTCTTGAGCTCAGTTTGAAGAGAATGAAAGATGATGTTGAGAGCAAACCCCATGACAAAAAAATTCTGAGACATTCTGACCTCTCAGCTTTCTCAAGGCAAGAAAATCCAATTACACTGAACTCAAGGCAAAATGAAAACCATTACTTGTTGCTGTGTTAAGTACTATTATTCTTGTGCAGGTACAACTCTTCTACTCCCAATCAAACTCCAACCGGAAATGTCAGTAGCTGTTCCCCAGCTGACAATAGCTCAGAGGTAGACAAAACAGAGTATGTGCAGAATTTCCAGTCCAATTCGAGCAGCCCTCCACTGAATCAAGGTTCCAATGGAAGCAGTAACTATAATGATGTGGGTTCGACCACTAACAATGCTTTCATGAAGCTAGAAACTGTCACTGACAAACCACCTTCTAAGTCTATTTTAAAATATCTCCATCAATCTTCTGCTTTCCAACCAGTGCAACATGGTGGTGCATGTCCTCAGCCTACAGTACAGGGTAAAGTAGACCCAGCTATGGCTCACGTGATTGTGAAACAAGCTAGGGGTGTGAAGCATCATGTTCAAGTGCAGCACCACCACCACCATTACCATCTCCACCACCACCACCATGCGCAGAATGTAACTCAAATGCAGGAGCCAGCTGAGGATCATGACAATGCTTCAAAAAGCACAGCAGCTGCTGCTCCACAGTGTGGGTCATCCAACATCTTGAGTACACCATATGAAGGCATTGTTACCAATAACAGCTGCAATGGGAGTGCCTCTGGCAGTAATCATGCAAGCAATGGGCAGAACGGGGGGAACTTCCCCACAAATGATCAAGAAACAAACGTGGATGGAGACAATATGATACCATGTGAAAGTGGAGCCAATGGTGGGATTGGATATACGAACAGGAATGGAGTTGAACAAAGTCGGAATGCCCAAAGAGAAGCTGCTCTGAACAAATTTCGGCAAAAAAGAAAAGAAAGATGTTTTGAAAAAAAGGTAATAAGAAAGCAGTCCTGTTAAATGTGCCATAAAAAAAAAAAATCATATTTGTTGTCAAGACATTGAAGATAAGTAATACGTAGTAACCTTACACAGGACTAGAATATCAACTTCATAAATTAAGTGCACATATAAGTAGCATGTTCAGTGTCCTTACAGTACCTCTTAATAATGAATTACAAACTTCTACTGAGGCGTGCATCGCTTCTGCATTCTGATTTGTGAGAAGAGAGATGAACATAAAGTATCAGGTAGGAGTTATGCCGTCCTTTCAGAATCATGTTGTCCTGATGCTCATAAAAGGAATGCTAATGAAGTCAGTCAACCAATGATTGTGCGGGAGTATAGTTACTTGTAATGGAAGAAAATGACATTGGCATAGTAGCATGGTTGTGTTCTTGGTTTCTTGTTTTGTTTCTCTAATTATAAGGGAAAGAGGAGGAAGAATTGAACCCTTCAAGTTTATGCTTTCTTAGGTTCGATACCACAGCAGGAAGAAACTGGCGGAACAGAGACCGCGTGTTCGTGGACAATTTGTGCGGCAGGCTGTCAATGAGATCAAAGATGAGGAGGCAGATTCCTGACCTATTATCCTGATGAAGATATAGGATTTCATGCTCGATCCGATCTGCTCATTGCTCACAACATTTATTATGTGAATTGAAGACATTCAGAAGACACTGCGTTACTATATTTATATTGTGGACTCATGTTGCTACTGGTATGCTACCAGGAGATGGTATGCTGGGGCCCTAATCTAGGTCACCTCTAAAGACATTGTGTGCTGTTTGTTTCTGTAAGACATTCTGCACAAATAAATGCTAGAAGTCTGATCTTCACACGGTGGTCTTCCCTATGATTGAAGGTGGCTCATTTAGGGCCCGACCTGAGAAGTGAAGCATCTTTTGCAATCTTTGAGTCCTCGACCAGGTGCTGCCTTAAAACTCATATCCAAACGAAAGCATTCTGTGCGAGAATCCAGTGATGCTAAAATCAGTCGGGGAACCATATCCGCTCTCCTCCTAGACAACTGAATTACGCGTAAGGGGGACCTAACCTTCAGAAGATGAACTCTTGTATGAATTCGCAGCTGCTCCTACGCAAGTTCTTTGAAACAACCCGAAAATGGAGAATTAGAAACAGAGCACTTCCTCAATTCCCTGTCCCTACGGTCAAGGTGTGCTTGTGACAGTGATTCTTAACAATCGGCTATTCAAAGGCAATACATTCGGATCACACACTCTTTGGCGATAACGTTAGCCCTTAGGAGCCACATTCAAGCAGATAGCGGAATTTTTTTTTTGACCCAGCATCACCTTTTTAACAGCTATGGCCCCCGATGATTATCCTTCCACATTCAAGCATTTCCTTTGCCCATGAGCTGCATGTGAGGATGTCCTCAGAATCTGGTCCTTTGCATCGTCCTACTAATTAGGCAGATTGTAACTACAAAAATGGCACACGGCCCATCATTTGGGAGCCAATGTTTGTGGCAGCAAGATTGACTGAATAATCGGGTGAGCAATCGATATCTTCTCTCTTGAGATTAGAATGGCGCGGTGCACTCAAAACCATCAATTATTTTATTTTGGTTCCTATGTATATCGAGAGAAAGGTGTATAGAATTTCTTATGTTCATGTTGTGAAAATTATTGTTTCTTGAATAATAGACTTCTTAGGTTAAGAAAACTTTAATAATGATTAAATTTAACTAATATTTAAATTTTAATATAGAAAATTAAAAACAAAATATTCACTTTTATTTATTCCTATTTTTATTTAAATATTTGAATTCTTTTCTATTCTATATTGTAGATTGTATATATATTTAGTATTTATAATCACTACATCTCTTAGGTATATTAGTATAGCAAACTATTTAATAAAATATTTATTAAGGAAGGATGGCGGGAAAAAAATTACTAAAATGGGGGAGGGCGAATAACCAAAAAAAAAAAAAGTAAAAAAAACTGAAATAGAACAACCTAAATTTCAAAGGAACTAATATAAACTTGAAAAAAATAAGTTCCCCTCGAAACATCACTATCTCCTCCTCAACTTTATAATTTAAGTTGGAGCTCCATGAAAACGGTAAGAGAGTCAAAGCTCATTTTCCTTTGTAATTCTTTGGTTCACGTTGATGATTCACAAAAGTGACAAGAGTCAAAACTCTAGCTCTGTAGTTCCCCAATTCACATTGAAGCTTCACGAAAAGGATGAGAGTCAAAATACTAATCCTTAAATGATCATGCTATTTCTCTATTACTAATTTTGGCATTCGTCGATTGATCCATATCGTCAATTTTTCGTCATAGTTGAACCTCTAAAATGCCGCAATGAGGTTTTTTGTTGTCTATGATTTTGATAGTACAATAGTCATGGATCTGTGAATTTTTAAACAATGAATTGCGACTCTAATTATCTCCCTTTGCACATTTTTGGATTCATCTGCACTGATATGTAGTTCCTACAATAAAAAAAAAAGGGGGGGACATAATAGGATATGAAAATATCCAATTTTATTACCACAATTTGCCAAATAGTGATAGAATTTAATAAAATCTTTAGATTTTATATCTCATCCTATTTAATCCGATCTTAGAAATCCACGACCAAACATAGCCGAAGGACTGCGGCAATTCTTTCACCTCACATCATGAACTATTAGTAAAACCTTATTTGCATGTC
The DNA here is from genome assembly GCA_014182575.1 of Eucalyptus decipiens. Classification (NCBI taxonomy): domain Eukaryota; kingdom Viridiplantae; phylum Streptophyta; class Magnoliopsida; order Myrtales; family Myrtaceae; genus Eucalyptus; species Eucalyptus decipiens. Next base: position 52,257,517 of record CM024615.1, read on the forward strand.
TTAGAATATCTTCATACTGACATGCTCATGAAAGAATTGCGCAAACTTGAATCTTTGGGAATGACATATACTTCTTAAAATTCCTACATCACTCCGCCAGCCTTTTGATCACGAGACCCATCACTAAAGCAGGGAAGACAAGTAGCCGAATGAAAGGGGATTCAAATCGATTTGAACAAAAATGGTCACCAATCACATATCAAGTGTTATGACCACCCCAAAAGCTGTCATGGAGAACAAATTAATGCACAGAACAGATGAGGGACCGCATCAAAGACCGATCTGCCAAAAGTCGACTACTTTTTATGATGGGCGGAACTTCAAAACAAATAAACAGTGTGCAGCAAGACCAGATTATAAGAACAAATAAACTGTGTCGAACCATTGAAGAATACGATACAGGACAGCCGTCTCAGACTGCATTACTAGTTGGCACTCCCATTCTCAGGGGGAAGAGCAGCAAGAACACCAAGTCATGGAGATGCAAACAGGGGATTATAGTTCCTTTATAAATTTAGAATGGTCCATCAACAAAGATATTGTCAAAGGCAGTTAGATTCCATGACAGGTCTGACTAGAACATATGTGAAAGAAGACCTTCCCATCAAGTCAGCTTATAGATCTATCCAATTTGTTGTTATCATGAGTTCCCCATAACCATTTTTTTGCATTCTAGTAAAAAACAGCTTTTGTGCATCAGATAGGTAACAAAAATTGCCAAAGTGGCCCCTTCGTCGCACATGTGAAGGATAATATACGTTTCCCTTATCCAACAGCTGCAGCTCTTATCAGCCACGGCCTCCGGGATAGAAAAAGTCCACACTATTTTCCTTGACCCTGAAATGGAAGTTATGTACCTTGCTGCCCAGAGTCCCCTGCCTGTCACGCTCACCCTTATTGAAAACCATTAACTGCAAATGAATCATGAAAAGTCATGACAAAATCATATGAAGGCTCATGATTCGTCATACACATTAGGATACAGAAAAAAGGTCTAGAAATCCATCAAGATCATCCTTTTATTCTTTGAACTGATATAATTCATTACTTCACTATCATCATTAGGAAGCAAAATCTATTCTACAAAATAGACCACCGATACTCAATATACTTCAGCCGCAAAAGGAGTTCCCTGATACAAGCAGGTAATATTTTCAGCAACTAGCAGAACTTCATCTGGATAAAGAGCATCACAGATGCTGCAGTAGAGAAATACCTGTCCGTGCACGTCAACTGCTGAACCAGTAGCCAAAGGTTCTGCTCTCACCAAAATATTAGATAGGTACTCTAGATTCAACATAAGCATAGGCTTTTCTGTGGTCGAGTAGATATCCCCATGATTGAGAGCAACTACCGAACAATCCTGAGACATAAATGAAGAGCAAAATAATTACATAAGGAGTATATGTATTGTGCAAGGAGAAAATGCATTGTAACAGCAGCCCAGTGTCTTACGAATTCTGACGTTAAAGTGCGGCAGTAGTGCAGGAAGTCCAAGACACTATCTGAAGAACCATTAGCCACCACCTCCATAAGGGCAATATCATCTATCACGATGGTAATGCAGTTCTTCTCTGCAGATAAGGCATGGACAGCATTGTATATTTTCTCAAACAGGGAAACAAGAACGCTGCTTCCAGTTTTCGCATCATCTCTGTCTACCAAAGAAAAAGAAATATTGCATATGTCAAAATTATGTCCCACCAAACACATATACTACAGGGAAAACATGCATGGTATGCATACACCCTCTCACACACCGAACGAAAAAATTCATACGTTAAACATAATTTCCCGGAACAAATCAAGACTACATTTGTCAGAGCAGAATTTCATCAAAGGGATGGAGTCTATTCCGTCTTTCAGCTTAAGTCCTTACACGATCAGACTAAATCAAAATCAAAAGGCTCTTGCCACTAGTGGAAACCTGAACTTAGGGTCTAAAACCATTACGCCTGAGTTAGAGACTTCAATCCAACACATGAAATTCTGATTCCGAGATTATTAATCACACTACACTCGACTGAACATTTGAAAGGTCAATGATATTTCACAATGGAGCTGATTTTTACCTGAATTCCTCACCTGGAAAGCGGAGATTGAGCATGTCAAAGAACAAAAATCTGTTGTTATCCCTTTGAGCAACTAAATTGCAGCCCTGCCACCCAAAATAAAAGATAAAATTTGCGGCGACCAATGCCAGTAGCTCATCAAAGAAAACAAAATCATTCCGAAACAAGCAAAAGCCCAGGACTTTCCACACCGAGACCATCACTAGCACCAACCCATTGCCAGTAGAGAGAGAGAGAGAGAGTACCAGTTTTCGGAGGACGCGATCGTAGTGCGAGAGGGGCTGAGAGAAGGCGACCAAGATGAGGGAATGGTTGGAAGCGGCGGCGGGCTGAGGAGAGAGAAAGCGCTTGATGATGTGGTGGACGACGAACGCGCCGCCCGTCTCCACGCAGTCTTCGACGAGGACCACCTTGCCAAGGAGAGGCCACCGGTCGCCGCGCCCGTCCAGCCCCAGCGCTCGGTCGAGCAGGTTGTCCATCTCTCTCTCTCTAGGTTCTCTCTCTAGGGTTTTCAGGGAGCGCTCCCCGCGGAGGAAGACGACCGAGAAAAAAGACGAAACATTTTCCCGGGAAAGATAAAAGGAAAAAGAAAAAAACGAGTTTTCGACACGTGGCAATTACACTAAAGAGAGCAAAGGAGTCGGCTTTCGAGCTCGAAGATCGCTTCGGGTCCGCCGCCGTCGAGCCCGCTCCCCCCCGCCGCCGCCGGGAACCGCCATGCCGAGCGTCAACCTGAGATTCTCGGCCTCGCTTCGCGGTCCCCACCCGCACAAATTGATCCGATTCCTCGCGAGCGGCGCTACCGCCGCCGCGATTCCGTCTGCTCGGGCCCGTTCGTCGCTCCTCACGAAACCTAGCGCGAACGCGCGGCCATCGCCGGCGGCGGCGGCACTGCCGCGCGCGTGGGTCGCGGCGCCGTTGAACGGTCGGTACGGAAGTCTTCGCGGAAGGACCTCGAATGGCGTCGGATCGTACCTTGTCCGGCGCGGGGGCGGCGGCTGTAAGTGCGTCTCTAGTTCCAGCTCGTCCGGCCTCGAGGGCGGCAAAAGTGAGGGCTTGTTGCGTGATGATGACGGAAAGAGCAGCTCGCAATCGGAAAGCGGGAATCATCGGCCGCCATCGCCGTCGGTGCAGAATCAGGAAGAAAAGGCTGATCAGCTGTTGACGTTGCCGACGATTTTAACGCTTGCTCGTGTAGCCGCCGTGCCCCTTCTTGTTAGTAGTGAGTTTCATTTCATTCTACTTGAAAGTGAATTCTGTTTCTGTTCTTTTTCATTTTCTCTGTCTTCCTCGTCGTCCTTGTGGAATGGTGATTCGCTTGGTGCTTTTAGGTGGAGAGGAAATGTCTTTTGAACTCGTGTGTTATCAGTTCAAACAATTTCAAATTTTTTTTCTAGTTTTATGTTGGTTTCAGCCATATGAACCGAGTTCGTTCTATTGTTTGCTCTCCTCGTGGAATAGAATTTACATGGGAAGTTTTCTTACTCTTTATCATGGAGTAGTGCTACTGGTTGGATGTTAGTTTTTCTATCGGGCTTCCAACTGCCACCGCCGCAGCCAGCAGTGGCTGATGCGAGATTTGAGGTTGTCAGATGCAGAAGTGATTAGTTCGCAGGGACGAGATGAGAAATTCTTCTATCTTTATGAGAACAGAAATAGATTTTGTTTCTAGAGGGCCATTGGTTCCTTGTGCAAGGATACTTTGATTGGTTTTCTGCAGAACTGGTGAGCCTCGCTTACTTGGATATCCTACAATCGAAGCGCATGTGCATGATGCGTTAAAGAAATGCAGGGCTTAATTGTCTTCGTATTGGACGCCTCATATTTGTGCTAAAAGCCATGATCCAACTGGAGCATTAAGCTTAGAAGTGGCTTTGGTCTGACTTTATGTTTGAGAGAGAAAGGAAGAGAAAGAGAGAAGGGGGAGGGGGAGGGGGAATAAATTGAGTAGATATTTTATGCCCATGCATTTCATGTGCAATTGGTTGGAGTGGATTTACATCTTGTCTTAGAAACATATAGCTTGGTTGCTCACTACTCCCTTGTAATCTTTGAGTGTGTTTAGCCCCACAAGACATATTGAGTTTCTGCAGTTTATGGGTCTGTGAGCTGTGTTAAAAGGGTATTCCTTTTGCTGCTTGACATTTGTGCTAGCCATGGCACCATGGCAGAATTCTAATCTTCCTAGCATGCATTCCCTATGCAGTATTGTTCATTGAAGTATTTGTTGTATGATAAATTGGAAGAGTTGTATAACTAGGATTCCTAACATCGCTTTATAGCCTTTTATGTGGATACAAGGTGGGGTACTACAGCTACAACAGGCATTTTCATTGCAGCAGCAATTACAGATTGGCTCGATGGATACCTTGCTCGTAAGGTATAATTTTATCTGGAATGATGAAATTGTAACAATTCTTTACATGAAGTATGTAACTTCTATTTTTTCACCTTCGTTTCAGATGGGTTCAGGCTCTGCATTCGGTGCTTTTCTAGACCCTGTAGCTGATAAGGTGTGGTTGATCATTGTGTTTTTAACAATTGAGATGCTTATTGTCAGGTCAACGTGCACAAGCTCTTCATTAATACTCATGCTCACTGATTACAGCTTATGGTCGCAGCCATATTGATCCTGCTGTGTAGCAGACCTTTGGAAATTTCTGTGTTTGGACAGCTGCCGGGGCTAATCACTGCTCCTGCTATTGCTATCATAGGTAGAGAGGTGAGTTCACGGAATCTGTATCTAAAATCTATTTGCACTTCTATCATGATCTAACTCTGAATGATCTGATTGGGGACAATACATCCATTAGTATGTCTAATTAACAGTTCGATCCCTTTTTTTTTTTGGCTCCAATCAGACTAATCCACATAGCCATAATGCTTGTACCGAGATTTGATTTTTAAAATTGTCGACAGCTTTCAATAGTGCAAATATCAGCATTTTCGTTTAATTTGTAGAGGTCTTGAAGGATTATGAATTATGATTGCAAATTGTTGCTCTGGGTGCAAAATGATGTCTCCTCTTTCTTCCAGTTCATTCTATGTTGATCTTGTTTGATTTGGATACCCTGGTAAATTATTTGAACAAACATTTGTACTCGTTTTCAGATAACTATGTCTGCAGTGAGAGAATGGGCTGCTTCTCAGGATAGTAAGCTTTTAGAGGTAAATTCTACGTATACTGCTGTAGTAAAATTGCTATGAAGAATCAAAGCTGTTATAAAATTGCGCCATAAGAATAGCAAAAATATCTCAGGCTGTTGCTGTAAATAAATTGGGGAAGTGGAAAACTGCTGCTCAGATGACAGCACTTACCATTTTACTGGCTACTCGAGACAGCAGGTCAGCTTCTAGCTTCTTTTTGTTCTTTTCTATGATGCATACTTTTAGCATGAGGTTGATCATTGAATACAATCATAATCCTTTTGTGTTAACTATGTTTCTGCAGTCTCAGAGGAGCTGAATCTTTAGTGGCTTCTGGAGTTGTGTTGCTCTATACCTCAGCAGGGCTAGCATTATGGTCTCTGGTAGTGTATATGAAGAAGATATGGAAAGTGTTACTCAAATAGCATTCTTAGCCTTCAGAACGCTTTTTTTGGCCAACCTGACCTTTTACTTGTCTGGTGCCTGCACGGTGCTCCTCAGCTAAGGTTTTGAATGGCGGTAAACTAGACTCATGACACTGTTCCTCAGTACACTAACTTAGTGATTTTCTCTCCTTGGAATTTGTGCAAAGGTCAGTAACAGATATTGTCGGCATTCTTGTTTCCCCTCCTGTAAATTCAGCGTGTTCACCAGCATCCTTATCGCAAATCCTGGAAATTCTGCCTATCAAGGATGGTGTAAAGGGCCAACAATTCGATATCTTCATCTTTCGGAAGACCTCTCTCATGGGGATGCATATAGGGTGTGGGGTTCTCCCTTGGGTTTTTCTTTCCCCTGCTAGCATTTTTTGATGTTGTCAAAGTTGCTGGTGTCCAGGATCATGTTTGATTAAGCATTAATTTGTTGGATTCAGATTCTTGACTTAAGAAAGTGCTGAATCAGTTGTTATATTGGTTGAATTTTGTAGCCTTTGAGGGGTATGTCAACTTTGCGGACATTGCTAATCTTATTCAGGTTTTGCCTGACTGAGGTATATACATGTCCACTTTACAGTCTGCATTAGATGGCTTTTTGGCCAATTGCCGTTTGGACATATTTACAGAGGGGTGAGGCTGGTCTTCACCGTCACCTTCTCGACAATGCCACATCAGCCTTTCGCCATTAACACCACTGCCATCACTCACTCTCTTGCCTCAGTCTCCCTAATTCTCTCACTCACTCGAGCACGTGATGTGGGAGAGAGGTGAGCGGGAAAACAGAAGATAAAAGTCATGACACCAAAAGAACAAGTCTCTTCCAATTAAGATAAGACGGCAGAACCTGTTAACTCATTGGCGGCATACGCACAGCTACACCTGATGTGTTTAAACCATTGTCGGATGAGTCGGGCCTCACGTGACGCAAGCGAGGCTCATGTGATCCGGGTTCAACAAATATTCTCTATATTTGGAAAAGCATAGTTTGACGTTTAAAAGGAGGATCGTGTGCAACCTTCAGGGATTTGCTTGGCCAAGGGACTAATACCGCCTAATGAATGGATACATCGTTCTGTGTGTAAAAAAAACTTCACTGATGCAATGTCCTGCCAAATACAAGGAGCTGGGCATTATAGCATAGTGGGAGGAAGATCAAGTGCCTATACAACATTACAACCACCATTTTCGAATTTTGCAGACTTTAAAACTATAGAAATCTTTCTCATACCCAAAAAAAGGGAAAAAAAACGATCTGAAAGTCTTTAATTTGATGGATTCTGTGATCTCTTCGACTAGGTCTTCCCATTTGCAGAGGGACTGCTGCCTCCTCGGAGCGAGAGCAGAGGCCCCCGCCAGGAGCTGCGACGGATCAAATGCGAATCCAGAAACAAAACTACGACAGTGATATCATCATGAAAATGTCTCCTCACCCCGCGATCTATCTTCTTCAAGTCGGAGTAACGCATCTCCCTCTTCTTTGCCGCTTCATGGAGCGCGGTTTTGACAAGCTTCCTCGCAACACCCTGCACAGACATGAAAACTCAGATGGGGATCTCGAAAGCACAGCATAAGATAGGGAGGAAAAAAAAACGACTCCCACCACAGACTTCGAGAAGCAAATCCACCAATGTCTGACTTGATAATTGCAGAAGAATCACCCCAAGCAAATTTAGCAAAATTTTGTCACTCGCAAATAACAAAAATTAAAAAAATGTGGTAGATATCCTACATTTCGTGGACAGTTTTGGACAATGTCAACCGCCTCCTGATTGCTAAGATGCTCCCATAAGCCATCCGATGCAAATATAAGAAACTGGTCTTCAGGGTAAATCTGTTGAACTAGAACAGAAGGCTCAGCTTTGAGGATCGGTCGGTGAAACGGTTCCGGAAGCCTAAATTTTGCCAAGAGAGGTTCCTTATTGAACTCTGCCTTCTTCAAATAAGCATCACCGATGGATCTTGAAACCTGCAAAACAAAACAAAAAAAAAATTAATTAGCAAAAATATCATCAACCACTCACAGACTGGTATTTTCTAGGAACTTTGCTGATTATCTACCATCACCATGATTAAGTAAAACATCAAACGGAACATCAAACTGCTTGTCTGCGAAGAAAATGAGGTCATGAATTTTCTTCTTTTGTATATCTTCTGCAAAAGCTTGACGCCACGAATTCTACTCATCCTACGAAAGTTTGCAGGCATAGCACCACAAGACACATGCCATCAACAGTACTAAAACTCTGTTATATATGTCTAGATACAGACACCAGAACTTCATACTTGATAAAATCTCACTTAAGCTGGAAGAAAATCCACAAGGAACCATATGTAGCTTTGTTAGGATTTATAGCTTTCTACAGCTCCAAACAAGTATGGAAAAGTCCTTTACCAAAAAAAAAAAAAAAGTACGGAAAAGTCAGTATGTTGGCACAGAAAAGTCCTAGAATAAAAATGACAACCGCATCATTTATACTGAGTTAAAAAAGACCCAGGAAATAATGCTCTAAAAACTTATGGGAATCTGTCTGTCGAAGCCATATTCAAAACAATATGTGATGAAAAAGTAACTTGTATATGCCGCATGGACCTCCCCTCATAAGGCAATTGTATAACATGGTCTTTTGGTTTCCAAACTCATTGTTCGATTGATTAAAAAGCGTGCCTCCCATTTACATTGTTGGCCAAGAAGGTGCATATCTTTTGAAATTATTTCATCAATAAAATAAAATTCATAATCAATAGAAAACATAACCTTTCAGTCAAATCAAAACCTAAATTAAACTAAACATACTTCAGCTGCACAGTTCCAGCAACTTCCCACATTCTCTTTTTAAGGACCACATTAACAAATGTCCTTGAGCAAAAATGGCTACAGAAAGCAAAACACTGTTTAAGCATACTTGACTGAAAGGTCATGATTATTTCATATGGGTCTTGTTAACAAGTCGCCCTACGGCACTAATTAAGTAAAAATGGAAACAACACTTTGCAAGACATTTTGAAAATAAAAAAATCACACATTTAATAAAGTCACTTCAAAAAGTAAATCCCAAATTTCCAAAGCATGTTTGGTAAGGCTTAACAAGTGCCCAAGGGGCACTCTTTAACATTCCCCTTTTCAAATTACTGGCCACGCAAATCACAATAAAAGCAAGTGTCTCGAAAATTGAGATTTCTCTTTTGATTATTAAAGAAAGTGCACAATAAATCAATAAATCTTTTTTCAATTGGCCTTAATTCATTAAGTAGAGTAAGGCTTTTAGATACCAAATTGTCAGCTTGTTAGACGAAAATTGATCAGCTGGCGTGAGATAACAGTAATTTTTTTACCTTTCAGATTGGTTGGTAAAATTGAGAAGTAATTTTCCAGTTGTGTCATTTTAGGTTTTGAAGTACAATAGTTAGGCCAGAAACATGTAACCATCATCAGACAACATGCACTAATGGTGGAGACACTGTGCTAATGGAAATTTCAAATTGGATATATCAACCAAACTTCAAGTCAGACAATTTTGGAGCATATTGGAAGCACAAACATACAAACTAGTTCAGGTGTATTTATTTATCATCTTTTTGGCCAACAGCCTTAGATGCATTTTATAATCTGTTTTAAAGTAACCTCTGTCTGGGATCTAAAACCCAGCTCCAGAAGTACCACCATTCAAAGTTACAATTAGGACCTACTAATTAAGAGGAGAAACCGCCAAGGGACATCAAAAATCCTTAATTCCTTATGGAGGAATGGAAGGAGGGGAAAAGGAAGAGCAATTTGAAAAATGACAAACAAGTTTTCTACATAACATGCTTTTCAGTATTGCATTGCTGCATATGATAAATGACAATGGAAAGCATCCCCGAATTGACAGAATCATTTGCCTATGCTACATCAGCTGAAAGGGGGGGGAGGGGGTCAACAAAATTTTCTGTGAGAGCCCCCCTAAGTTAAATGGGGTAACTGACATTCAAATTATAGCCAGCAAAATGTTGCAAGTAACAGATATAATGAAAAGAAAAAGACTACTTTTCTCACTCTACAGAAGGGACTTAAGTTCAATAACTTCCAATATGCCATAAGCGAGAACAATTACTGAATTCAAAGAAACTCAAGAAGAAGATGGAAAATGTTAAAAACCATGAACACAAACAGTATGGTAACTTAAAAACTACCAAAAGGAAGAAACCATTTATCTGACATGGAAAAGTCGTGCATTCCCACAATGCAAGTGCAATGACTGTAAAGTTACATTTGTCACAAACTAAGTCTGCAAAAGATTAAAAAAAAATAAAAAATCATGCGATAAGATGTTCTACTCAGTAAAAGATTACCTGAATCACACCCTTCACACGCCAAACCTTGTGCTTTAAAACCACAATCTGTGGATCATCGGGATGCAATAGACGCAACTCCTCTCTCACAGATTCAAAACTGGCATTATGCTCGTATGACAGTTGAATTGCTTTGACCTCCTTGACAGTCTTTTCCATTCGTCCTAACACGACCCTTGAGTCTCCAGCATTTGCAATGTATAGCTGGCCACCGCAAACGATGCCCACCAAACAACATGAGCCAACTGAAGCAATCTGTGGCTTAATCGGCCATTGCTTCTTTACCATTGAGAGAAATTCCTCCTCCGTGGCTAAAAAGCTTTCTTGATAACATCAGCGGACATTCCCTGGTTCTCTGACGTGTATTCTGCAAATAAACAGCTGTCAATTGAGGAGGAGGATATTGAAACAAACAAAAAACAGCAGACACAATATTGCAGGAAGTTTTCATGCTCACTAACAAGGATGAGTTGGTTTGCAGTTCCTGGAAACCCTCTATTACTCCCTGAAACACCTATCTTTCCTAAGATGATCTAACTGCAACTTGCTGCATATATTTGTCAAGTAGAAGCTCAAACGAGCTAAAAAATTGCAAATATCTCGATGTTCAAATGAAGAACAATGCAAAGGTTATAATCCATCTGTAGTTTCTAGTTTGCAGTTTCTAGTTTGCCAGCAACTATTCACAGATCTTCTCATAGTTTGCATTATATACTACAGGGATTGCAGCAGAAATGGAGAAAGTGCTTGCTTCTGAATTCACGACACACTTCAATTCACTCAAATCTCACTTAGCTCTTCTCAGTTTCATCTACTTGAAAATGCGACTGCAATCAAACAGAAGTGAAGCATAGGTAAAAGAACGGCCCTACACATCAAAATGATGGTTCACAACCATTTACATAGTTATCCTATATTTTAGTCATGATTCCAAAACCTAACAGGTTTATTTACTAGGCTGATAAATTATGACACTGAAAATACCGTCTGGCTTTTTTCTTTTCCATGTGAAAATAACTGCAATGGCTAAATATCTTTGCTAGTGTGTAAAAGTCCAGATGCAGCAACGGCAAGAAAACATACTTTTAACATAGTCGAAAAGCCGGTCATTGACAAACCGGGAAGCTTCAGGGCCTCCATGGCCATCGTAGATTCCAACAAATGTTCCTTGAGGACCAGATTCAAGGGAGCTCATCGGCCCTGATTCAACTTGACTCTGGTCTTCTAGTAGAGTATTTGCTTGAATTACCGCCATTGAAAATTCACCATTTACAATGTGCCCTGAATCTTTATACCATAACAAGCCATCGACACGGCCGCTCGCATCTCCGCTTTTTCCTGAGTCATCACCCTCGACCGAAGGTTTCCAACAAGGCGATACAATTCTCATCAATGATCCGGTTACCATAACTTACATGTTCTCACCCAAATGATCCAGCAATCAATGTATTCCTAAGGTAGTTATCGAAAATGATACCAAAGCCCAAGTTCTGCTCTAGTTTCTTTGCAATTCTCAAAGCCACACCACAAGTGCCGGAAGTCAGATTTGCACTGATTAACACAGACACCATTAATCTGCGAAATGTCAAGAACATAGGAAACATCAATCGGTGGTATCTGCAAAGATTGCATGAACCTAGACCATATAATTTATACGAAAGCATATGATAATACACAAACGGGCTTATACGAAAATTGCAAATTGAAACAAAAACGATATAGTGGATCAAGCAAGAGGCGCGGTAAACCGAGGAAACAAGATCCAGGAAATAAATAGAAACCATAAGAACAGAGGGAAAAGCACATATACGAAACTGAACGTTCTCTGATTCACATTTTCATCTATCCAGAATCCAATGCATTGAAATATAACCCGTATGAAGGAAACACCACGTTCTAGAGAGACCCAAGGAATGCACGAATCAGTCAGATCGCGGTAAAGATCAAAACTTTCGGGCAACGTTCAAGTACCCATCACGTACCTTTAATCAATGACCAAAATGTTCCCGAAAGACCCAACAAGAATCCGAATCACAGCCCTCAGTGGCCACAACCCATCTCAAAGAACAAAAAGAAATCGAATTTCCAATCGGTGGATGCAACGAACCGGGTAATATTCGGCAGGAACGATCGAAAGAAATGCCAGATCGCCGGGATAAATGAATGGGGGCGAGACAAATCGTGGGTCTTTTTCTTCCTCCCCTTTTCACCTTTTCACCTTTTCGAGTTGGTTTCGAAGACAGAGCTGATACAACAAAGCTTTGAGAGGAAGGGGTTTCTAGTCCATCACAGAGAAGAGAGCTTTTCCTTCTTCTTTCTCTTTCTCTGTGGGCAAATGGGAAAGAAAGTTTCAGCTTTTTCCGCTCATTTTCTCTTCTTTTTTTTCTGTTTTCCTCTGATCTCTATATACGGTGATCTCGGCAGGTTTTCTTCCCCTTTGACCTTTCAACGGACCACCATTTTAGGCAACATTTGCTCGTCTGTAGACCGCGACGGAAAGAGCCAAGAAAACGAGACTCGGAACTGGAAGATTCCTTTTTTTTCTTTGTTCCCTTTTTTCCCGTATTTATTCTACGGACTTTGCCCTTTAATTCTTTTAGTTTTCGATTCCCTCGAAGGTTCTGGTCATTTAAACGAGTGATCGTGGTTAAAGATATGATTTTTATCGAGGAATGAAACGAAAGTTTCGATTTTTCACGGTAAATAGGCTTGTGGAATGCGTGCGTATTGATTTTTTTGCACTTTCGAATCAAAACCACGGGCAAAGCGTAGACATTCAGATACATTTTGTTCTCTTATTAGGCGAGAATTTTACATAAATAGAAATACGGCATGGCCCTCTTTGAATCGATCATCCCATGTCAAAATAAAGCAAATTTCAATATTCTTTTTCTTAAAATGATCAAGCGTAATATTTGATAAATTGACTTGGAAAGACAGCAATATTGCATTTGTTGTATTCATATTCCACTACAGTTCGTTTACTTGCACTACCAAATTATTAACTTTTTGACTTATTCAAGTAATCGACGTTGAAATTAACCAATTTGCAAGAAATCACCTTCTCATGACCAAATTTTTGAACACATATAAATTGAATGAAACCTAAAACCTCACATTATGGGAGGAATTAAAAGGGTTTTCATATGTGCCGACTAAAGCGAATATAATGCATCTTGTAGGTCTATATAGTTTGAGAATAGGGAGCATCTCAAATATATCTGACCGAAAGCAAGTAATGTTTTTCTAGAGGATTAAGATGGCACTTCTTACTACATATGAAGCTAATACTCTTCCAACATGATTGTGGTTATATCCTAGAGAGGTAGTTAAATGCTTAAACTGAAAAATATCACAGGATTATTTTTAACTCACCTCGTACTTTTTTGGGCTTTAAAATTTCACCGTCAACTTATATAATATATTAACAAAAAATTTTAAAAAATTTAATGGCTTCAGTGATATGATTGAATATCAAATCTTTAGGACTTTCTTGATTTATGAATTATTATGGGATACTTAACAAAATGATGCAAAATGCAAGGTTTTTCTTTTTATTCCCTCTATTTTTTTATATTTTCTCAATATGCAACAACTTCAAGCCAAAAAAAAAAAAAGAGGACAGACAGGGACAAAAATTTATGGTGGCAGCTTGAGAGTCTGGTCCGAAACAAACGATGCCACTTGGTCTCTCCTTCCATCCCGCGCCCACCCTTCTCCTCCGACCAATTACATCGTCGACCCACCTCGCCACCTCCTCTCCCCAGCCGCCCTCCTGGTCCCCGATCTCACGCGCCGCCGCCGCCGACTCAGCCATGGCCGCCGGCTCAGTCCGAGTCGCCGCCGCCCAGATGACCTCCATCAACGACCTCGCTGCCAATTTCGCCACCTGCTCTCGCCTCGTTCAGGTAACTCTCATGTTCTCGCTTTTCTTTCCCTCTCTTTTGCTGTTGCATCTGGGTTCCTAATCGTTTTATTGCACTCTTATTTACGCTTTATCGATCATTTATCATGCTGAAGGATTGAAGGATTTCGTTTTTCAGCTTCCTCGTTCATCTGGCTATCAAAAGTTCCGTTTTTTCTATGAATTATGTGAACTTAACTCTCGTGGCAATGAATTTTAGGTAATTGATTAGATGTTTGATGATTATCTCTGTTTATGAGCATTTTTTTTCCCCGATAGTGGTGATTGTAGTGAGCTTGATGCTGCTGTTGTGTTTGGTTGACTCTGCTAACTTCCGTGAAAGCTGATTCGTATGGACAACCACTACGGTTTATATTGTTAATGTCGCATGGGTGGTTTGTTCTTATGTTAATTGGGTTGGTGTTGGTAAAGGAAGCGGCTTCTGCGGGGGCTAAATTGCTTTGCTTTCCGGAAAGCTTCTCCTTCATTGGCGCCAACGATGGGGACAGTGTTAAGATTGCAGAACCGTTGGATGGACCAATCATGCAGCAATACCAATCTCTTGCAAGGTGATGGATGGTTTGTTGCTTGAATATGTAAACTCCAGTATCCATTTGGTCACGAATGTCCTGTTGTTTTGCCTTTCTGTCACATCTCTTTTCCTGTTGGATCACGGAGTCACAGCTTCGATTTGCTCGTCTATTATTTTTGTCGTGTGCTAAAGTGTGTTCACCGGATCTCTCAATTGAAGGGAGTCGAAGATCTGGCTGTCACTTGGAGGATTCCAAGAGAAGGGATCAGAGGAGGCACATATCTGCAACACACATGTTGTGATCGATGATGCTGGTAACATTAGGAGCACCTATCGGAAGATACACTTGTACGGTTATCAACTTCAACACCCTTAGATATAATGTCATGTGATAAGTTTTCTTCAACTTATTTGCCTATTGCGTTGCATTAATGTATTATAGACTGCCAGATCAGATTGTGTTTGACTTTCATCACTGGATTATAATTAAACACAGCTAATGCACATGCTCCTAGGATGATAGATGTCTTGAGCAGTCTTTGCCTACCGTGCACCCTCATGATTTTGCTTTCTTAACTTACTCATAGAAGATGTATATTTGCTTCTCACCCCTTCCCCTTCCCCATATACATGTGCGCATGCATGCACAAGCACGACTGTCATGTTCCAGTCATCTGTTGACAGCATGAACATGGCAGAAGCATCTGCAAGCACACGCATGTACGCAAGAGAGAGAGAGAGAGAGAGAGAGAGAGAGAGATGCAATTTTAGACAAGATGAATTCCCAATGCAAATGAATCTAGAATTGAACCCGATCTTCGTCTCTGTCTACTCGATATATGGCAGATCCCAGTTCAGAACTGTCTCTGGTTGCCAAATTTATCTTGTCGGTGAATTGGGAAGCAGCAGACCACTGTGAATTATAATATTAGGAAGAAAAAGAGGTAGCTCAAATTAAAGTGATTTTCTATTGAATCTTGCTTGCACTTACAAGACTTTTTTGTTGGATATTTTTGCATTTGTTATGGGAATGCTTCCTTCCAGTTGAGCTACAATTTGCCCGTTGCATTGGCATCAATCACAATAAATTCTGTGCTTTTCCTTTTGCCTAAGGTTTGACGTGGATGTTCCGGGCGGAAGGTCATACAAAGAGAGCAGCTTCACAGAACCAGGTACATTTGTTTTGCTCATTCAAGTCAAGGATAGTATTTTCTGTTTAAGTATGTTGCTTTGTGCAATTGTCACCTTTGGTTTGTGATGATACTCTGATGAGATCACTGAGTAATATTCCATTACAATAGCAAGTTACATTTTATACACCTTCTGTAAGCACCTTTATGCTAATTCAGAAAATCAGATGATTCTTTACTCTGTTCAAATTACCGTGCATCAAGAGATGTATTTCTATGCTTAGCGAAAAGGCCACTTCAATTATTCAAATGCTATTTTCAGAGAGCGGTTTAAGTTAGAAACCACAGTCCTCAGTCTTTGATTGTTGTTTCTCTATTTTGTTGAACCATGCATATTACTTCTTACAAACATGCCTGGATTCTATATTTCTTCACCAGTTCAATTTTTATTACTTACAGGAAAAGATATAGTAGCACTAGACAGCCCCATCGGACGTCTGGGGCTGACAGTTTGCTATGATTTGAGATTTCCAGAGCTTTACCAACAGCTAAGGTTCCAACATGAAGCACAGGTAGCAAGCGGCCTGATTTGTTGGATGTACATATGTAAGTTCTTCTAAATCTGACATCTCCATTACCATCTTTAGGTTATTTTGGTGCCTGCAGCTTTCACAAAGATAACAGGTCAGGCACACTGGGAAATTCTGCTTCGTGCTCGTGCAATAGAGACTCAATGCTATGTATGTAATTGTTTTACTCAACTTAGTGCAAAGCTACTGAAACAGAAGCACTGTCTGAGTCACTGTGTTTTTGTTTTGTGAAACTCTGCCTTGATGCATCATTAGGTCATAGCTTCTGCACAAGCTGGAAAGCATAACGACAAGAGAGAGAGCTATGGCGACACGCTAATCATTGATCCGTGGGGCACTGTAGTTGGTCGTCTACCTGGTTAGGACGAATTCCACTTCTTTTTTCTGACTAATCTGTTATTGGGAATTCTAAGCAGGAAAGCAACGTGCCCAGCCTTATTTCATTCATTAAGATCGCCTATACGGGCCTTTTTACACCATTGTTCTCTGTTAATATTAACTTCCATACCAAAGAGAAGACTATATTTAGTTATGTCAGTCTGCATGGACTGGAGATGCTATTATATACACTGATCTGCACGAATTTATGCTCCATTGTAGCCACAGAAATATTCTTCCTTCACTTTTGGGCAATTGCAACCCTGAATTGAAAGTAACATTTTTGCTCTCTATTTCAGATCGTGTGTCAACAGGGATTGCAATAGCTGATATTGACCTATCATTAGTCGATTCAGTGAGAACAAAGATGCCAATAGCCAAGGTGCTTTCTGCTCTATAGTCACCATATCTACATGTACAAAAGTGACGATGTCTGAAAGCTTGATCGCTCGTTGTATTATGAATTGCGATGACTTAACGCATATCATCAACCATATCAACTCCAATCTCTAGTCTTGTCTCGAGCTCGGGAGACGATAGGAAAGCGTACTCTCTAAACAAGCTTGCAATGCTGCTTATGGTTTTATTCTATGTCTAATCTTTGTTGTTTGCCCGTGTCTTCAGCATCGGATGCCGTTCGACTTCTGGAGACCTGCGTCCTTGTGATTCTCTTTACCGTGCATGTCCAAGCTGAATAAAGTTCGCCAGAGTCACGTGCGCTTCGTGTTGCTCAGAGATTGACTCACTTTCGCGTCGGTTGGCTTCAGAGACGGAGTCAATGCAACGTGTCGGGAGATCCGGTGGAGCGATGGTGAAATTGGACAGAGACAGTAACATACTGTACATTTCGGTTTTCCATCCCTGTTTATCTCGAGCAGCACTTGTCATATGTGCATGAAAAGCAACGTCTGCAGGCGTTTGGCCTTCCAAACGTGGTCAGTCGTTTGAAGCGTTGAATCTACTGATGCGATTCTGGGTAGAATTGAATGAATTTGATGTTGACATTGAGATTCTGTCCGTTGGCGAGTGATGATGTTTGGTTGGATCTGCAGTTTTTCCATGTTTTTTTCCTGCATTTTGTTTTCCTTCTCGCTCAGGGGAAGAAGAAAACCGTGGCTCGGCTCAACTAGTTTCTGCTAGGTGCGACCATGGTTCCAGGTTCTCGCTCACCCCTAGTTTCTAGTTTCCGCAAAAATGGCTAACGATTAAAATTAGCGTGCCGTCAAACCGTTTGAAAAGTCGTGAGATGTCCGAGAATTGCCGAGCGATGCATGGTACGAAATCGTGCGTCGGTTTATGTTGTGAACCGGTTAACCTGTGGTCGTCGCCCCCGGCAACTGACTGGCGACGTGGCGCTCCTAGAAGCTCCCACGTTGATCCTGTCCCCTCTGCAGCATCGCCAAGTGCCGACTCCCGCTCTTCTCCATTGCGCTACGTGTCTCCAGAGCTCTCTCTCTCTTTTTCGTGTCAGCCCTTCAAATTCAACTCGAATTAACCCAAAATCCATGCAACTACTGCAGCATATCCGCAATCCTGATTCGAAAAGCTAGACGAGCATCGCACATTGCCATTATCATTAACTCCGTCTGATCTCTGGCTGCACGGTCCAGCACGTCTGCCATGGCTTTCCAGTCACCGGTACGTCGCGCCGACGGTCTCTTCTAATGCTCTCTTTCCACTCCTTTTCTGACCGGCTGGAATAGCGAACTATACTCGTTACATTTTCACCTTGCAGAGCCGCTTGTACTCGATGCTGCACCGCGCGAGAGGAGCCAGTGCCGGCGCGTCCTACGCCACTACCACTGTGCCAAAGCTGAAGGCCTATGCTCCATCTGCGCCAGCGGACGTTGGGCGGGCCGAGCAGAGGGCACGCAAGCCGTGGGGAAGCTATGTGCCGGTATGTGTGGCAGCTGGGATGATACTGCTGGCGGCAACCCTGGGGCTGCACACGGTGAAGCAGCAGATAATGCACTCGCCGGCAGTGCGGGTGAACAAGTCAAGACGGGAGACGGTGGCGGAGGTGGTGGAGCCGGAGCGGGTAGTGGAGGAGTCGGAGAACTTCCTGACCCGATCCTTCTTTAGGAAGGTGGCACACGTGCAGGACGTCAACCCCGGGGAGGCCGTCCCCGACCCGATCAGGAAGGACGCCTTCGCGCACCGCCCAAAGGCTGAGACACTCCGGTCAGTCGGAGTCGATCCTGTGCCCAAGCACCCTGAAACCTCCACACAACCACCCTCTCCGGTTCCAGTCGGGGACGAGTTCGATTAGCCACCGTGTTTTGTAATGTACTTTCTCTTCTCTTTTAGTAGAGCAATAGTGACTTTTGTCCGTCAAATTGACCGAGAAAACTCAACAGAATAAGGTCATCGCTCCCACTTTACGATCTCATGTGTGTTTTCCTGCATTGAGATCGGCTTGGACTAAATCGCAAGAATGTTGTGAGAGTTTTCATTTTGCAGACAGAACTAAGTAGTGATGAACAAAAGAATCGCTTCATTCTTTTCGTTCACTTCCACAACCAACAACAAGGCAAGAAAAGAAAGATGTACCAAATTTCTTTGGAATCAAACCAATCCCTAGTGTAAAGATTCGAAAAAAACAAAATGTAAGCATATATATTCACAGTGTGAATCGCGGTCGCCGCATGACGATCGCGCATCAC
Source organism: Eucalyptus decipiens (assembly GCA_014182575.1). Taxonomy (NCBI): domain Eukaryota; kingdom Viridiplantae; phylum Streptophyta; class Magnoliopsida; order Myrtales; family Myrtaceae; genus Eucalyptus; species Eucalyptus decipiens. The sequence continues at coordinate 52,276,699 of CM024615.1, forward strand.
TCGAGCAAGAACCCCCGGGTGAAGTCGGGGCTGGCGAGGAGGTCGAACGGCTTGCTGCCCAACGAGTCCTTCAAGATCGTGATCTGCCCTTCCTTCATGAGTATGTCCTCGTCGAGGACGTCGATCTTCTTCTTCAGCATGGAGATCTCGGAGTTCAGGAGCATGTTCTTCTCGCTGTACTGCTTCACCTCATCCCACATCAGATCTCTCTCCTGGGTCACCTTCGGCAGTATCCCCCTCATGGCGCCCATCTCCTTCCTAGCGTCCTGCAGGTTGTTCTCGAGCTCGCTCATCTTCTCGTCCTTCTTCAGCATCTGTTTCAAGATTCACATGCAGAAGTTTTTGGGTAAGTAAATCAAATGCTCAGGAGTGATAAACAAAGACGATGGCCTGATGAAATCCGATGCGTTGATCGTTCACACAAGTGGAATACCTGAAGTTCCAGGTCCTTGAACTTGTGGGTAACGCAGGAAAGATTGTCTAATGCGTTCTGAACTTCGTATTTGACGATATCAGCGCTCCTTACTGCTGTTGCAACTTCGGCTTGGAGCTGCTCAACTTCCAGCTCTTTACAGTAGAGCTTCTCTCTCAATAAGCTCGTCATTAAACTCTCTGCTTTAAGCTCTGACATCAAAGTATCCTGTGGTAGGAACAGAAAAATTCATTAGGACTCTCTATGGGGAAGTTGTAGAGCAACAGTTTTGGGTTGCAAAGGAGAGTAAAATCCCTTCAAATGAATGCGCCTCTAATATAGAAACTGTCCGACTGTATCTTCAAACTAAAGTCGGATCTTGGGGATTATTACGCGCCATTGTGCGGCGAGCATGAAAGACCACAATAGAAAGCAGTAAAGATGTGGTGGGAAGGGACAAATCAGAACAAACTAAATGCACGACAAGGAAGAAAGTAAAAGATGCGTTGGGAAGGGACAAATCAGAACAAACTAAATGGACGATAAGGAAGAAAGTATCGTACTGCCGGAGATGCTAAACCAACGTTTGGAAAAGGGTATGGACCTCAGAAAATATCAAGAACCGCAGAGGGATTTTCATGAAAGTTGCTCCAGAACAACACCCTTAAGGGGGACTAAATTCTCTCGACAAAGGAAAAGAATTACGAAGGATTAAAGCTTACAAAACGCGAAAAGAATGAATGCACGAATCCATGGAGAACAAGGCCACATAAACATAAATAGGTGGGCAGAATGTGTTCTCCGAATTGGGGTTTACCGGTAGATGCTCCATGAAAGATATGCTTACACAGGTAAATAACGGTAGAGAGACCAGCTCAATATATAGGCTAATCGCAGCACATACATGAGCCTTCATCTAAAGTCCACCAATATCAGATCGACCTGTTGATTAGTAACTGCTGATTAGTAACTTACCTCGCAAGTTTGATCAATTAGCTGCTGCATTGAACCTTGAGAATCAGCACCCAGTCTATTTTTCAAAGAAAATGGTTTTGCCTTCTCATGAAGCAAGCCAGACATTGCTTGCAGACTCCTCATTATGCTTTCACTTCTACGCTTGATCCCATGCACTTTCATGTCTGATTCAACAATAAATTGCTCGTCTAGACTGTGTTTGATAGCTTCCGCACCTTGCTTGGTCACATTATTGTGGCTGAATTCCAACTTAATGAAGTCTAGTAACTTTGAACATAAATGGGAGCTGTCATTTAGCGCTGACAAAGCTTCGTTTTGCAAGCAGCAAAGACGAGCTGAGATTTCCTGGTCTAGTTGAAACATCAAGTCGCCAGAATCTTTCCCGTTGCAGTTCAAGCGGCTGAACAAGCTGATATTCTCTCGTCGAAGAGAATCCTTTTCTCGTCTAGTCGATTCCAACTCTCTTCTTAAGGCCAATTCAATTCCTGTCAGTCTGATTTGCTCTGTCCTCAATTTCGCCAAGTGCTTGTCAGTCATTTCCAGAGATCGCTGCTTTCCAAATTCATCACTGAATCCCTCTCGAAGCGCTTCGATTGTTTTTTCTTGGTCACTGCAGGTTCTCATTAATCTCGCTATTGATTTGTGCAACTCCTTACACTCCTTCTCCTTCTCTTGAAAATTTCTTTTAAGTAGCTCTCCATTCTCTTTCGTTGCTACGTATTTTCTTGTAACTCAGAGATTGTTCGCTCAAACTCATGATTATCCGTGCTAAGTACCTCCAGTTTTTCCATTAGCTCTTTAACTTTCTGTTCTGAATATGTCATTGAACTTCTGCACTCTGTTTCCTTTTCACTGATTAAACAGACTTCCCTCTGGAGCGAAACATTCTGCTCTGCTAACTCTCTAACACGATCACGGAGCCTCTGCTCTTCTAGCTGGAATTTCTCAAGCTTGGATGACCAGTCACTTGACCTTCTGTCGAGTTCCTTCTCCAAACCCGACTGCAGCTCCTTCTTCTCCTTTTCCAGTCTCCTGGTTTTTGATTCGAGCTCTATCTTTGCCAGCCTAAGTTCTTCTTTGAGAGAAGCCCTGTCAGAAATTCTAGATTGTAAAAGTTCAGAAACCTCGACGGCCAAGCTCATTCTGTCTTCTGAAAGGTTTCTAACTGTCCGGATGAGTGTCGGCACATCAAAACTAATGTCAATAAGAAAGTGACCCTGTTCAAATTCCTGAGAAAGGAATGCAACCCTTTGCTGTGCTCCCTCAACCCTACTTTGCAGTTCAAGGTCCATGTCATCTCCAATTACATCAGTGCACAAAGGTTCACATTTTTCCATATGGCAGACATGCGGCATGTGGAAACCAGAGGAATTCTCGCTATGGTACCTTTTGGTAGTTTCATCAGTTTCATGAGAAGGAATGTCATCATGAATAACTACCTCCCCATCAGAGCATTTATTCAAGGAATCACCATAGATATCTTCAATTGTTATAGGAATATCATGGTCGAACTCCTTTGAACTTATTTTAGGGAAAACTGTAGTTTGGGAGAGTCTCTCAATCACATTCTTAGCAAGCCTTCTAGGGGATTCATGGCCAAAACCATTCTCTACCCAATCTCCAGATGAATAGTGAAGGCAAGCACTTTTAACTTCTCTAAATGACTGAGCCCTTGGTTTACATTTCACGCTATCAGTTGGTGAAGTGGGAGCAGTATACTGGACACGTGGGGGACGATTCCCACCATCCTTACCAGTATGTATCTTTTGAAAGGTTTTCTTGGGCCTGCTCCTCTCCTGGTGCTGCTCACCATCGATATAGCGGTCCACGACCTTATTTGAAACTCTACTAGAGCAATTAGAAGAGAGCGATGCATCATCATATGAGACAATGTAACCTGGCTTCTTGAACCCATTTCCATTTCTGTAAGCTGTCTCATCAAACTCTTTCAGCTTGGATGACTGCTTCTCTGGAGTAATGGTCCGACAACTGACAGAAACCCATTAAATTAGACTCTTGCGAATATTAAAAAGAAAGAACATTGCACACAAGGATGTATAGATCATTAAACAAGTTCTTAAAATTAGCTTCAAAGTTTCAATGAACCAAGTCACTTACCGAGGCGAATATTCAGAATGCTGATGTCGAGCAGGAGATCTGCTCTGATCACTCAAAGAGGAAGACGAGTTCTTTTGCTCCAAAGCTTCTGCAAGGAAGTTAGCAGAAGATAAAGAGCGGCTCTTCCTAAGTCCCGAACCTGAACAAGTACTTGAGCTTTGACTGTCAGATGCTTGATTCCGAGATTTGGTGAACAGACCTCTAGGGCTTCGTAAATTATTCGCACACTTCTCTCCAACTTGATCAGTCGACCTGTTGTCAAACAGGGGGTAACATGTCTTATCTGTCGACGGTGGAGAATTCCCAACACTATTAGCACTGCCAGAAGCAGATGAGCGAAAAAAGAAAAGCTTTTTCATCTGCAAATCTTTAATAGGACGCGTCAAGCTGGCTCATTAAGGATCTTGGCATATGAGAACCACCTTGTCCTAAACGTCGCAATGACCCAAGGCTCAGGAAACCTGGAACACAACATAACAAACCATTATTCTGCTAATCATAAGATGGTATGAGAAACGAGGAGCTTGCATACAGCAAATAACAGTTTAAAAGAGAAATAAATAAAGCATTGTAGAGAGACATAGGATGCACCTAGCATGAAGATAATCATGAGAGGCACCTGAGATATTTAAAAATATGCAACTGCATTAAAAAGGATGACAGTCCGCACTTATTATTCGAGTCACTTACATAAATTAAATATAGAAAAATTTCGAGATCCTAGATCTAAGTCGAGACCAAAAAGATTCCCATTATCAGTTAGAAGAATCAAACTGCATCGCTCCCTTTTCAGAATGACTGAGAAATAATTTCAGGCCACATGTTGAATCTGACAATCAGCTCACTCTAATAATCCCACTGATAAACAAGCATAGAATAAGGCACACCAAAAGGAACCACATAAAGGGTTAAATTAATTACCCCGTCCCGCACTATAAAGTTGAATAATCAAATGAATGTTTAAAAATCAAAAGCTAAGTTATATTTCAGAGGACAACAATGTTGAAATAGAAAATTTCAACAAATTAGAGTTTATTTAGCCATCGGGTGGCGTCTGCACCAGCTTTCACGCACCTCGACTGGTTCACCTCCCAAACATCTTAGTAAAGCAGACTCCCCACATCTTTTAGAGTTTAATAGTAGCTATCTGATAAGATAGAATGCCCAGGTATCCCAACGACTAGTTTAGACTTTAAAAAATTATGGGAAAGGGAAAGCAGCAAGAACGTTCCGGGATTAAAAATTAGAAAAAAGTTACAGTCAGCAATTTAAAATTCAAGAGGCAAATTAACAAAAAGATTTCAGTAACAGGAGTGTCAGGGCTTCCGATCTACTCCTCTTCCGAGGATCCAACGATCAACCCGGGTTTCAAAGATGGAAGCAACCGTAATGACTCTTAACAGTTTCCCTAAACCCTAGAACCCCAAGGCACAGACACAACGAGCAGAGAGAGGATTAGCAAGGAGAACACACGAAGCATCGAATCAAAATGCATCTAGCTAAAATCGACGGAACTGGAGCACGCGAAATCCCCATAAACGGAGCAAAACAATCCCGAGAATCGACACTGTATAAAGCCGGCCATACAACTCGATCGAGAAAAATCAGAGCGAACCGAATCAGGCAGGGAAAATGAGGAGAAAAGGCAGAATCAACGAAAACCACAAGCCCCGGCGGCAGACGAAGCATCGAATCAAAATGCATCTAGCTAAATCGACGGAACCGGAGCACGCGAAATCGAAACAATCCCGACTTCGACACTGCATAAAGCCGGCCATACAATTCGATCGAGAAAAATCAGAGCGAACCGAATCAGGCAGGAGAAATGAGGAGAAAAAGGCAGAATCGACGGAAAATCACAAGCCCCGGCGGCCGACGAAATCCAGCAGCAGCAGCAGCGGAAGAAGAAGAAGCACAGAAATCCAACTGAAATGAGAAGAACAGAGAACACCACGCCCACGGATTTTCCAAAAAAAAAAAAATCAAGAGGTAGAAGAAACAGAAGAACTCACCGAGCGCGACGCACGCGCCTCCCGACGCCGATCGTCTTCCCCCCAACGGTCGAAAAACCGAGCGCCGCCTCCCTCGAGCGCTTCGCAATTTGGACTGGAAATTCTGGACTCGAAGAAAGGCGGAGCAGGCCGGAAGGCAAAAATAATCTGGCCCCAAGAAGTAGACGTTACGAACTTACCATACGGGCAACTAAAAACGCAAACGCTTCGGATAGAGACCCAAAAGACCCCAAAAAAAAAAAAAAAAAAAAGGATCGTTCGAAATTTGAAAAGACAAAAAAGGAAAGGGAAAAAAAAATCCAGTGCGATCCAGGCTGCGAGATTTCAGCGCCCGGAATGCGATCACCGGAATTTCAGCGCGCCGGAATGAAATCAACCGGCGCGAGCCGGACACTGACAAAACGAGAAGAGGAGTTGGCGTTCGTTACCGAGTCTTGGAATCGGACCGTGTCAGAGCCAGGGGGCCGGCAAGGAGCGGGGGGAAATGAATGCGAGGTGGCGATCGATGGGAGAGCAATGATTGTGCTTTTAAGAAAGAGAAAAGGGGGAAGGGGAAGTGATGGGCGGTGGGAATTGGCCTTTTCGGCGTACAGAATTTAGTGAACGTTAGTAATGATGATGGCTCAGTAGAACGAGAAGGAGATGGGGAGGAACTAGAAGGAGGGCGGAGGGGGCTACCTCGCTCTGTGGTGTTCGCGTGGGGACGGAGGGCAGTTTGGTCAGGAGGGGCGGGGCTTTTTTAAATTTCGAGGACGCGGATGTTGCGGGGAAGAAGTGGGGGACGGGGAGGAGCGGGCTTTTGAAGGGGAGTTATCGGGAGAGGGAGAGGGAGAGGGAGAGCGCACGGAATTTTAGGATGTTCCCCCCCCCCGCCGCCCCCCTTTTTGTTTGTTTTTTTCTTCCTTCTTCTTTTTCAACGGAGTTGACGAGAGAAGCGAGTATGTATGCGCACGAACAGAATGAAAAGGGGAGATTAGGCTTTAAATTTATTTTAGAATCATGAGTGGCGAGTTTGACGTTAATTTGGCGAGGCTTTTCCAAAGCTTAGAACCCTTTTTTCTTCTTCGATTTCAAATTTTAGAAGAAAACTGGTGAGGGAGAAGTTTGTACTTAGAATTCTTGATATGTTGGTAGTATTTTTCTTTTCGTTTGGTTGACAATACTAGCGGATTTTTTCAAAAGTATATTGAGTAATATCCGGGGCCGTTTGCTGAACAACCAAATAAATGAATAAAAATTATGATTTTCAAATAGTTGTCTTTGTTATGATCTGCAATCAATGTATTAAAACTGAAATTTTTTCTTCATTAATTATGGTTAATCAATGCCTTGGACACCCATTTTTTTTTTTTTTTCAAAACATCATTTTTTTTTTTTAAACATCATTTTGTCCTTTTATTATTATATACCTATGTTTATTATATTATTTTTTAATGGCATGCGCGCATGAATCTTATTACAAACTTTCGTTTATGCAATCTAACCGATTGGCTTTTCATTTTTCTCATCACCACGGCACAATTGAGTCTTTGACTCAACTAATTCCCACCAGTGGACGCATATCACTCACATTCACAGGTGTTGAGTAAAGCTCCCTGCACAAAATGGCAAGCACAGGCTTGGCGACTTATTTTCTACGGGAGACTTTAAGATTCAGAAAAGACGGAATATGTTGCAGACTCGTATATATAAACGGACATTTAACCTCTCAAAGCTGCTTTGCCTCCGGTGATCCTGCAAAACTTCTCATCAACGAGAAAGGCCCAAAAGCCAAAAAAAACAAAATTGCCGACTCCATCACAAAAGTTCATGCTTGAGTTTGTGCATTGCTACTTCAAACCATTCGTGAAAAGGCTCGAATCTAGCTCACCGATGGGAGAGATAAAACAGATTTTCAATGCTTAGCCCGAGGAAGAGGCGCAGCAGTTTTACAAAAGATCTATGTCCATAGCATAAACTTCATATAAATTGCGCTAACTGCAAATGGGCGAGGGAGAAAGGCCTCCCCCTTCTCATTGCTTGAATTTTTGTTTTTCCTGCTTTTAGCTTAAAAGAATGAATAACAATGATGAAGGCTCATCATGATGTTTGCCAATGTAGGTCCAGATTATCGGTACTTGCAAAAGCTAAGCTAAGTTAACTCGCCCACGTACGTTGCCCTATTATACCCGATTTTAATAAGAGATGTAGACGTCCGAAAAGCTTTAGAGCAATGGACAAATCTCCGTCGGCAAGTAAAGTAGGCAGGAGCGTCCACCTTTTTCCGAGAAAGGGATCCATCCTTAAACCTACTCCACCTGGACTATCACTAGCAAAGTAGCCAATGGAAAAAGTCTCTACACGACTGAACCACTGTCGTTGGAAGAACTTCTTCCATGACGATTGACAGGCTAATGTCCCCATTCACACAGCAACACGCGTTCAGCTCTTTCTAAGAAGCCGCTTCGATAGGACTTTACAAATGCATATGCACATGCGCGCCCGCATCAACAGCAACAAAGATACCAGAGAGAAACTACGGAAGATCCATCCAGAACACATGAGAAAACAAAAGAGCGTTACAAAATATTTTTAAGGTCTAAAAACCCAATTCATCCCTGATAAATACGAAGACCCTTCCGGAAAGAAAAACAAAAAAGAAAAGCTTAAGGCAAATTATGAATGTTGTCGGTAAAATCTAAGCAAGCAGCGGAACTCCACCATAAGTTCTATCCATACAAGACCAGAAATTACTAGCGGATGTCGCACATCACACAGGCGATGCTCACTCACTGCCTCTCGGAGAATCACGATTATCATCATCTTCAGCCATTGGCTCTTCGTCCCTAGGCATGGGGCTGGGACTGCGACTGCGGCCATTCTCCTCAGCAGGGCTTCTGTAGTTTCTTGGGCCATCAGCTTCAGCATCATTGACAGGGCTCATGCTCTTCCTCCTGGGACTGTTGCTATAATCCGACCCATTAGCATATTTCTTATCTTCAGGAGATTGATCAACTTTGGCTCTCGGGGGGCTTCTCTCATCAGCAGCTGGGCTGTAATCTCTTGCTCTGGATGGTGGACTCCTTCCCCGCTTAGGGCTCCGACTAGCGATTGGGCTCCGTCCCCGCTTGGGGCTGCGACTAACCATAGGACTCCTTCCCCGCTTAGGGCTCCGACTACCAATGGGGCTCCTTGGCCTTCTTTCGACGTCATCAAAACTTCGCTCCCTCTTTACCGGAGAGATTGACCTACTAGAAAAATTGATACTAATCACATAACCACAATATTCAACAGAATCCACCTACATCTTAATGTGAAAAGTGCAAGTTTATCTTAATCAACTAACTAGCTCAAGAAAGAGCGAATTCTTTAACATGGCATGCAGTCAGGCACACTGCATGTCCCATTTGCATGCAGGCAAACCTTAATAGATAGCCTGCAACCTTCATCTCAGCAGTGTCTGTTTAAATGGTAGGTAGGAGCTAAGCTTAAAGCATAATACAAGCAATGAATTCGAAAGAGGGAATTATCCTCATTTAAAACTAAACAGTAGTGAAAGTCTGAGGCCAAGTAAATAGCCTGCAACCTTGCTAGCTAAACACAAGGAGACCTACACTCCACATCCTGTGCCTGCAAGCAGGGAATGGGCATGCAGCATGCTAACGACTATGATCAACTCCTTTTTAACAAATTAGAAAAAGTCAACCCTAGCAAATCAAGATGTAATGCTGATAAACAAGGAAATTCCGCGCGAGCGAAATAGGGTGAAACAATCAAAGTATCATACTCCATATCATTATAGTCTACACCTAGTCTTCTACAGGAATCTCCAAGAAAGGGGAATTACAGAAGACAGATAAAGAGGGCAATGAACAGACCTGTAACTACGACTGCGGCTGTAACTTCGGCTCCTACTCCGACCACGGCGAGGACTAGGTGACCGTGAGTAATCCTCACGTCTACACAAAAAACAAAAAAGAGCCATGTAAGCAAGTAGCGGATTGAAGCAATATTGCCTTCCTTGCCTCTCCCTAAACATCATCAGCACCAAATGAGACAACATCACAAGAGTACCTTAATTTCCTTGGACTGTTCTGACAATTTCTTTCTATATGGCCCCTTTCCCCACATCGATAGCATTTATTCTTCCAGTCCCCAGCTTTGCAATCTCGAGCCCAATGGCCATCAATTCCACAATTAAAACAGCGCCCAGAACCAGGAGGAGGACCCCTACCCATATAATCACGAGATCCTCCGGGAGCACGTGGTGTCTGCATGTGAAGATGAGCAATTACTCCCCTTAAGAACAAGCTAATTCCACTCCCTCATTACCAGTGCCAAATGTGCAGTAATATCATAATTCAATGGACAAGGCAAAACATAAAGTATACCGGGATTGTCAAAACAAAGCAGGCAGATGGGACAACCCCCACCACCCCTACCCTACCCCCCCCAAAAAAAAAAAAAAAAAAAAAAAAAAAAAAATAAACCAAAATAGAACGACTCACTTCCCACCGTTCATAAAGCAGAAATTTTCAAAAAAGCACGGTGACAGAACATCAGCCAACCAAGGGATGGGTGTGATGGATCTGAGACAAGGGGCAAAGTGAAATTAATTTGGTAGTTTTTTTCCTTCAACATGAAAGGGTAAAATATCCCAAGAAAAGTTACAATAAGTTAATCCACCATTTTAAAGTACAAGCAGCTAATCCTAGAAATCCCATAGATAAGAGTAAAAAATTATAGCAGAGCAAGAAATTGCACAAAACATAAAGGAGCCAAGAATGTTTACCAAATCACTCACCCCCTTCGAGAATTCCACGATAATACGGCTTCCTTTAAAATCCCTTCCATCCAAGCTATATCTTGCATCATCAGCATCCCGAGGATCACTGAACTCCTGTAATTTTTCATCAAAGGGAACAAGCAAAACATAGACACATTTTGCATTTTATCATTTCGTGAAGGCATACATTAAATATACTTCCCAAAAAGTAGTTCTGGCCTTTCTGCAAAACACCTAGAAGACAGTTGTAACTTATAAGAATGGGTAAGAAAGAACGTACAACAAAGGCGTAGTCTCGCTTCATATCCACAGCACGAATTCTGCGTAAACGGTTTGCCACAAACAGTAAGGCCATCAGGATATCAGGAAGGTTTGATACTTCGCCCCTCAAAGGTTAACAAAACACCACTTTGGAATCTTGCCATTTCCACTAATATATGCATAAATACTATAAACACTGGCCAGTCCACCAAGGGTGTCCTCTTACGACAGAAAGAAACCTTCAACAAGATCATCCAAGTTAACCACATGGACAGGCCGAGGCGTGGAACACTCTTGCAGAGAAAATAGAGTAAAAAATACAGGTCAAGAACATTAAAGGGATTGGCCAAAAGCTTTAAGGTCCCTATGTACTTCCACCACAAAGACCCTACTCAAACAACCACTAATAATACAAAAATAAATTCCACCATGTGAACTTACCAAGTTGAATGAACAAAAAACCAGGAATCATAGTTCAATAACACTAAAACTTCAGACTTCATATGCTCGATGGAAATGAATATAAATCTAGACACGCATCCTTTAAATTTGACAAAAGTCACAACTCTAAACATTACAAGGATGATTACTAGATTGAACTTCAACTGGATACCTTCCATATCTAGCAAAGAGATCCTCCAAGTCACGTGTCTTTGTTCGCGAAGACAGGTGACCTACATAGAGTCGCGTATTGCTGCGGCGGTCATCATAGCGAGGCATATTTCCTGCAATTTGGCAAAAGGGTAAATCACCATGTAATTCCCTGCATCAACTGAACTAAAAGCGCATTTCAGCTGCACCAACATCGAAATCAACCAGTATTGAGACAATCGAGACAGAAAGTTCGTTAATTGAGCCTCTAACCAAATCAAATTTACAAAACACAAAAGGCACATACTTCACTAGTCTGCGCACACCAAGCGCTCGATAAGAAATCAAGATTACGGAAACACCACTCCAATCGACACAAAAGTTAAATCAAAAGACACCAACTTCAGTAATTCGGGCGCACCCCAGGCGCTCAATAGCTAATCAAGATTAAGGACACGCCGTTCCAGCGGACACAAAACCCAAATCCCATCACACCGACTTAACAATCGAAAGTTCCTCCACCGTCTCGAAACAACCGACCCCGTTTCGCCCACCTTTTAACAGCCTCCAGAACAAATTGAGTTTATTCCGCCAATATGCCACAGAAAACCTCCTAACCGGAAGCTACCGAAGGAACTGAAGAAGGACCGGATAACCACGATTACAGTAAACTCGATCCTACCCAGACAACCTCGAGCAGCGCGGGACGCATCGAAGCGACGAAAAAGATCCTCCGACGGCAAAACGAGAATGCATGCGCGCGAAGTTTTCTCAGATCCGCCGCTTCAATCGAACAGTCCGCCACTCGAAGGACCGAACGGAGCCCTAGATGCATCGAACGCGACCTAGATCGAGAATTCGAATGGGAAGACGGACACGAACCTGCAGGGACTCCGAGCTCTCTCCGGCCAAGCGCGATTCAAAAACCCTAATTCTGCCGTTCGCTCCTGCTGAGAAGTGCCTATCCACCCGGCCCGTCCCGGCTTTATATATGGCCAGCTAACGGCGTCGCATTGGTGTGGCCAAATCGCGTCCCCGATGGCAAAAAATCTACGCGCGGGCCTCTGGTTTTACGGAACTGCCCCTCGATCGGCCTTTCCGATTCGTCGATCCTCTCGTCAGTAATTTACTACCCGGCCTTAGGGATGCCCACTGGGCCGAACTGGCCCCAGTAGAGCACGGCCCAGGACCCTTTGAATAATGGGCCCAAGCCAATTTTTGGACTCGATCGGGCCCGTATTGTTTTGGGCCCAGATCTGTGGCTCTTCTGGAGCCTTTGAGACAACTTCACCGGCCCAGGAACACAACTAACTCCATACGCACTTGCTCCGCCCTAGCCGCAAGGACAACCCGACGATGACGGCAGAGACGCCGGCCATGCACAATGACCCATCGATTATACGGAAAGGCAGTATTAAGTCCAGAATTGCCTTAGAAACATATCTGAATATTAGCCGGACCAATCGGACCCGTTGATCAAATAGTTACTTGATTTGGTCAAGTAAGTTATAATTGAGACATATGCGAATTTGCAAGTAATGCATAGTGCGGAATTGATGAAGTGTCCATTGATATGACATCCCTCCAATCAAAGGAACGTATCCGAAATTCCCTTAAAAAGGGGGTTGGATATTAGCAAATCTGGTCAAACACGTTAATCACATAACTACTTCATCTTGTCATGTCATGGGCTGAGATAGAGGCTAGTTTGCACGTTATGTGTAGCACAAGACCCATCGAATTCTAGACGTGGTTAATTAAGTGTCCATTGACACATCTGACTAATGCAAGGCACCACCTTCCAATGAATAAATAAAGCAGACAGCATGTCTGAATAGTAATAAGTCCGATAGTAATTAGTTAATTGATTTTGTCGTATTATGATTGAAATAGTTGCACGCGACATGTAGTACAAGACCCATCAAATTATTGAGGCGATTGGGGAAGTGTCCATTAACACGTTTACTAGTGTTGATAGATGCATACTGATGACACTGGAGCGGAGGTAATTTGGATGATAAGATAGGTAAAATTGAACCAAGTTGCAGCAACAACGCAAGAGGGCACGGAGCAGCATAACCCGGACATACAAAACCCAATTGGCATGATTGATTTATTTGGGTTGAAACTTCGGCAAGGCTACTGCACACCTATTACAGTGGGCATTGGTAGTTGTTTGTCTTGTTGTCTTCATGCTCTTGGGATACTAATTCGAGCTGATGAATTGATCGACTTTTGTTCTTAAAATAGCTGCGTGAACATATGCATTACACCACAGTGGCAATATTGAAAGAGATATCAAGGCATTCTTTGGTAATATTTCTGTTTCTCCCAATTTATGTTCTTTTGTTTCCCGAAAAAAAAAAACACATAAATCCGTTTAGTAATGCTAACTTATTTTTATATTCCCCGTAATAGAATAGTAGCAAGGAAATAGATTTGGAACAAAAAAAAAAAAAAAGCTTATTATTCCTAGAAACAATTTATAGAAATAAACCAATTTTGTTTTTTATTTTTCTTTTGTTCCTCTCTTGCCACGGCCACCGCAGGCCACCTAGGGCCATTGTCGTTGCTGGCAACCAGCCACCACCGTCCTCCGACCGTCGAACACCTCCGTTGCTTGTCGCTTGCTAACTGTGGCTGACCGCCGACTACCGACGCTAGCCACCGCCGTCCTTCGACTGCCTGCCACCGACTACCACCAATTGTCACCCGACCGCCGCCTGCTACATGTTGCCGCTGCCTACCGCCACCCGACCACCACCCATGGCCTAGCGGCAGCGGTGGCCAGAACAAGCGGTGGGCGGCAGTCGATGGTTGGCATTTGGCCGTCCGTGAGTATGAAAAAAAAATGAAAAATACAAAAATTTGTGGATCGTACCAAACATATTCCTATTGCTTTTCTATTCCAATAATATAAATTTTATGTAATTATTAAATACCTTATTTTACTCATAAATTGTTCTAGGAGTAAAAATAGAAAATAACTATTTCTCAAAAGAAATTGTTCCCCCTAACAAAAGTGTTACCAAACAGAACATAATTACCCCAATGTGAACACATGCATTTGACTGGAAAAAAAAGAAAAAAACACATGCATTTGAGTTTGATATTACACCACGGTGGCAAAATTGAAAGAGGATTGCTTATTGCCCAATGTGAACGCGCTCATTTGAGTTTGACTGATAATACACCACGGTGACAAAATTGAAAGATGATTACTAATTTCTATTGGGCAATGCTATTTCCACCCTTATTCATTCAATTGCGATTTAAAATAGTGTCCTCGAATTTATTTACTTTCCCTTTTTAAAAATTTTGTATTTCCATGTGAGATTTATTTACCAAAAAGACAAAATTTCCATGTATATTATAAAGCTCTATTTTTTTTTTTTTTAGATTTTACTTCCATCAAAATTAGTTTGGAAAAATTATGAATAAGGACTTGAAATGTTATTGTTTTCTCAAATAAATGCTAGAAACGGAACTCGTTTGAATTGAGAGCTTGAAGTGGTCATGGTTGTTTTAAATAAAGATCTAGAGTGACCATGGTTGTTTCAAATATGGATATGACCTTGTTGGTTGCCAATCAACTAAATATTATGATCGGTCAATGACATTTTCATCAACCACTGGAGGTTCGCCGCAGTGGCCACCCTTCAAACTTGGAAGGGGAAGGTTGGGGGTTCAAATCCCCACCTTCTCGAGGGGGATTGGGGTGGGGACGACTTCATTTAAGGAGTGGGTTTCGACTCTTACGCCTTGCAAGGAGGCAGGCAAAAGTCTGAGAGTGTGTGTTAAAATAAGATTAGAATAGGACCGACAAAAAAAAAATAGCATTTTCATCCAATTACAATTACAATTTTTTATTATTTTTCATTATTTTCTTCTTCTTTTCCACTTTTCTTTTCTTTTTCTTTATGACAAGGGTCGCCACCTTTGCCCATCACTAATAAGGGCTAGGGTCAGAGGTCACCTGGCCTCCCCAGGAGGGTAGAGGTCACCTCACTGGCACCGCTGAGGGCAACCCTCGCCTGGGCCCTTTCTAACATCACCGATACTCAATCAACCACTGATGAAGAATAAAGAAAAACTATAAAAAAAAGGGAAATAAATAAATAAATAAGAAATAGAAAAAGAAGGGAAATTTTCAAAAGAAAGCTAAATAACTAAATTGCCATTGGCTAGTTGAAAAATCAAGCCCTTATTTAAACTAGATATAGGGCCCGTTTGGTTCAACTTTGGGGAAATGACTTTGCATTTCCTAAAGTATCTTTGAATGAATTGGTATTTTTAGAAGGCAAGTATGTATGGAAACTCATTTTTTGTGTATATTTTGCAAAGCAACAAGAAAAGAAAAGAAAAGGGAGGAGGAGATGCAGCTGCGTGGAGAGGGGAAAATCGTGGAGAAGTGGCTCGACAAAGGGTGGTGGTGGTGGTGGGGAGGCGGGTGGCGATGGGGGAGGCGGCTTGCCTGAGGTCAGTGATCGGAGGTGACGCCCTGGGTCATGCGGCCTCAAGCAGCGTCGCTTGGGTCACTTGACCTTAGGTGTGCTTGGGTCACTCGACCTCAGGCGGCGATGCCTAGGTTGCGCAACCTAAGCGATGCCCAAGGTCTCTCGACCTCAAGCAAAGCTTCTTGGCTGCTAGATCCAACCCCCCGACGGCCAGATCTGGGCGCTCACGACTGAGCGCTACCCACCGGCTGAGTTTCGTGGTGGAGCAGCAAGTCCAAATCCAATGAAGAAGATAATGAATAATATTTTTTTAGAGCAAAAGGGGAAACACATGATTATCAATAAGGCCAATATTGAAAATAATTTTTTTTATTAAACCTCAGCTTAGCATTTCAAATGCTAGCATTTGGCAAATGAAACCTAAAAAAATGTGAACCAATCGCCTAATATTTTTTCCAAGAGGCTTTGGGGGCTCAAAACCCCTCGGGAATGCTGAACCAGGATGAGGCCATAGTCTCTTGAGGATCTTCTTTGAAATAGATCTACTTCAAGCCTTTATTTAAGAAAGTGAAGGTACTTCAGGGCCTTCATTTAAAATTTTCCCGATTAATTTTGTCAAAGTAAAATTTTCCAAGGAACCTAATTCCTTTTGACGTTGTCAATCAAATATATGGGCAAATTGTTCAGTGGAGTCTAGAAATAATTTAACATGGATGATTTTGCTTTTGTTGTGCATATTACTATCAAATCCCTCTTTATCGGTCTTCTGTGTGTGTATAAATTTTCAAAGAAAATTTCCCAAAATAAAATCACAATTAAATTCCCTAATATAGAACTTAAAGATAAAATTAATTAAATCAAAACATTGCATAAAATAAAAAAAATGTTAAATGTGCGTTATTTTTAGTGTATTCCTAGATTTTTCTATAACGACTTACATGCTTCGTAAATATAAAAGATATATATATATATATATATATATAGTTAGTAAAGAGACTTGAAATATATTTTAGACCAATATATTCAAAATAAAAAATTCACCAAGAAAGCGAGCCTTTAGGACGAGATGAAGAACTAATAAATTATTATAAAAGAAATGATAAAAAAAGATTTTGAAGTTTTTTCCGTATTAAAGATTTGATCTTTTTATTCATTACTGGTGAGATACTTTTACACAGAATATGTAAAATGTTATCGGAATATTTATGAATACGCTAACAAAATCCTTTAATACATGAAGAAACAAAAAAGCGAAATGTTTACTCTACGTAGGAAAA
Organism: Eucalyptus decipiens; assembly: GCA_014182575.1. NCBI lineage: Eukaryota > Viridiplantae > Streptophyta > Magnoliopsida > Myrtales > Myrtaceae > Eucalyptus > Eucalyptus decipiens. Next base: position 52,293,567 of record CM024615.1, read on the forward strand.
AAAAAGAATGGGACCGTCACTTTTGCAATTGAATGATGGAGGGTCATTTTGTTTTTTTTTAGTGTATACATTTAGTTATACATAGAGTAGAAAAAGTGTTGACCTTTCTTTTTTGGCTATTGTGATCGAGAACCACCCTACCTTTATTCCCTTACCAAAAAAAACTACCCTACCTTTATTACTATCGCATGACTAGTCATAACGTCTCCGAGCATATCCGAATAAGTATGCCAAGATACTGATGTATATACTCCCAGGCGCCATATTTGACTATTTGCGATATATACCAATACAAACAGGAATTGCGATTTGACTAATTTATAAATTGAACAATAATATCGTTGCCTAGCGATTATATGAAGTAAATATATTGAACCCATCTCTGCTCAATAAGAAGAAGGCAAACCATTTTTTTAATCTCGAGACTCAATATCCACTCGATCAATCTAATCTTGTGTAATTGGATGATTATTTAAAGAAATTTCACGTGAAATTTATATGATCGAAAGGTTAGGGAGGCACGATGGTCACATGAAATTCGGACGATAGGGGCCGGTCCCAGCGGGCCCCGATTTCCGCGTCAATTATTCCGTCCTTTCTTTATTCGATATATTTTTTGAGAGGCCCATAATTACGGAAAAGTGAAATCGAAGGGAAAGGACGAAGGTGGGAAGGAAAGCATCGGCGAAAGCGACCATTTTTCAACAAAGCAGAAAGTCTAACAGGAGGACAAAAGGAAAGGCAGAGGGCAGCCGGTCCCCACACGGCACGAAAGAGGAAGAGGACAAAAAACCGAATTGGAGGGGGAAATGGCGAGATCGAAAATTCCCCTCCGAGGGGCAGAAGGAGGAGGGAGGAGGGGCCACGCGTCGGGACGCGATTGGGCGGGGGCGGGAGCGGGTCGGCTAAGGGTGACAAAGACTCCTGAGCAAGCAAGCAAGCGAGCACCAAAAAAGTCAAGCCTGGGGAAGGATCGTATTCACCTCCCCACCTCCCGAATTTTTCCCCTTTTCTTTTTCTTATTAAAACTCCACCCCAAAAAAAAAAAAAAAAAAAAAAAAAAAATCCACCCCCACCGCCCGCCCCCGCCCCCTTCTTCTTCCCCCTCCCACGCCAAACCCTAATCAGCAGACATAACTAGACTTCCTCCCTACTCTCTCTTTAACTTTCTCTCTCTCTCTCTCTCTCTCTCGTCACTTCCTCCCTTCTTCCGCGAGGCTCCAGAGTCGCCTCGCCTCCTTCGGCCTCCTCCTCGATCGCCATCGGGTCAGTCTCTCTCTCTCGCCGGCAGCGGTCGAGTCCGTGAATCCGTCCGTCCTCCGATCTGCGTCCTCCTGCTTGCGTGTGCTGTCGGTCTTGCTGTCCCGGTCGGATTTCCTGCGTGCGCGTGCTCTCTCTCTCTCCGGGCGTCTCCGTTCGGTCCGTCCCTCTTTCGGCGTGGTTCTTCTTCTTCCTCTTCTTTTTTGGGGGCAATCGGAGCTGGTTCGGGATATTTGCGCGTCGATCTCGATTGCACAGTGTCGGAGTCCACGTCTCGCCGATCTCGGCCTGGATCTGGCGCGATCGTCCTGGGGAGTCGTGTCGATCGGACGACGCCGTCGTCTAGGCTTGATTTTTTCTTCCTAGGGTTTGGTTCGCGTCGTCTGGGTAGGTGTGAAAAGGCCGATTGGCCCCCTTTTTTTTTTTTTTGACCTTTGACGCGTGTGGTGTGGAGGAATACGTGGTTGTGGAGGTTTCTTGGAGACGAAGCACGATGTGCGCACCGAGGGGTTTCGGTGGAGTAGAAAAAGAATCTTCTTTTCCTAGTCCTCCCGTCTCGTCACGGTCTGTGCGGAGTTTATTCGGTTCTTCTTAGCTTTTAGAGGTCTCTCGGCTTTATTCTACTGTCATCTCCTACTAATTGCTCATGTCTGTGCATACCTTCGCCGCTTGTTTCTCCTGTGTATGGATCTCCTTTCCCCTCTGAACTCCGTGTCATCACTTGAAGTTCGCATCATCTTTCTTTGACGCCTTTTTTTTTTTTTTTTTTTTTGGGGTCAAAATAAGATACTCTTTCTTTGACGCCTTTGATCTTTATTGTTTACCCGTTCCTTTCTCCGTGCAGGTATCGAGGACGACAGCCAAGAGCAAGAGCAGCCTGCGATTCCGGGAGTGGTAATTTCGAGTAGCTAATACGGTGTTTAGAGTATTCTGTATAAGCTTTCAGGGATCATCGGGGATTGAGGTTCTCGTATGGTCAGACGGACAGGACAGTAACTTTGTAAAATATAGAGAAAGGCTATAAGGACCTTGAGCTATGCCCGTCTCAGAGAGCAAAGAGGTGTTGATTTCATTCATGAATTGTCCTTTGCTAGTACCAATATTTGAAACCTCCACTGATTCAGTCTTTGTTGGCAGACTGGGGTTAGATCAGCTACCCCACCTTCTAGTGATTATGGTGCAGGAGTTCCCATCAAGAAACGAAGGTTTCCGTTTGTCCGTCCACCATCACCACCACCTAGGGAGCCATCACCGCCGCCACCACCTAAGGAGCCATCACCGCAGCCGCCACCACCACCTAAGGAGCCATCACCGCAGCCGCCACCACCACCTAAGGAGCCATCTCCACTACCTCAGCAACCATTTCTGCCACCTCATGAACCACCATTGCCAGAGAAAATTGATGAACAGCTGCATATGGGACATATTGCTACATTTCAAGGGCCTGTCCCCTCAAATTCTAGCGTTACTGGGGCCCTGGGAAGTGAGAAGCAAGAATCCAACATACTTGAAGCTAATGTGAGCAGTGTTAGTATAGCGGAGAGGGTTAGTCTTAAGGAGAAGAACGATTGCATGGACAAGGGAAACTCTGAGCTTGCTACAGCAGTTGTCCAAGAACCGACGGTGGTTTTTGCTTCAGGTTCCTCAGATGACAAGGATAGAAGGGACAAGCCCATGATGGATGAAAACCTTGGGGGACATGATCGAATTCTGGGAAGATCTGATTTGCCAATGGCTTTGAGTGGAAGTTTAAATTTAATAGTAGAAGGATCTTGTACCAAACACAAACTTGAAGTAGATGACAAATCCAGTAAAACAGATGCTTCTTCAATGATGGATGCGGGCCTTGCTTGCCACAAGAGTGAAGGGACTTGCCTGGATCAAGAGAAATTTGAAAACATCTCTTTAGATTTGTCTCTGACTGATGAAAAAAGCAGTCCATCTACTGGCAGTGGGAAAAGATCGAATAGCGATGCTACTATTCTTTGTGCTAACAGGTCAAATTGGGATCTTAACACGACGATGGATGCATGGGAAGATTCTGCGAGCGATTCAGTCTGTGTCAGTACTGATTCTGTCTATGGTGAGATGAATGCCACCGCCGGCAACTATGACATGAAGCCTTCTACTCAGGTGCCTGTAAAATCATTAGAACAGAGTACTTTGGGGGGCGAAGGTAAGGGAGGTGCTCTTTCCATGCCTTTGCCTTCTAGAGCAATTGGTGATAATTATATATCAGAAAATTCTCTTAATTTAGGCCTTCAACCATCATATCTTCAATCAAATCTCTTTCGACAGCCAACTTCATCTGCTAGCATTTATTCAGGGGTGAAATATGTCCAGATGTTGGCGTCAACTTGCAAGCCGAATGTTGTTGCTCCGTCGATTGTAAAACCGGAACCTGTTGATGAGTCTGTTAAACAGTCTTTCAGTGCTTTGAAGACAGCAGACAATAGAACTGTCAAGTGCGAGTCCAAAGATGAACAATTTCGGGTAGCCCATGAGAGTCCAATCTGTACGACCCTACAGACTGTTAATTCCAAATCAATAAAAGCCGAGCCAGGTTGTGAGGGTATGGAAGCATCCAGAACCAATGAGGATGCATGTCTTAGGTCTTGCGAACAGACGTCAAATGGTTCTGAGTTACGCTCACTGGTAAAACAAGGCGGAGACATGAATCACTTGTTGGAAACCGAACCTTGTCCTTCTGAATCAGCTGTAGATCGTGATACGGTTGGCACTAGCAAACATCCTGCAGAAGGGGGTCATCATGAGGGGGAATCATCTGCAGGAGGTCATCATGAGGGGGAATCATCTCAGATTCGGGAAACTTCTGAAAATGCCATGAAGATTGGGTCAGATACTATTGCAACAAATATTGGTCCTGGTAGTAACGAACTACCTCCTAGCGTGGAGAATGCATTAGAAGCGGAGAACACTGAGGTTGCACATCACGAAGAACGTGGCCTCGAAGTGACTGACAAGATCCCTCCAAGTTTGGAGGAAAATGCTGAGGATGCTGCAAGTGATGGAGAAAAGATTGAATTATCTACCGGCATCATGGAAGAGGATTCTGATTCTGAGTATTATTCAGATGGAAACCATGGTCCTCCTGTGGCTGTAGATGCGGACCATTTCCATCGAGAAGATAATGAGTATGAGGATGGCGAGGTTCGGGAACAAGTCTTGCCCGGTACATCAGAGGGAAACACTGGTAAGACGGAAGTTGAGAATGTCAGCAATTGTGAATCTGAGCTAAATAGAATTGATTTTGGCGAGAGCTCCTGTCATAATTGTGCTACTCTTCCCCGAGAGGGGGATGATGCTAGAACCCAGGTTGATGGCCAAATGAATGAGAGCCTTATGACGGTATTTTCTACAGCTAATGTGGACACAAATCAAAAAATCATCGATGAAGTTTCCCATTTGCAAGAATTATCTCCAATTGAAACAGTTGCTGTTAATTCTGAAATGATGAGTCCAGTGAATACAACTGGGAGAAAGGCGCTTGATGATTTGGTGAGCCGAAGTCCATCTAAGGACCTGGGATCAGATCCATCATATAGTAAAGCCATTGAACTTCACCCTGCAGTTGTCGCCACCACTAATCTTGTTGATGAAGAGGCTGCAAAAACTGACAGTATTGTGTCTACTGGAAATGGTGATGAGACTGATACAGGTTTGCCCGTGGCAGAAGCATCTTTGAACAGTGAAGTTGTGGATGGAAAATCCGAGGGCAGTAAGCGGCGGATTATAAATTTGTCTCGACCTAATGTTTCATCTCCTGACAAGGCAAGATCTATACCCGATAAATCTATACCGCTACGAGCTGGAAGGAAAAGATTACCAGATATTGCCCTTGAGGGAGATAAGCCACCCAGAGGGAGGTGATTAACTTTATTTTGCTAGTTCTACTGGCTTATTTCTTTTTATTTTGCATATGTAAATTGTTGTAGGAGGTTTAATTTTCTTACCTGCTACCTTCACCAGGGACGAATATCGTGATGATGGGTTAAACAAATTTCCGAGAGAGAGGAATCAAGATATGTTTTCTCGAAACTCTAGATCAAACTTTGCGCGGGATAGGGCGAGAGTTTCCAATGACTGTGGCAATTGGGATGCTGAGCAGGAATTGGGTCCAAAAGTTTATAATCGTTTTCCAGAGTTTCCTCCTGGCAGATACAATAGATATCCTTCAGATTTTAGAAATTACAATGGTGCAACAGAGGATGGTGTTGGTGGTGCAGGGCGGGGAGGAAGAAAGCTTTTGACTGATGATGCACAGAATTTCCGTCATCTGTCCTCAAGGAGGCGCTCGCCCGGAGGAAGAGATGGACATGCAGCTCGAGGCCAACCTATGATTGGTGGAATATCGAGAAACATTAGCCCTGCAAGATGTATGGATGTGTCTGATTCTGAAATGGTCGGATTGAGGCATGGAAACAAGTTCATGAGAGACTTCGAGGATGATAATATGGAACCGATGTTTGCTTGTCAACCTTCGTATGGAGAAGCTGAAGGTTTTATTCGGGGGGATAGGAATATCACACCTTTCAAGGAAAAAGTTTTTCATCGTGTTCGTTCGAAATCTCCTTTAAGATTAAGAAGTAGGTCTCCTGTTGAATGGCCACCCAGGAGAAGATCTCCAGAAGGATTTGGTGGCCATCAGCCAATGACTCATAGGAGATCTCCGGCATTGTACAGAAGGAATAGGATGAGATCACCTGAGCGCACTTGCTTCCATAGTGGAATGATGATTAGAAGGCAGAATTCTCCTCCTTTTGCGACCCAACCGCTTGATGAGTTGAGAGAGATGAATTCTGGAAGGGACCATGGTTTTCCTCGGCCTATCATGTCCAACAGAAGCCCATCTGGGAGGATTCCACTGAGAAATCGAAGATATGATATTATTAATTCACGAGAAAGAACACAGGGCGAGTACTTTAGGGTACCTATGCGCTCTAGCCGTTTCCATGAACTAGGTGGAGATGGAGACACCGATGAGAGGAGAAGGTTGGGTGAAAAGCATGGGCCTGTTCGCCATCTTAGGTCTCCTTTTGGTGCTAATGGTGAGAGTTTTATGTACAATACAGATGAAGCATCTAGGTCATATAGGCTTTGTGCAGAAGATGATCCAGCATATCATAAAAGAGGCAGCTCAAGGGAAACACAGTTAGACAGAAGGAATAAAAATCGGGCTGGAGATGTGCATAAAGCAAGAACAGTTGATGAGCCAGATGGCAATTACAGGCATGGAGGACTGTCGTCTGATGACTTTGATGATCCTTCTCGAAGTAAAAGAAAAAGGTTTTGATCAGGTCCTAGTATGGGTTTGCATGAGGATGGCATATCTTGCTGGGGATGATGACTAATGTACAGAAACATCTTTTGACAAATGGTGTCCTAACTATTGATGCATGTGGCTCCAGCAGCGAGTTGAGGGGACATGATCTTCCAAGTGAGTACCAGAGGCAATGTTGGATCTGCATACTTTTGATAATGGAAATGGGTGTCTCTCACCTCGTACATTCAACGGATTATTATGCTTTCCTGTTTGCATCATTTGAACTAATTTCCTACAATTCCTTATTTTTTTTGGGCAATGCAGGTAATAACTCCGTTGTCAGATTCATCATGCAAATTTTTGAGCTGACATGAATTTTGTGAGTCGAGTAGGGGACATTTTGATGATACAGACCTTGTATAAACTGGGAGGCCCCTTTCAGATGTTGATTTGGCTCAATGAAGAAGATAGTTAACATCAAGCATTCCCTACCTGATGTGGAATCATTAGTTCGTCAGTAACTACTGGCTAGTCATTGTCGCTACAAGGATGAAATCCAATGAGTTCTTTAGCAGTCCTAGTACATGTAAAGGCTGTTAAAAGAAATCCATTTTGATGAATTGTCTATCTCGCGTTAAAGCTTTCTTGGAGACTAAACTGCATGGTCAACTTGGATAAACACGAAGTATATGATTCCTTGCTTGTGAAGATGCATGCTTCTTAGTCCAGTTCGTCTATGCTGGCACCAGGAGCTAATATTGTTTAGGGCCTTTAGATGTTTTGGATATTTGGCTTAAGAATCAAGTTTCTCTTTCTTCTCTTGCTGCAACTCCTGCTTGGGGTTAAAGAATTACTGCATTAGTCTCATTTTAATAGAGAAGCTGGTGGAGTAGATACTGTTGAGTGTGCTTGTGGAAGACTTGCTACCTTAAGGTTCTGGAGAGAAAATACACTGGCATTTCGGTATTTTCAGCTCGTTACCAATGTGAGAGATGCCATTGAGTCCAAGGCAGTGGTTCGCTGGGGATTGCTTGGAGGTATTTTTTCGCTGCAGAGTTAATGGCATATGTTTGGATGCTCTTCGTTTGCCACTTGATTGAAAAATGGAGATGGTTGATTTGTTTATCGGCATTCATCTGTCACAAGGACATGTTTTTGTGTTCATCCGAAGAGAAGTACTCCACTGACTTCAAATTTCGAAGCGCTCAAAGTGGTCTCTCTAAGCTGTACTGACTTATTTTAGGAAGCCAACTTCTCTGATCATCTGGTCAACCTTTCAGTGGACATCTTTGTCTTTTTGCATAGTCGTTGGGATCGGCCAAGATCGGGTGCATCAATGGATAATAGAATGTGGCTTCGAAGTGTCGATTGCCCTCTTGTGAATTTGCTGAACAGGTGATTGCTGGAGGGAATCTTTTTTTGACCATGAGGCTTGTTGACTCAATCCTCTCCGCTTCAGTTGGCAAATGATGGGTCCATGAGACAGTATTTGGCTCGTCATGTGTGTGTGGTTCCCAAACCATGACTGCAGATTTGTCTAGGTTTCTGCTCTTATTTCTCTTGGTACGACAACATCACAAAGGGCAGTGATGTTCCAATTCTGACAAAGGGCGTTGGTGTACCGAACCTGGGTGGATAACGAAGTTTTAGTCATTCTTGCCAATCCCATATGGCTCAGTTCAGTGCACCATATGTTAGGAACCTGGATTGCTTTTTGTTTCATCCATGATTTTCAAGGCCATAGCTTGTTTCAGCCTTCTGGACTTGATGATGGTAGTGATAGGAATTGAACTTCAAACAACACTACCTAATGACAACAGCAAGACCGAGACTGAATGTGAAGATGGTTCTGGAGATCTCTAGATATCACCCACTGTGTTGATTACTTTCTCCCTAGAGAACACTCTACCCTAAGCTACAGCCGCTGCTGTATGACCTCCGTACTCCTGGTTCTTATAGAACATCTGAGCATGCAAAGACCCAACTGAATTTCCATACCCAGAAGGGTGTGACTTAGAATTTTCTTTTTCCTAACTATGATTAAGAAAAAGAATAAGTAAAACCTTCAATTCTCTGTCAAACAGGGCAGAGACTAAGCGAGTAAAAAGGCTGCGTAAAGTATGGATTGACCTCTGAACAGAGAATGGAAAATGAACCCGAACCAGTTGTGCAAATTGTGATCAGTTAACTTGTGTGGTTTCAGTTTTCTTGCCAAAATTCAGAAAGAGTGCCAGTCTGGAGTGAGTGAGATGCTTCTTTGGTTTTGTTGTGTGCGAGTGACCGTTACGCCTCTAAACGCCCTCGGAATTTGTTGGACGGATGCGTTGAATGGCAAGCAACCTCTGATGCGCTTAGAAGCGAGAACTCGCCGGCGCCATGCAAATAATAGATGTCACTTTCGTTTGTCTTGAGCACGAAAATAAAATGGGTATGCCTCACCTCTCATAGGCTGGGCCGATGAATACTAAAACTTTTTATGGGAGGAACGGTGATGATGCGACCAGGATGGATAAACTAATGATGACTAAAACTTAATTAAGGGGGGGACTCCTCTGGCGCATGTCGTTTTCTATTGCGGAGCGATCGAGAGTTCATACCCTACCGGTTTGGGGAGACCTTGACTTAAAAACTAAGATAGGTCAGCTTCGGTCTTCGTCCATGACTTTTTGTTTTTAACTTTTTTTTTGGGGTTCTATTTGGCCCAAGGTGACGCCAGTCATTGCCAAGTCAAAATCTTTGCGAATCATCAATACGACTTCAATCAAGACGGGATGTAGCGATTGGTTTATGTTTGCAATCATTACAGTTTGAATCCCCATGATTTTTTATTTATTGCCCTCTTCCGATTGAGACTGACTTGGGGTATTGAATTACAAATCGGCATGTTTTTTCTATGATTGACTTGACTTGATGACAATCAGAATTACTAAGTTCCCGTTTCATTTTTTATTTCGCTCTATATTTCCCACCCCAGCTTAATGTACGATTAATAGGGTGAATGGGCCTGGGAAGTTCACTTGTTCTTCAAGGATGAGGATTGTTTCTATTTGATTTTTCTTCGTTTGGAAATCGAATTAAGCATAAGTAAGAGCATAGATAAACTGAATGGAAGGACGATCCCATATATTCATCTCTTTACCATCTTGTTGTAAATTTATCAGCAGACTATGAAATTGACAATCATACTTGGAAAGATTACAATCACCCGTAAATATTTACTTATCACGCCATTTACAGGTCATTGGCTCGTAGAGTAGAGAAAATTAGAAATGAATTGAAGGAGCAAGAGAATGTAGGCATGAAATACTGTAACTCTTTAAATTGCTTTTGAACATAAAAACAAAAAAAAAAATTAAGCATTTGCTAACTTAAGTTCATAAATTGATCTAAGGTCAATTCTGTTTATTGTTCAAGGGGACTTCCTTATTTTGACAGCTACGAGTCGGGATAAAGCATGTGAAGAATATGAGTGTAGACCTTGAAACGGTATTTGAATATGCAATGATAGCACCATAAGTTTCAATTTGAGTGATGTTGATAACCGGAAAATTATTGAAAAGGTCATATAAATCTATTGTATAATGGCCAATTTAATGCTAAATTTTTTGACAATTTGCCAACATTATCCTTTTGGCTAATTTTATTTGGAAATCGTTGATGTGGATGCTCGGCTTCCGATGTGGTATGGTGTGATCGACTCTGCTAGCCCTAGGGCTTGCAAGCTCTCGTCCCTGTTATCCCTTAACAACAACAAAAAAAGAGAGAGAAAAATAATTTAAAAATTTTCAATGTTAGCGCCAATCATGCTATGTGAAATGTTCGACATCTACGTTTGCAATTTTTTACCAGATTTGGCTAGGGGGATTACGTTAGCAAATTGTCAAAAAATTTATGATTAAGTTAACCTAAAATATATAGTAAATATCGATACTAGATATATACATATATACATATTATATATATTATAAAGTACAAAGAAATTCAAATATACAAATTCAAATATACAAATAAAATAGGAATAAATAAAAAATACAATTATTGTTATTTTTTGTTATTTTGAATTTTATTTTTATTTTAGAATTCCTATTTTTATTAATTATTCATTAATCTAAGAATTTTGTGATTTGAAAATAATAACTTTTACATCATTAATATAATAAATCCTATCCATCTTTCACTTATCTTCTTATGAGATATTTTTATTTATGCCATATCCCCTTATATCATATTTTATATTATTTCCAGCCGGAACCAAATATAGGATGTGATGGGATAGTTTTATCCTATCCTGATCTTTATCATGGCTACCAAATGTAGCCTAATAACTTAATTTGGTATACTAAATGGAGATGGGATAAGTGCAAAATCATGAATCAACATTTTGGTTGTTGGTCAATTAGGGACTTAAGAAATTTTATTTTGGTTAATTGAGGACCCAAGGTTTTATTGAATCCTAATCGGGTCATGAGCTGGTCGTCGGTAAAATTCAAGCATCGGAAATCGAATGCGGCTTCAATGTAAATGCATTTGATCATTCACCATATGTCGTTTTCAACGTTTGAATGCAACCAATGGTGAGTCAAACATCTAATTGGTTTTGTTTTTTTTTTTTTCTTTTTGAAACCGCAATTCCTCACTTGACGAAAATTAAGTCTTAAATCATCAATCGACCATAACTAAAAAGATTTCATATGGTTTTTGGCCATTCTTAATGACTATCTAAGTATGAAATACCATGTAGAGTGAAAAATAAATAATGTAGAATTTGTTTATACTATCCTCGGCAGCTAGCTAATTATGGAATCATATTAGATGCTAGGTGTGTAACGTACCAAACACGTGCTTATCATCCAATTCATTAAAGACTCACACCGAACATCGGATTCCTTATTTTGGAAAATCTCTTCACATTGTTGTTATCAATCGGCTTATTGAGAAATTGCATCACTTGTTGGAACCGAAAACTTCTTATCTAAGAAGTCCTCCCGCGCCACTTCACTCTCAATGTCTAGCTAATTATAGGAACATATTGAATATCATTAAAAAAATGGCATTCCCATTTGAAAAAAAATCATAATGAAAACTATAAATCTCGACAAAAAAAGAAGAAGAAAAAGTCACGAACTCCCTCCCTTTTCATAAAAAAAGGAAAGGGGGTATTTATTTTTATCGTCTTTTTCCTGAAAAAAAGAAGAACGGAGAGTAATAACAAGCCCCAATAAAAAAAGGGGAACGAAAAAAGAAGGGAGAAAAAGGAATATTGCTTTTGCCCTTTTCGCTTATTTTTTCGCGCAAATAAAAGAACGTTCTATAAAAAGAAAAAAATCCATAAAATATGGGTCTCCTTCCCGAGCCGCCTCAGCTCCGTACGCAGGCCCCAAATCCAAAAACGACGCCGCTTGGATCTCCAAAATTCATTTCTCTATAAATGGGGTAAGTGCACTAAAGTTCTAAAATTTGTCATGAAAATATAATTAACTACTAAAACTTTTAAAAACTGCAATTAAGTTATAAAATTTTCAAAAAATACAATTAAGTTTTAAAACTTATTAAAATAGTTTAATCTAAATCCTTTCATTGATTGCACTTTTAAAAATTTTAGGATTTTGTTGTCTTTCGAGATAAGTTTTAAAATTTTATTAAATTTGACTTGATTGAACTTTCGTAATGTTTTTGAACTTAATCAGTATATTTTGAAAGTTTTAGGTGACTCAATCAGTATTTTCATAATAAGTTTTAGACTTTTAATGTCTTATCCCATATATAATTTATAAATATAAATATAAATATATATATTCGATTATTTTTATTTATTTATAAACCCCATCAACCTGTTAATTTCTCCGTACATACATCCGATTCATGTAGTCGAGTCCGTTCTTCGTTCGCGCTCCGCTTCAATCCGTTCTCTCCCCCGTCGAATTCGATCCTCTTTCCTCCTTCTCGCGACGAATCGATTCGGGAATTTGATTTCGTTTCTCTAATCAATACGAACACGCATGCTCGCGAGAATTCGTGCTCCCAGGGTGATTTTGCGCTGATTCCTGTGTTTTTTTTTTTTTTTTTTTTGTGTCCTCCCTTTTTTTCTTCTCGTGGTTTTTTTTTTGTTCGGTTCGAATTCGCTTTCGGATCTCTCGAATCGGGCGTGCGCGGTGCCGGCGCGGTCGGTCGGCCGTGATTCCGCGAACTCGGTCGCCGGGGGCGTGTTGTCCGCAGGTACGGGCTCCGGTGATCCGGTTAGGGTTTTTCCCGTTTTAGCTGCTGCATTACGGGTTCCTTCTTTTTCTTTTTTTTTTGGATTTAGTTCGGCGGCGGATGTTTGTGCTGACCGTGTGGGCTTTGATGTGTGGACCAGTATGCTTAGGGAATGATGAATCGAGGAGGAATTACGGAGACGTTGGCTCCGCCCGGGACGAACTCGCTGGAGGTAATTTTTGCTTTTGATTCTTTGTTCTGTGGGGGAGCTGTTGTTGAGTTTAGGTAATGCTTGGAATTACTTACAACTAGAAAGTGGGGTTTAATCGGTCACCGGAGTGCTGATAATGCTTAAAAAAGATTTGAAAGCTTATGAGCCTGCTTGAATTATCCCGGGTCTTGTCGGTTTTTATCCCCGTTTTGCCTTAATGTTCTTTCCTTTGCGGTTTTATGATTTTCGGTAGGCGGGTTTTTGGGAAAATCGGATTTTTATGTCTATGTCTTGCATATCGGGGTTTCTTTTGGCATTTTCCGTCTCGGACTGTTTGTTCGTGTCATTGATGCGTCATCTTTTACTCTCTGGTCTTGCTGTTGCGGTTGCTTCTTATCCTTTTTTGGGTTCGGTTACATGATCCTCTTGATTTAATGCGTCCAATTCAGCGCTCCATCTTCAAATGTTCCCTAGCACCAAAAGTTGACCTGCCATGTCTGCTTAGGTCTTCCCCATTCCTATGGTGCTGGTATTATGTCATTGGAAGTAATTAGTAGAGCATCTTGAGTGCATCATTACGCCCAAGTATGTTAGATTCCAACCTCTTCTATGAGCTCTGCAAAATGCCTTTTGGTCTCATCACTCTGCCAATCTTTTGCACGGTGGATGACTGAGTGAATTTTGAGATCTTGGTGCTGGTTTTCAAATGTGGAAGTTTTTGAATCATTGGTGTAATAGTGTTTTTTCTATTACAATAAAGAAAATGTCCAAATCAGGCCTATCGCAGCAAAGCAGGGTGAGCGTGTAATATCCATTACAAGCTTTTGAGATCTCAAAAAACTTGAGTCGCCTACCATGCCTTGGTCCACGACATGTTTTCCATAGATTGTATGACACAATTCCACCTCCATTTTCTTGGAAGGATTTCCTTTAGGATTTTGGTATCTATGAACCACAGAATATCATACTTGTCTATCACTCACTTTTGCTGTCTGATATCTGACTTACATTACATGGAAGACAGAATCAATCTTTAGTACATGTATAATCAATCAAAATTAGAACTACACATCTTTTGTGTTAGTCGTCTCTTCATTGCCTTCTCATATTTCTTCATAAGACTCTTATAATATCTATTGTGACCTCTCTTGGAAAAAAGAAATTTTAATGAGACTTTGAACAAAAAATGTTGTCATATTTCCTTTTATGTTCTTAAGATAGTCTAGACATGCTTCAACTTTGATGCATTCAGTGGATTGCAAGCTTTCAATTTTTTTTTAGGGTTTGTTTCTCCTATTGCCAACTTATGTAACTTTTGTTGACAGCCAGCTACATTATGTGATTTTTTCCCTTGAAGATTTGGTGTTAATTTGCATTGCTTATGTTGTTTAGGATCGACATGTAGTTGATGCAAGGCATGGGCAACCGAGTTCATATCCTACCTCAACTGCTGGGTCTGAAGCATCATCTTGGACCCCACAGAGTGTAAATAATAGCTTCACAGGAAATGGGTATTCTGCTAGTTCAACATATGGTTATGAGCAGCAAACACAACCGCCTCGGAGAGATGACATGAATGGTGCAACCGAGGCAAGTTCATTGAGTTTAGGTTCAACGAGTGTACCGCAAGATTACAATGGTTATATGACATACCAGAACCCCACTAATTCATATGGGTATGGAACTACCGGATACACAGGTTACTATAGTGGCTATCAGCAACAAACTAATCCTTCGTACTCACAGCCAGCGGGAGCATATCAAAGCACGAGCTCCCCTTATCAGCCTGTTTCTTCGTTTCAGAATACTGGATCTTATGCTGTCCCACCGAGTTATTCAAACTCATATTATGGTCCTGGTGATTACCAGACAGCTGGAACATATCCAAATAGTAATTACAGTACTCAGACAACGTGGAATGACGGAAATTATGCAAATTACAGCACTTATCAGTATTCAAACTACCCTTCAACTTCCAGTGCTTATGGTTCTGGTAATTCTGCAGCTGCTTCAGTGCAGTATCAACCACAATTTAAGCAATGGACAGATTATCATGCTCCATCAGAAGTTAGCTGTGCTCCTGGGATGGAAAATCTGTCTGTTGCTAGTTCATCTAACCCCGCATGTCCAACTCCTGGAGTTCCAAATGGGACCCAAGCTTCAAATAGCCAGCCACCACAAACTGCAGTCCCATCGTGGAGGCCAGAACCAGGACTTTCAGGATTGCCTGCCCAGCAGGTTTGTAATTCACTTATGTACAATGATGCAATTTTGACTCCCCCGAATCTTCTTATATTATTTCTGATTGGGTGCTTTATGGTTATGTACTGCTGTTAACGTTGCCGTTCACCATGGTAGAGAAGCACAGAAATGTATTACTGTGTGCTAAGTTCTTCTTTCAACTTTTCCCTGCGAAAGATTTGAGAAGACATTTTTTACCTTATTGTTGAGATAAGACAGATGTAGTTTGGTTGTCCATATTGATACTGGCAATTAGTTCTTCCAATATTGTACACAAAATTTTTAACATGATTCTTTGACTCTGCTTGTTGTTCAGCCTAGTGTCGTTGCTGGTGCTGGTCACGATAATTATTGGAAACAACATGCTGCTCCAGGATTCCAAAACCAGAACATTGCTGCTGGACAATCAGCCTTTTATCAGCCTATGGAGTCAAAAAATGCCTATGGTAGCTATTCGGATGAACAAAGGAGTACCTCTGATCAAGGGTCCAACTTGCAATATCCGGTTGTTCATCAGGCTCCTCAGATTCATCAAGCACCCCAACAGATTCCCCCGGCATTAGATCCTCGAAGAGGTAGCAGAGTACAGATTCAGACAAACCCTAGAATAGTTTCGAACTTGGCTTTGGGATTAACAAAAACCGATAAAGCTGGCTCTGGGACTCCAGCAGCGGCAAAGCCTGCATATATTGGTGTTTCACTACCAAAGCCAAGTGACAAAGCAATGTCTAATGATGCTTCTGATCCTGCACTTAAGGTGAACCGTTTGCTCCTAATGCATATCCTTTTGTCTTGAAGTCTTCTGAGCCTGACTGCTCTGTCATTTATGCCTGTTCCTAGGCACTGGTTGATTTTGATGTTGGTGATGCCTCAGTTTTGATGCTGTTGTCATTGTTACTGGGCTTTTTATGATGCATTCATCACATCTTGAAATGGAATTTTATCTGAAATAAGAGACTTTCCTTAAAACAGATTCTAGAAATTTTCCATCTCAATACCTGTCATTTAATGAGCAATCAAAAGTGGCATATGTCAAACTATCGGAGAGTCTCGTTTATTGGGCTTTCTACTGATCTTGAAGAATTTGTGATGATTTATGCTGAAGTAGATTTTCTTTTGCGCAGCATGCGGCTTTCCCTAAGTCGTTGCGTGGTTATGTTGAGAGGGCTTTAGCTCGCTGTAAAGATGAAGCACAAATCGCTACTTCTCAAGAGGTGTTAAAGGAGGTTAGTCTGATAGAAATTCCCTCTTCTTAAAAGGAATTGCTTGTTCTTAATGGAATTTTACTCTGAAAACTGGAAGATAAAACTCTTCCTAGATGGCTAAAATTATCTGTTTAGAATTGGATCAGAGAAACTTATCTTCCATCCCATGCGATTCATGTGATGGTGGAATATTCAAGACCACTGGAAATGCATACTACGATTTTACTTTGACATCTGATTTACCAGTTATGGGGTTTCTGGATAGAACATCCCTCTTGTACCCGAGCAAATTTTCTTCTAACTCATTGATTGTGTTTTTCTTTCTTTGTTTTTGGGTTGTCATCGTCGTTATTGATATAGTGAATTTGTATGCTCTATTACGCTTTGCATGTAACAATCTGCAACTTTTGTATGCGGACTCTGTTTTCAGTTGATTACTAGTGCAACTGCTTTGCATGTAACAATCTGCAACTTTTGTATGCGGACTCTGTTTTCAGTTGATTACTAGTGCAACTGCTGATGGGACTCTTTATAACAATCTGCAACTTTTGTATGTGGACTCTGTTTACAGTTGATTACTAGTGCAACTGCTGATGGGACTCTTTATACACAAGATTGGGATGCTAAGCCTCTTTTCCCTCTACCGGACATGGATGGACTCAGTAACACGTATGATCACACCGCTTATCTATGCATTGTCATTACTTGTTGCATTATTATGCCTTCATATTCTATCTGTGGTCATTACTTCGTTTAGAGTACCATCATATAATGTACTGTCATACATTTGAAAATGCTAAATTAAAAGTTTGGAAATTGTACTAATTAGTCCCTGCAACATACACCCTTAAACAGTGACTTATATACATCTAAGCCATGCTACTACTATCCCCAATCTTGTATGATCCAGGATATCATTGCTGTACTCCCCACACTTGCCAGCACATTGCTTCTTGGCTTTGCTCAATTAGGCATAGGATGAGTTACTATTCATATTATGAAGCTACATCTTTTCTCTCTTCTATTTGTAAATCAGATTTGAATAACACGTATCATTTTTGCGCTTTCTCTTTATTTCTGTTAAGGCGCATTTGTTGGCCCTACATTCCTATACATTAGGTGGGTTATGATAATTATCTTCTGATACAGCCTCCAAGCTCCTCCACCGTTACCGACATTCCGAAGAAGTCCAGGCAGAAGAACCAAAAGTAGGTGGGAGCCTTTACCAGAGGAAAAGTCAGTTAATAAAATGCCGCCACTTACGACTGAACCAGTAAAATATGGTGGATATATGAACAATAGGAACAGAAAGGTACTATTTATCTAACTTGTCAGTTTGGCCTTTCACTAATAGGTTTTCAGTTACTGGATGCTTCTTCAGTAGTTATCCTTTTCATTTCTCTCCTACATATCCAAATCTCACTTGTTTATACTGCTTAATCATTACTACGAGTTGTTGCATATTTCCCATTTCACGAGTCTGAGTGATTTCATTGGTCATTTTGATGTGAGAAGCAGGTTTTAGTGCATGTATGATCATTCTGATTTTTTTTTTTTTAATTAATGTGTATTGAAAATAACATTTTACAGCCATATGTTGGCAATTTGGAGAGCAAGGATGGGTTGAACACCACAAACTTTTTGGCGGCAGAGCAAAAAACCTCTAGTTTTCAGAAGCCATTCAAGAGACAGCGTCTGTCCGACAGCCTGACAACTGCTGATAATGGTGATGCGTCAAGTGATAGTGACAAGGAATCGAGCTTGACGGCCTTTTATTCTGGTGCAATAGGTTTTTCCAATACACCAGAGGAAAGGAAGAAGCGTGAGAGCCGCTCTAAGCGTTTTGAAAAAGCACATGGCAATCGTGTAGAGATCAACCATTTTAAACCAAAGTCTGCTGTATCTGCAAATCTATATGCTAGAAGGGCGACTGCCATTGTGCTAAGCAAAACCTTTGAAGAAAGTGGCAGCAAAGCTGTTGAAGATATTGATTGGGATGCCTTAACTGTCAGGGGGACCTGTCAGGAAATTGAAAAACGTTATTTGCGTCTCACCTCTGCACCTGATCCTGCCACTGTGAGTTTGGCATCTTACTTGTAGTGCTGTGTAATTTGTATAGAAATGACCGACTTTAGGGAGGACAATTAATTGGGGAATTTCCTGATTTCTTACAGGTAAGACCAGAAGAAGTTCTGGAGAAAGCTCTTACTATGGTTCAGAACTCACAGAAGAACTACCTCTATAAATGTGATCAGTTGAAGTCCATTCGTCAAGACTTAACCGTTCAACGGATTCGCAATAAGCTTACGGTCAAGGTACTCAATACTTCATTTTGCTGCGTATGAGCATAATATTTTGTGATTATTTTCAAATTCTGTTTCTTTCCCTACCTTGAAAGGCATAATGTCATGTGGAAAATTTAGATGACTCTTCTTTTTTGTGGCCATTTCTCCCAAACACAATGTGTTCTCAATTGTAATCTCGTTTGGATGTGAATGTCACCTAATATTCATGCTAATTTGTTGCAGGTCTATGAAACTCATGCTCGCTTAGCTCTGGAAGTTGGTGATCTGCCAGAGTATAACCAGGTCATTGTTTGATACAGTGAAATTAGCTTAATTTATGGTATAGTGCTATTTCAATATCTCATTAGAAGAGGTTACTTAGGGACTAAGAGTAATTTACAAAATACCTTTTAGTTGGAGAAATGTATTTGCAGTATTTGTAACAATTTAGTGGTCAACTTTCTGAGGTGCATTAAGCAAGGGAATGGACAAAGAAAGCATACTACTCTGTACAGGGTCATCATGTAGAGCACATTAGAGATAGCTGATGTATTACCTAGGCCTTATCTATAAGTCATCTATCAGTCTTATAAAATGTTTTTGATGTCCTTTGTATTTCCAGTGCCAATCACAGCTGAAGACTCTTTATGCAGAAGGTATCGAAGGTTGTCATATGGAGTTTTCTGCTTACAATTTGCTTTGTGTCATCTTGCATTCCAACAACTACAGAGATCTCTTATCCTCAATGTCAAGGTTGGTGATCTATGACAACCATGGATTGTGTTAGGAGGAAGAGTCCGTAACATTTTTGCTTGTTTCTTATAATGTGCATGCTTGTGTTCTCTGATTGCCTTGAAACCTAAGAGGTAGTTTTCCTGTATATCAGATTGTCAAATGATGCAAAGAATGACAAAGCTGTAAAGCATGCTCTTGCAGTCCGCAGAGCTGTGACGACAGGGAACTATGTCATGTTCTTTGGACTGTATAGGACAGCGCCTAATTTGAACTCATGCCTTATGGGTAGGTGAAATATATGTTTGTTTTAGTGAATTATCTATATAAAATGGTATGGACTTAACAACAATGTACCTGCAGATTTATTTGTTGACAAGATGCGGTATAAGGCTGTAAATTGCATGTGCCGGTCGTATCGACCAACAGTTCCTGTTTCTTATGTTGCAAAGGTTCTGGGCTTTGCATATGCTTCATCTGTGAATGGGGGAAGTGAGGAGAAGGATTCAGTTGGATTAGAGGAGTGTGTGGATTGGTTAAAAGCTCATGGTGCGTGCCTTGTTGCAGATAACAATGGAGAGATGCAGCTTGATACTAAGGTACTGAAAATTGTTACCAACTCTATGTGTACTGACTATAGACTAACCCTAGTGAGATCCAAAAGAGGTTCCATTTGACGCCTTTGGTTTTGCTTTGTACAATAGAATCCTTTGTGGTTGTTAATCGACCAGCCTTGCCTAACCAAAGCCAATTCTCTCTCTGTTGAGCACGTGTGACTCATGCTTATCTGCTTTGCTTAGTTTACCCTTCGTTGTCTGCAGGCTTCTTCTTCCAGTCTCTACATCCCAGAGCCTGGGGGTGCAGTGGCTCATGGAGATACTAGTCTAGCCGTCAATGATTTTCTGACGCGGGCATCCTCATAGAGAAGTTGACTGCAATGGGTTGCAACTGTTGCAGCCATTGAGAAGAAATGGCGTGGAAAACCGGCCCATTCTTGACCCCCTATGTGTAAACAGGTAGGGCATGTTTTTTTTTTGTATCTTTTTCTTTTTTCCTTTTTGGAGCAGCTCAAGATTGTGACGAGCCAGGGCCGGCGAGCCACCACCTGTAACTGTGGAGAGACGGAGCGGGGGAGAGAATTGAAGAAGGGGGGGTGCGGGGCTAAGATTCTTGTTGTGCAATGGAATTTTGTTGGTGGAAAGAAAGTGTAAATTCCTCATAAAAGGTGCTCCGCCCCGGATCGATTGGACGAGCGCTTGGCATTAGGGGTTTTAGCATCTGAGCCGAGCGGATCTCCTCCAGTGTAACATATGAATTCATTCTTTTTATAAGAGATATTGGGGTAGAAGTGGAGGAATACCGCGAGGATACATGTTCTACATTTGCTTTCAAGACGATAGTTTTGCTACATTTACCGACTCATTTGGTTTCGTGGATGGTAATTTTGTTAGGTCCTTGCGCAATGCGAGCAACTGTTTAATTCCTTCTGATGAATTTGTCGGGCGAATATCAGGCTTTCTGATTCCGTGCTCTTGACGAGGATTGATTGTCTATCATTGGTCTAAAGACTATAAGGATCTTAATTCTGTTAATGATTTGCTCCTGTTGATGTCCTCTTATTATCCTCTTATGGTTGTCAAGTCAGAACTCTCTGTGGATGTGAGTAGAATTATCAAAAATCGATCATAATCTCATTTCTTAATCTATATTTAATTGGCCGAGCTAATATATGAATTAATTATATTCATTAAGTGTGTTTAGAATCATACAATCTAAAGTAATAGAGGCGTCAAATAGGTCAAAATTTATTTAGATTTAACCCACATCTCTGATTATTTTCCAGCCAATTGAATTCATGCTCGCTCAAGCCATGTGATCCCCTTAATAAGGATATAATTTTTTCTAGATTGGGTTAAAACGGGTTAAATAAGTCAGATTTGGAGTGGTTTGATGGATCTAAAAGCGTGCATAAGCAGCCTTGCTTTCATAGTATCTTCTCAAAGGAATCACCCTCGAATTTCTGGAAAACTATACATCTTAATAGAATCAGCTTTAATGGTAGTTTTCGTCATCATCGTGGTCTTCGTTACTCGACATTGACACGGCAAGAGCAGCCCACAGAAAAAAAGTTACTCGGTATTGAATAATATCCGTTCACCCTCATGAAAGTAGAATCTCAAAAGCCACCCGATGAGCCAATTCCAAAAATCAAAAGAAAGAAAGCGCAAAAACGGAATGTGCAGTGTAAACACAGGAGAAACGAAGAAACGACCGCCGCCGCCGTCGTCATTTGTCGGAGGAAGATCGAGGCCAGACGCTGACTCTCTCTTTCTCGTACTTCAAGTACAGAGCCGCCACCGCGGCCACGAAGTACACCTGGATCAGCACGATCGCCGGCGTGTGGAAGCTGA
The DNA here is from genome assembly GCA_014182575.1 of Eucalyptus decipiens. Classification (NCBI taxonomy): domain Eukaryota; kingdom Viridiplantae; phylum Streptophyta; class Magnoliopsida; order Myrtales; family Myrtaceae; genus Eucalyptus; species Eucalyptus decipiens. The sequence continues at coordinate 52,315,391 of CM024615.1, forward strand.
TCACGCTCTTCCCCGTCGCCAGCTCCACCAGCAGCAGCGCGGTCAGCCCCAGGCCCGCGATCCTGCCGTTCGCCCTCTCGCTGTAGGGGCTGAACCCGAACTCCACCTTCAGCCCCTCCGACACCGGCTCCTGCAGCGCCACCGGGGGCAGGTACATCCCACCCGACGGCCCGGACGGTCCCCGCTTCGACTTCTTCACCTTGCGGACCTCCGCCTTCTTGCCGGTCCCGCTCCGGTACCGGAGCCGGACCTGCGAGAGCCGGCTCTCGAACGCGTCGTCCTCGGGCCCCGGCCCGGGCGCGGATCCGGAGTCGGTGGTGGTGGAGGCGGAGGCCGCCTCGGAGGGAGGAGTGTCGGAGTCGGCGGCTCGGGCGGGGAAGGGGAGGCGGCGGCTCGGCGCGTGGGGCCTAAGCGGGGAGGAGAAGGGTGTGGAGAGGCGGAGGGAGGAGGAGGGGAACGGAACGGTGGTGGGTATAGCCATGGCTGGCGGCTGCTGCAGCTGATTCTCTCGTTTTTGTTTCAAATGGATAAGTATTTCACTTTTTTCATTTTTTTTTTTTTAGCAATTCTTTTGAAGTGTGATATATACTTTTTGTGGCCTTCGAATTTTTTATTTTATTTTATATATTTTTGCTGGAACAAGTCCTTCTGAGGCTGACAATCGTCCACGCCTCCGAGTGCGCGCGTGCGCCATACCCCGTTTGAGTGGGCTCGTGGAAAGTACCATTATTGTCCCAGGGCTTACTCTAAAAGCGCATTTAGTATTGATTACTATTTTCGGAAGTAAATTCGATTAGAAATGATTTTTTTGATTTTGTTAGGAACCGATTATGAAAGATTTTAAGCCGTTTGAATCGTCCAAAATTTCGATTCGTAATAAATTGCATTTATTCTAGTCTTTATTAATTTTGTTCTAAATCAATTTCTTTTAATTTTTAAATAATTTTTTTATTTTTTACTTTTTTTTTTTCTTATTCTTCTTATTCTTCTTCTTCTTCTTCTTGTGGCCGATTGCCGACCTCACGGGAGTGTCATCGAGCCTCGCTAGTGGCTAGGCCAGCGTTGCCTGGGTTGGGCGAGCCTCGCCGGGGCTGGGCGAGCCTCGCCTGGCCACCGGCGGGGTTGGGCTTTGTGAGGCTTGCCCAGTCTTGATAAGGCAGCCACTAGCGAGGCTCGGCCTTGCCAGATTTGGTGAGGCTAAGCCTCACCAGACCGGCGGATGGCGACCGGCAGCGGACACGGCGGTGGCAGACGGTGGTGGGTGGTGGTGGATGGCGGTTGCGAGATGGCCGAAAAAAAAAAAAGTTGTTTTGATTCTCAAATTTGTTTCCGGAATAAGAATCAAACTTTTTTTTTAATTCTTGATTCCACTCCCAATCTATTCTCGGGAACAAATTTGTTTCCGAAAACAAAAATTTTACCAAATGCGATTCTAAGCCCAAACTGATTCTGGGAACAAAAAATTAGAATTTGGCAATGTTTGGATGGTTACCAAATAGGGCCTAAGAAAACCTAAGTCGTTAGCTATGATAAAAGTAATTACATTTTGCTTCGACCGTGCATGGTTTATTACTTTCCTCTTTTATTTTTCCTAAAGTCAAAAGAGAAAATTTAAATGAGGAAAGCGTACCTAGGGAAAAAATATGTAGTTGAGAAGGTGTATGTATGTGCCTATGACAATAGAAAATTTTAGGTAGAGTACTGAAATGGGATTATTTTCTCCAAAAAGAACTTCCAGTGAACTTTGAGTGAATAAAGCATCGAAGTGGATAAATTAATCTGAAGACAGACCCTTGACTCACCGACTAGCTAAATCTTAGTGGGATTGCATTTCACATGTTGCTTCCCCAGCCAAGATCGACGGCATTTTTGAGATGGCGGCCATAGCTGCCGTCGTATATCACGATACTCATGATCATTCTCTCTATTCTCGCCTGCAGTCATTGTCGCTGTATATATCAACTCATAGCCATGGATATAGTCGCTCAAGCTCTGAGCTCTCGCCAATGGCGGCCATATCTTCGAGCTGGCGGCCACGGACGCTCTAGTTTCTTTCAAGTTCACAGCAGGCTGTCCCTCTCTCTCTTAAGTTGCAATCATGACAACCAGATCTAAATGTGCTCCAAATTATGATTGCTCTAACTTCAAGCTCAACGCTATGGCCGCTCCCACTTTTCTCACTCGCGGCTTTCTAACTCTTCTCACTCGTGCCCCTTTAGCCCCTCTCGCTCAAGGCCATGATCGCTCGAACTCCGAGCTCTCGGCCATGGCCATCGCCGCTTTGAGAGCTTCGACATATCGCTGAGCCTCGACGTCTTGACCATGGAGGTGGCAGACCTCACGTAACCACATATCTATCGTTATGCGAGGCTAGCGATCTCCATTAGAGCGAATCAACGAAGATCACAACTTCCGGCAAACATGGGTCACTTGCTCATCGGCTGCTTGATCGGTGAGCTAGATGTGTTCTGGATTGAGTTGTCCATTGCAAAAACCTTATTAAAGGCAAATTTCACTATAGAGCTCTTTTGAAGAAACACTCTTAACTCCATGGCTCTATTTAAAATTTCCCTAAAGCACCACAAACCTATCAATCTTTTCTTGTGATCAGGGAACTATAACAATAAACATCTATTTCAATTATTAATTAATATTTAATGTGAACGATGTTCTTGTGATCCATTATTTAGAAGGATAGAAGAAAAATATTGTCCATAGAAAGATTTGTGTTGACCTCACCTATTAAAAATTTCACTCGATGAGCTTGTTAGAATATTTAAATAATAAATAATACCTTTATCTAATAGCTTAAACTTTTAGAACGGTTGAGACAGATTCTTAGATGGTATTAGAGCTAGAGGTCCGAAATTCAAATCTTTCTAGACCTCATCAATCTCCCTAATTAAATCATGCTTAGCACTAGGCAAAAAGACTAGACTAAACGTAAGGAAAAGTATTAAAATATATAAATAATAAATCACATCTTCTTCTAATAGTTTATGCTTTTAAAATAGTTAGTTGATCTCACAAATTTCAATAAAGCTCTTTTGAAGAAACACTCCAACTCCATCGCTTTATTTAAGATTTCCCTAAGCATAATAAATAAAAAGGAGTCATGTTTTCCTTCAAACCTATCAAGAGCATTAATCTTGTGATTAGAAACTATAACGAGAGACATCTATTGCAATTATTAATTAATTTTAAATGTGAACAATGTTATTGTGATTCATTAATTAGAAGGATAGAAGGAAAATATAGTCAATAAAAAGATTTGTGCTAACCTCACCTATTAAAAATTTCACTCGATATGCTTGTTAGAATATTTAAATAATAAACATCACCTTCATATAATAGCTTAAGTTTTTAAAATAAATGGGTTTAATTCCTACATGGTATCAAAACTAGAGTTCCTGATTTCAAATCTTTTTGGATCCCATTTGACTCTTCAATCAAAATCATGCTTAGTACTAGGAAAAAATACTAGACTAAGCATGAGGGGGAGTATTCGAATATTTAAATAATAAACAGTTATTGAGATCCCATAAATTCTTAAAAAGCTCTTTTGAAGAAAAAGTCCAACTCCATAGCTTTGTTTAATATTTCCCTAAGCAAAATAAATAAAAAGGAGTCACGTTTTCCTTCAAACCTGTCAAGAGCATCAATCTTGTGATCGGGTAACTATAATGATAGACATCTATTTCAATTATTAATTAATATTTAATGTGAACAATGTTCTTATGATCTATTATTTAGAAGGATAGAAGGAAAATATAGTCCATAAAAAGATTTATGCTGACCTCACCTATTAAAAATTTCACTTGATAAGCTTGTTAGAATATTTAAATAATAAACATCACTTTCATCTAATAACTTAAGTTTTTAGAATAAATGAGACAATTCCTACATGGTATCAAAGTTGGAGATCTTGATTTCAAATCTTTCCGAATCACATTTGTCTCTCTAATTAAATCACACTTAATACTAGGTAAAATGATTAGATTATGTGTGAAGGGAGAATGTTAGAATATTTAAATAATGAACAGTTGGCTATGATTTCATAAATTCCTATAGAGCTCTTTTGAAGAAACACTCCAACTCTATGACTCTATTTAAAATTTCCCTAAGCACTAAAAAGAAAGGGATACACGTTTTCCTTCAAACCTGTCAAGAGCATCAATCTTTTCTTGTGATTAGGGAACTATATCTAATTTGAGCCATTTTCACTACAAAATATTAATATATATATTAATTGCTCTATTTGACGCTACTTATCTAATGTAGAATTTTCCAATACAATTCACACATACATTCTAACAAACAATATAGCACCGCATGTTAAAACAAGTTTTGTCTTCTTTTTATTTATTTATTTATTTTTCTTATCTTACCCTAGAAGATGATAATTCCGGATTAATTACGATCACTGCACAGAGCAGATGAAGAACAGCCTCAAAGATGCAACAAAGTCACCGAACCAATCTCCTGCGGATCTCACGAAGTACAAAGGACCACACGACATCAAACAAATCTCTCGATGAGTTGAGTACCACCTACTCGGTCTGGCGACATCGAGCGTGCTGTGTTTCAACCGAAGCGCAGTTTGGAGGCTGCGTGCGTTTCGTTGACCGAAGCCGTCTGTGTTCGCATCCCGATGCCAGAAATCAAAGGCCGCACGTCGCGATGAGTTACCGGAGACGGCTTGGGAAAATGCGGTGTGCGGGGGGCGGACTACCGCAACCGCAACCGATTCCGGTTCTCTTGCATTAACTTCCTCCCTCCTCGGCACCTAGAAACGTGTGCGCTTGTCGCTTCCCACTAACCCCCACGATTACAGTCTAAAATACCAGATTTGCGCAAAGCTGTCCGTCGCTTCCCACCAACCCCCACAACCCCCTCGAGGGCGGCGGCCCATGGGTTGGCCGGGCGAGGGCCGGTGACCCTCGCTGGATTTTGGGAAAGGCTGCAACCCTCGCCCTAGATCTAGGCGAGGGCACGCAGGCCCTCGCAACTGGTTGGCCCCAGCCAGAGCTAGCGCGGCCCCGGTCGACACTCCCCCACCTTCCCGGCGACGGAGGGGAGGCAGCGGCGGCGAGGGCTGAGCCCTCAACCGTCGGCTGCCACCCTCCTCCTCCTTCCCCTTTTTTTTTCTTTTTGTTTTTTTAAATAATTATTATATTAAAATTCAAATTATATCAAAATGACATTGTTTTTGTGTGTGGTTTGATGAGTCAACTTTTCGGCAGTCACATAAGTGAAAAAAAAAATTAATAAAAAAATACCATGTAAGATTTTTAACGAGCTTCGCCGAATATAACATTCAAGTGTCATGTTTTTCATATTGAGTGTTTTTGGTATATCATTTTATGCCAATTTTTGGCACTTAGGCGTACTTTTGCCTTTAATCTTGTTTACTACTAACGATGATGGCAGCATGATTCGACCACAAGCATGTAATTTGATTGTAAAACGATGCTAGATTTTGTGTAATGGAACAAACATTAGCATATATGCAACCGTTTCACATCCATCAACCCATACCCTCTACAAACGTCTTCAAATTTTAGCCCAACTTCATTTTACAACAACAACAAAAGAAAAAAAAAACACGAAAGAAAAAGAATAAGAACAAAAAATAGGAAAAACCAAGTGTGCTTCCCGCCAATTTTGAATCTTGGCAATCGGGGAAGAGGGAGAGGAACTCCACCGACCCACCACCGTGATGAGATGAGATCCCCTTACCTCCTCTTGTTCTTGCTTCCTAGCAACAAGGAGAAGTAGAACAAGATGCGGAACAAGAATCCCCACGCCACCGTCACCCACAGGCAGCTCCACTTGCTCAGGTCCGTCACCCCCTGCTGCTGCAGGATGTCGGTCCCCGTCGTCAGGCACGTCGAGGCCGTGATCTTCCTCCCGAGCGTGTTGCTGATCGTCGACAGCAGCTTCAGCTTCAAGGCATCCGGCACCGCCCCGAGCGGCATGTTGTCGAAGATCTGGACCCCCTTCACGAAGCACTTGGCCGGGTCCTGGAACTCGTTCTGCAGGACCCCCTCGTACGGGTACTTCACCAGGGACAGGTAGTGGAACCAGATCCAGTAGGACGGGATGCGGTCGCGGTTGATGAAGAAGCCGCTGAAGAGGAGGAAGTAGGCGAGGATCGCAACCACGATGGTGTACCCGAGCATCACGTGCGGGACGACCCCCGACAGGAAGGTCACGAAGGAGCTGCCCGCCCAGAAGGAGGCGAAGATGATGAGGAAGTAGAAGAGGAAGCCCGAGAAGCCCCCGTCGAGCCCCACCGCGAAGAAGGTCGTGGCCGAGAAGGCGAGAGCGAGGAGCACCAGCGCGGGCAGCGCGGTGAGCGAGTGAGAAAGCACGTAGGACCACCGCCGGTAAGCGTTGTACGCCGTCTCCCTCATGAAGATGTACCGCTCCTGGAGGAACACGGGGAGCGCGTCGGCGCAGGTGTAGAAGGTCGTGGACATGGCGAAGGCAATGAAGCCGAGCCGCTCCTGGACGCCCTTGGGGGAGTTGTCTAGTTGCCAGAACATGGTGGCGAGGATGAACCCGGTGACGAGGACCGCACCGAGCCGGATCCCGAAAAGCTCCGGCATCCGCCGCGAGTTGGTAATGGACCGTTTGGACAGGATCACCATCTCGATCCAGAAGGGGTTGGCGAAGGTGGGGACCATGGAGGCCGGGCTCGCGTCGTTCGTCGCGCCGGAGAGCAGCTTCCCCCTCGAGATGCTGGCGCCGATCGCCTCCTTCAGGGACAGCCCGTTGCGGTCGGGCTCCGAGTTCTGGGCACCCTTCTTCATGCTCTGCCACGACTTGTTGAACTCCACGAGGCTCCTGGTGCCGCCAGGGGAACCCTCGAGCTCCCGGATCAGGTCGAGCGCGAACTCAGTCCGGTTCTCGTTTTCTGGGATTGGGTGGCCGAACTCCGAAAAGAAGAGCGGCAGGCTCGTGGGGGAGCCGCTGTACACGGTCTGGCCGCGGGAGAGGAAGAGCAGGCGGTCGAGGAGGACGAGGATGCGGTAGCTCGGCTGGTGCACCGTCATGACCACGATGCTCCCGCTCTGGGCGATCCGCTGCAGCACCTTGACCACCATGTAGGCGCTGGTGGAGTCGAGCCCCGAGGTCGGCTCGTCGAGGAAGAGGATGATCGGGTCGTGGATGATGTCGATCCCGATGGAGACGCGCCGCCGCTCCCCGCCGGAGACGCCGCGGTGGCCCTCGTCGCCGATCACCGTCTTCGCCGCGTTCTGGAGGCCCAGCTGGTCGATCAGGGCTTGGACCCGCATCCGCTTCTTCGACTTGGACAGCGTCCGGGGGAGGCGGAACTCGGCCGCGAACATCAGCGTCTCCTCCACCGTGAGCAGCGGGAAGAGGAGGTCGTCCTGCATCACGTACGCCGATATCACCTTCAACAGCCTCGACTCGAGCGGCTCCCCGTTCAGTGACACGCCCCCTTCAGGCTCCCCTTTGCGATCCGGTTCGTGAGTGCATCGACCAGGGTCGACTTCCCGGAGCCGCTGGCCCCGAGGACGGCCAGGATCTCGCCGTCGCGGGCCTCCCCGGAGATGTCGTTGAGCAGAACCTTGGTCTGGGTGAAGAGGCTCTCCCCGGCGACCGGCTCCTCCAGCGCGGCCGAGCCGAGGCAGCTGTGGCGCCAGGGGAGGAGCGAGGAGAGCGCGACCTTGTGGCGGACCTTGACGCTGTAGTTGAGGTTATTGAACTGGAGGACGAAGGGGAGGGAGCGGGGCTCGAGGCTGGTGTCGCTGAGGTCGACGTCGAGGGCGTGGTGGTGGTGCACGGGGGTCTCGCCACCACCGCCAGTGGCCTCCTTGCGGGCGTCGCCAACGCGCTTGAGGAGCTGAGCTGAGCTGAGCGTCGGTGAGCTAAAGATGTGTTCTGAGATTGAGTTGTCCATTGCAGAAATCTTATTTAAGGAAAATTTCACTCAATGAGCTCTTTTGAAGAGACACTGCAACTCCATTGCTCTATTTAAAGTTTCCTTAAGCACAATTAAATAAACAGAGGAGTCATGTTTTTCTTCAAACCTATCAAGAGCATCAAGTTTTCTTGTGATTGGGGAATTATAACGATAGATATCTATTTCCATTATTAATCATTATTTAATGTGAATGTTGTTCTTGCGATCCATTATTTAGAAGGATAGAAGGAAAATATAGTCCATAAAAAGATCTGTGCTGACCTCACCTATTAAAAATTTCACTCGATGAGCTTACTAGAATATTTAAATAATAAACAACACATTCATCTAACAATTTAAGTTTTTAGAACAATTGACTATGATTCCACAAATTTCTACATAATATTAGAGCCAAAAGTCCCAAGTTCAAATTTTTTCAAGCTCTATTTATCTCCTCAATTAAATTTTCATGCTTATTACTAAGCAAGAAGACCAAATTAAGCATGAAATGGGAGTATTATAATATTTAAATAATAAGCTAAACCTTCTTCTAATAGTTTAAGCTTTTAGAATAGTTATTTGTGGTCCCACAAATTCCTATAGAGCTCTTTTGAAGAAACACTCCAACTCCATGGCTCCATTTAAAATTTCCCCTAAGAACAATAAAAAAAGAGTCATGATTTCCTTCTAACCTATCAAGATTGGGGAAATATAACCATAGACATTTATTTCAATTATTAATTACTATTTAATGTGAATGATGTTCTTGTGATCCATTTTTTAGAAGGATAGAAGGAAAAAATAATCCATAAAAAGATTTGTGTTGACCTCACCTATTAAAAATTTTACTTGATGAGCTTATTAGAATATTTAAATAATAAACAACACCTTCATCTAAGAGTTTAAGTTTTTAAAATAGTTGATTGTGGTCCCACAAATTCCTACATGGTATCAAAGATGGAGGTCCCGAGTTTCTTTTCAGGTCCCATTTGTCTCCCCAATTATAATTTCACACTTAATACTAGGCAAAAAAACTAGAATAAGCATGATGGTGAGTGTTAGAATATTTAAATAATAACTCACAAATTCTTCTAATAACTTTAGTTTTTAAAACAATTGGTTGTAGTCTCACAGATTCCTATAGAGCTCTTTCGAAGAAACACTCCAACTCCATGGCTCTATTTAAAATTTCTTTAAGCACAATAAAGAAAAGGAGTTGTGCCTACCCTCAAACCTAGAAAAGGAGTTGTGCTTACCCTCAAACCTATCAAGATTGCGGAACTATGATGATAGATATCAATTTCAATTATTAATTAGTATTTAATGTGAACAATGTTCATGTGTTCCATTATTTAGAAGGATAGAAGATAGATATAGTCCATAAAAAGATCTGTGCTGACCTCACCTATTAAAAATTTCACTCGATAAGCTTGTTAGAATATTTAAATAATAAACATCACCTTCATCTAATAACTTAAGTTTTTACAATAAATGGGACAAATTCCTTCATGGTATGAGAGTTGGAGGTCTTGATTTCAAATTTTTTCAAATCTCATTTGTCTCTCCAATTAAATTACACTTGGTACTAGGTAAAAGGATTACATTAATAAATTAGGGGAGTGTTAGAATATTTAAATGATAAATAGTTGGTTATAATCCCATAAATTCCTATAAAGCTCTTTTCAAGAAATACTCCAACTCTATGACTCTATTTTAAAATTTCCCTAAGCACAAAAAGAAAAAGAAAAAAAGAGATACATGTTTTCCTTCAAACCTATCAAAAGCATTGATCTTTTCTTGTGATTAGGGAACTATTAACGATAGACATCTATTTTTCAATTATTAATTAGTATATTATGTGCACGATGTTCTTGTGATCCTTTATTTAGAAGGATACAAGGAAAATATAATCCATAAAAATGATCGTGCTGACCTCACCTACTAAAGTTCTTGTCCTAAGATACCAAGTACAGACTAAGACTTAAGACACGAGGAAAACTGCAATCTCAAAAAGCAACCCCAATTCCAACCCGCAAATAGCTGCTGGTTTGGAGCCGAAAGCTCATCAAATCAAATTGACAGGAGGGGCACCCCCGTTCGGCGTCGGTCCAAAACTATTCGAGGATTCAATGTGCACGAAGAGGTGCGTTACGAGTTGACCCGACCCCCCCACATGCCTATCACTAATACTCTACTTTACACATTATTGATTTCCCCTCGCACAATTAAGTTTTGTTTAAATAGTTGCTGGGGAGGTCGGACGAGAATAGGATGAACGTACCGGAGCTCGTAATCAACGCCTTCGCATTGGTCGGCCGTGGCATGTGCCTTGACCGAGGGAGGATGGCGTACGTGCATGAACAAGCGACTCTAGGTACTTCGCTCCCATCGTTTTCGATAACAACCTTGCGAAACATATTAGCACTGTGACTAACTCGACTAAGACACGCAACCCTAACACAAGTCAAAAAGAAAAGGACATAAAAATCAGATGCAAAAAATGGGTCACCCAAGCTGGCCCACATAGAGAGACACGATACGTATGGACGACCTGATCGTTCCCATGTATCATTAACGTACGTGATTTACGAGGTAGGATAGGGAAAGGTGTCGGGGCATCTGGTTTTCTTGCGACGTGTGAATATTGTCATGGTTTTTAAACATCAAGGACGTATTGGAGGCGCCGACCATGTGGTCCTTTGGTCGAAATTTCCAAGATTTGAGAATTACAAGTTGTTGACCTATCATTAGCTGTTGTACACATAAGTTTTGTGAGCAAAACTAGCAAACAGCGTCTACATATAAACGCCCATGCATCTATACGTATCATTGTGCATATATAGTCACAAGAAAGTGATAGGGCAAGTAAAGCTGTCAAAGCCATGCAAACTTATCGGAACAAGAAAATTCGGATGGTTTCGAATCGGGTCTCAATATTGTTTGAAGAAAAGGTCATATAATGAGTTTTCTAAATGTTTCGATTAGGTTTTCGGTCATAAACCCAAAAACAGGACCGAAACACAGTACCCTACGACCTTCTAATTTTAATCTTGTTTACTCCTAACGATGGCAGCATGATTCGACCACAAGCATGTAATTTGATCGTAAACAATGTTGGATTTTGAGTAATGGAACAAACATTAGCATATATGCAACAGTTTCACAATCCATCCACCCACACCGTCCGCAAACGTCTTCAAATTCGAGCCTAACTTCATTTTATAACAACAAAAGAGAAAACCGGGAAAGTCCGGATACAGCCAGGTAGGGGGCCCTCCCCATGGGGGGGTCCGCCAAGGGACCCTTTAAGGGTTCCCTAACCCCCCAGCCAGCCAGGAGAGAGGTAGAGGAGCTGACCGCTTAAGTGCGAGGCTAAACTCTACCAATGAAGGTTCTGGATCCCCAGAAAGGATCCAGGTGGGTGGTTTAAAAGAAAAAGAACAAAAAATAGGAAAAACCAAGTGTGCTTCCCGCCAATTTTGAATCTTGACAACCGGGGAAGAGAGAGAGGAACTCCACCGACCCACCACCGAGATGAGATCCCCTTACCTCCTCTTGTTCTTGCTTCCCAGCAACAGGGAGAAGTAGAACAAGATGCGGAACAAGAATCCCCACGCCACCGTCACCCACAGGCAGCTCCACTTGCTCAGGTCCGTCACCCCCTGCTGCTGCAGGATGTCGGTCCCCGTGGTCAGGCACGTGGAGGCCGTGATCTTCAACCCCAGCGTGCTGCTGATCGTCGACAGCAGCTTCAGCTTCAAGGCATCCGGCACCGCCCCGAGCGGCGTGTTGTCGAAGATCTGGACCCCCTTCACGAAGCACTTGGCCGGGTCCTGGAACTCGTTCTGCAGCACCCCCTCGTACGGGTACTTCACCAGGGACAGGTAGTGGAACCAGATCCAGTAGGACGGGATGCGGTCGCGGTTGATGAAGAAGCCGTTGAAGAGGAGGAAGTAGGCGAGGATCCCCACCACGATGGTGTACCCGAGCATCAGGTGCGGGACGACCCCCGACAGGAAGGTCACGAAGGAGCTGCCCGCCCAGAAGGAGGCGAAGATGATGAGGAAGTAGAAGAGGAAGCCCGAGAGGCCCCCGTCGAACCCCACCGCGAAGAAGGTCGTGGCCGAGAAGGCGAGCGCGAGGAGCACCAGAGCGGGTAGCGCGGTGAGGGAGTGGGAAAGCACGTAGGACCACCGCCGGTACGCGTTGTACGCCGTCTCCCTCATGAAGATGTACCGCTCCTGGAGGAACACGGGGAGCGCGTCGGCGCAGGTGTAGAAGGTCGTGGACAAGGCGAAGGTGAAGAAGCCGAGCCGCTCCTGGACGCCCTTGGGGGAGTTGTCTAGCTGCCAGAACATGGTGGCTAGGGTGAACCCGGTGACGAGGACCGCACCGAGCCGAATCCCGAAATGCTCCGGCATCCGCCGCGAGTTTGTAATGGACCGCTTGGACAGGACCGCCATCTCGATCCAGAAGGGGTTGGCGAAGGTGGGGACCATGGAGGCCGGGCTCGCGTCGTTCGTCGCGCCGGAGAGCAGCTTCCCCCTCGAGATGCTGGCGCCGATCGCCTCCTTCAGGGACAGCCCGTTCCGGTCGGGCTCCGAGTTCCGGGCACCCTGCTTCCTGCCCTGCCACGACTTGTTGAACTCGACGAGGCTCCTGGTGCCGCCAGGGGAACCCTCGAGCTCCCGGATCAGGTCGAGCGCGAACTCAGTCCGGTTCTCGTTTTCTGGGATTGGGTGGCCGAACTCCGAAAAGAAGATCGGCAGGCTCGTGGGGGAGCCGCTGTACACGGTCTGGCCGCGGGAGAGGAAGAGCAGGCGGTCGAGGAGGCCGAGGATGCGGTAGCTCGGCTGGTGCACCGTCATGACCACGATGCTCCCGCTCTGGGCGATCCGCTGCAGCACCTTGACCACCATGTAGGCGCTGGTGGAGTCGAGCCCCGAGGTCGGCTCGTCGAGGAAGAGGATGATCGGGTCGTGGATGATGTCGATCCCGATGGAGACGCGCCGCCGCTCCCCGCCAGAGACGCCGTGGTGGCCCTCGTGGCCGATCACCGTCTTCGCCGCGTTCCGGAGGCCCAGCTGATCGATCAGGGCTTGGACCGGCATCCGCTTCTTCGACTTGGACAGCGTCCGGGGGAGGCGGAACTCGGCCGCGAACATCAGCGTCTCCTCCACCGTGAGCATCGGGAAGAGGAGGTCGTCCTGCATCACGTACGCCGATATCACCTTCAACAGCCTCGATTCGAGCGGCTCCCCGTTCAGCGTCACGCTCCCCTTCAAGCTCCCCTTGGCGATCCGGTTCGCGAGCGCGTCGACCAGCGTTGACTTCCCGGAGCCGCTGGGCCCGAGGACGGCGAGGATCTCGCCGTCGTGGGCCTCCCCAGAGATGTCGTTGAGCAGGACCTTGGTCCGGGTGAAGAGGCTCTCCCCGGCGACGGGCTCCTCCACGGCGGTGGAGCCGAGGCGGCTGCGGTGCCGGGGGAGGAGCGAGGAGAGCGCGACCTTGCGGCAGACCTTGACGCTGTAGTTGAGGTTATTGAACTGGAGGACGAAGGGGAGGGAGCGGGGCTCGAGGCTGGCGTCGCTGAGGTCGACGTTGAGGGTGTGGTGTTGGTGCATGGGGGTCTCGCTGCCGTCGCCGGTGGCCCCCTTGCGGGCATCGCCGATGCGCTTGAGGAGCTGAGCTGGGCGGAGCGTCGGTGAGCTAAAGATGTGTTCTGAGATTGAGTTGTCCATTGCAGAAATCTTATTTAAGGCAAATTTCACTCAATGAGCTCCAACTCCATTGCTCTATTTAAAGTTCCCTTAAGCACAATTAAAAAAACAGAGGAGTCATGTTTTCCTTCAAACCTATCAAGAGCATCAATCTTTTCTTGTGATCGGGGGAACTATGGCGATAGACATCTATTTCAATTGTTGATTAGTATTTAATGTGAACGATGTTCTTGTGATCCATTATTTAGAAGGATAGAAGGAAAATATGGTCCATAACAAGATTTGTGTTGACCTCACCGATCAAAAATTTCACGCAATGAACTTGTTAGAATATTTAAATAATAAACAATACATTTATCTAATAGCTTAAGCTTTTAGAATAGTTGAAACAAATTCTTACATGATATAAGAGTTGGAGGGCTTGAGTTCAAATCTTTCTAGACCCTATTTATCTCTCCAATTAAATCACACTCAGTACTAGGAAAAATGACTAGACTAAGTGCGAGGGGGGTGTTAAAATATTTAAATAAGAAATAGTTAGCAATGATTCCATAAATTCCTATAAAGCTCTTTTGAAGAAACACACCAACTCCATGGCTTTATTTAAAATTTCCCTAAGCACAATAAATAAAAAGGAGTAATGTTTTCCTTCAAACCTATCAAGAGCATCAATCTTTTCTTGTAATGAGGGAACTATAACGATAGACATCTATTTCAATTATTAATTAATATTTAATGTGAACAATGATCTTGTGATCCATTATTTAGAAGGATAGAACGAAAATATAGTCCATAAAAATATTTGTACTGGCCTCACCTATTAAAAATTTCACTCGATAAGCTTGTAAGAATATTTAAATAATAAACATCACCTTTATCTAATAACTTAAGTTTTTAGAATAAATGGAACAAATTTCTACATGGTATCAGAGTTGAAGGTCTTGATTTCAAATTTTTCTAGATCTCATTTGTCTCTCCACTTAAATCACGCTTAGTACTAGGTAAAATGATTACATTAAGCATTAGGGGAGTGTTAGAATATTTAATCGATAAACCGTTGGCTATAATCCCATAAATTCCTATAGAGCTCTTTTGAAGAAACACTCCAACTCTATGACTCTATTTAAAATTTCCCTAAGCATGAAAAAAATGAAAAAAAGAAATACGCATTTTCCTTCAAACCTATCAAAAGCATTCTTTTCTTGTGATTAGGGAACTATAACGATAGACATCTATTTTTCAATTATTAATTAGTACATAATGTGCACGATGTTCTTGTGATCTGTGCTGACCTCACCTACTAAAGTTCTTGTCCTATAGGAAACCAAGTACAGACTCAGACTTAAGACGCAAGGAAAACTGCAATCTCAAAAAGCAACCCCAATTCCAACCCGCAAATAGCTGCTGGTTTGGAGCCGAAAGCTCATGAAATCTCATCGACAGGAGAGGCACCCCGTTCGGCGTCGATCCAAAACTATTCGAGGATTCAATGTGTACGCAGAGGTGCGTTACGAGGTGAACCCAACCCCCCACATGCCTGTCACTAATGCTCTACTTTACACATTATTGATTTCCCCTAGCCCAATTAAGTTTTGTTTAACTGGTTGCTGGGGAGGTCGGAGGAGAATCGGATGAACGTACCGGAGCTCGTAATCAATGCCTTCGCATTGACCGGCCGTGGCATTGTGCCTTGACCGAGGGAGGATGGCGTGCATGCATGAACAAGCGACGCTAGGTATTTCGCTTTCATCGTTTTCGATAACAACCTTGCGAAACATATTAGCACTGTGACTAAGACACGCAACCCTAGCAAGTCAAAAAGAAAAGGACATAAAAAATCAGATGCAAAATGGGTCACCCAAGCTGGCCCACATAGCGAGAGACACGATACGTATGGACGACCTGATCGTTCCCATGTATCGTTAACGTACGTGATTTACGAGGTAGGATAGGGATAGGTGTCGGGGCATCTGGTTTTCTTGCGACGTGTGAATATTGTCATTGTCATGGTTTTTAAACAAGAAGGACGTATCGGAGGCGCCCACCATGTGGTCCTTTGGTCGAAATTTTCAAGATTTGAGAATTACAAGTTGTTGACCTATCATTAGCTGTTGTACACGAGTTTTGTGAGCAAAACTAGCAAACCGCGTCTACATATAAACGCCCATGCATCTATATGTATCAACGTGCATATATAGTCACATGAAAGTGATGGTGCAAGTAAATTTGTCAAAGAAACTCGAATTGACCGGAACAAGAAAATTCAATGGTTTTGAATCAAGTCTCAATATTGTTCGAAGAAAAGGTCATAAAATGGGTTTTTCTAAATGTTTTGATTATGTTTTCGGTCATAAACCCAAAACCAGACAGAAACAAAGTACCCTACAACCTCCTCCTAATGATGGCAGCATGATTCGACCCCAAGCATGTAATTTGATCTTAAAACGATGTTGGATTTTGTGTAATGGAACAAACATTAGCATATATGCAACAGTTTCACATTCATCCACCCATACCCTCTACAAACGTCTTCAAATTCGAGCCCAACTTCATTTTATAACAACAAAAGTAAAAAAACCACAAAAGAAAAAGAATAAGAACAAAAAATAGGAAAAACCAAGTGTGCTTCCCGCCAATTTTGAATCTTGGCAATCGAGGAAGAGGGAGAGGAACTCCACCGACCCACCACCGAGATGAGATCCCCTTACCTCCTCTTGTTCTTGCTTCCCAGCAAGAGGGAGAAGTAGAACAAGATGCGGAACAAGAATCCCCACGCCACCGTCACCCACAGGCAGCTCCACTTGCTCAGGTCCGTCACCCCCTGCTGCTGCAGGATGTCGGTCCCCGTCGTCAGGCACGTCGAGGCCGTGATCTTCATCCCCAGCGTGTCGCTGATCGTCGACAGCAGCTTCAGCTTCACGGAATCCGGCACCGCCCCGAGCGGCGTGTTGTCGAAGATCTGGACCCCCTTCACGAAGCACTTGGCCGGGTTCTGGAACTCGTTCTGCAGGACCCCCTCGTACGGGTACTTCACCAGGGACAGGTAGTGGAACCAGATCCAGTAGGACGGGATGCGGTCGCGGTTGATGAAGAAGCCGCTGAAGAGGAGGAAGTAGGCGAGGATCGCCACCACGATGGTGTACCCGAGCATCACGTGCGGGACGACCCCCGACAGGAAGGTCACGAAGGAGCTGCCCGCCCAGAAGGAGGCGAAGATGATGAAGAAGTAGAAGAGGAAGCCCGAGAAGCCCCCGTCGAGCCCCACCGCGAAGAAGGTCGTGGCCGAGAAGGCGAGCGCGAGGAGCACCAGCGGGGGCAGCGCAACTAGCGAGTGGGAAAGCACGTAGGACCACCGCCGGTACGCGTTGTACGCCGTCTCCCTCATGAAGATGTACCTCTCCTGGAGGAACACGGGGAGCGCGTCGGCGCAGGTGTAGAAGGTCGTGGACATGGCGAAGGCAATGAAGCCGAGCCGCTCCTGGACGCCCTTGGGGGAGTTGTCTAGCTGCCAGAACATGGTGGCGAGGATAAACCCGGTGACGAGGACCGCACCGAGCCGGATCCCGAAAAGCTCCGGCATCCGCCGCGAGTTGGTAATGGACCGCTTGGACAGGACCGCCATCTCGATCCAGAAGGGGTTGGCGAAGGTGGGGACCATGGAGGCCGGGCTCGCGTCATTCGTCGCGCCGGAGACCAGCTTCCCCCTCGAGATGCTGGCGCCGATCGCCTCCTTCAGGGACAGCCCGTTCCGGTCGGGCTCCGAGTTCCGGGCACCGTGCTTCATGCTCTGCCACGACTTGTTGAACTCGACGAGGCTCCTGGTGCCGCCAGGGGAACCCTCGAGCTCCCGGATCAGGTCGAGCGCGAACTCAGTCCGGTTCTCGTTTTCTGGGATTGGGTGGCCGAACTCCGAAAAGAAGAGCGGTAGGCTCGTGGGGGAGCCGCTGTACACGGTCTGGCCGCGGGAGAGGAAGAGCAGGCGGTCGAGGAGGCCGAGGATGCGGTAGCTCGGCTGGTGCACCGTCATGATCACGATGCTCCCGCTCTGGGCGATCCGCTGCAGCACCTTGACCACCATGTAGGCGCTGGTGGAGTCGAGTCCCGAGGTCGGCTCGTCGAGGAAGAGGATGATCGGGTCGTGGATGATGTCGATCCCGATGGAGACGCGCCGCCGCTCCCCGCCAGAGACGCCGCGGTGGCCCTCGTCGCCGATCACCGTCTTCGCCGCGTTCCGGAGGCCCAGCTGGTCGATCAGGGCTTGGACCCGCATCCGCTTCTTCGACTTGGACAGCGTCCGGGGGAGGCGGAACTCGGCCGCGAACATCAGCGTCTCCTCCACCGTGAGCATCGGGAAGAGGAGGTCGTCCTGCATCACGTACGCCGATATCACCTTCAACAGTCTCGACTCGAGCGGCTCCCCGTTCAGCGTCACGCTCCCCTTGAGGCTCCCCTTCGCGATCCGGTTAGCGAGCGCGTCGACCAGCGTCGACTTCCCGGAGCCGCTGGCCCCGAGGACGGCGAGGATCTCGCCGTCGCGGGCCTCCCCGGAGATGTCGTTGAGCAGGACCTTGGTCCGGGAGAAGAGGCTCTCCCCGGCGACGGGGTCCTCGACGGCGGCGGAGCCGAGGCGGCTGCGGCGCCGGGGGAGGAGCGAGGAGAGGGCGACCTTGCGGCGGACCTTGATGCTGTAGGTGAGGTTGTTGAACTGGAGGACGAAGGGGAGGGAGCGAGGCTCGAGGCTGGAGTCGCTGAGGTCGACGTTGAGGGCGTGGTGGTGGTGGACGGGGGTCTCGCCGCCGTCGCCGGTGGCCTCCTTGCGGGCGTCGCCGACGCGCTTGAGGAGCTGAGCGAGCGTCGGGGAGGGGGTCGGGGCGGCGGCGGGAGGCTCGGCGGCGCGGCGGGGGAGGTCGTGGAGCTCCATGGTGGTGGTGAAGAAGGGGCGGGGGTCTCTGGCGGAGGAGAGATTCGCGGCGACGATGCGAGACATTATGAGAAGGGACGATGGATGGAGTGGACGCTTTATATAAACGCTCGCATTCAAAAGCCCTTGGCGATGGAAAAGGACACCGACCGTCGCGCGGAAAGAGAGACGGCGGCGGGGTTAACGGCGTGATGGGCGATGGCTCATGGACTGCGGCGGAGAGATGACGGCGTTAGAGAGAGAGAGAGAGAGAGTGTCCTTTTTTTTGGGGTGAAAAAAGAGGAGAGAGCATATATATACAATGCACATGGGAAGAAGCGTGCATAGAGAGAGAGAGAGAGAGAGAGTGCATGGAGGGGGTTGTGATTGTACAGTGTTTTAAGGGGTGGGGAGAGGTGAGAGAAAGGTCACCTACATCCTCCTAACCTCATGTCTATACGTCTTAACCTCCTCCCATACGCCACCTGGCCCATCCCCATTGGCCCCGTCCCCCTCCCCCGCGACACGTGGCGTGATGGGTGTTGGGAGACTTTTGGGGTCCATTTCTTACTAGCAATTTTTCCTTTTCTTTTGTTTTTGGGTGTGTGTGGAAAACTAAGAGGTTGGTAAGGTGTTGATCACCTGTGGCCGTCGGCTATTACTCTTCCAATCTTGAGTTTCTTTCGGAGAATGCAAATGAGCAGTGATGCAAGCCCAGCTGCCAAAAGTTTCTTTTTGTGGTTCAACATCACTTGCCGTAAGCCACGTCTAATATGTCCCTGTAACCAATTACGTTTCTTTGGGTAACGAGGGGTCGACTTATGATACGGTGCGTGGCCTCAAGTAATCCTTTTTGCATATTGGTCATTATGAGCGTTGTCCGCTTCTGAAAATTATAGCGCGGCAGAGATTAGCTGAAGTCAATCAATCCAGCGTAGAAATGGACGTGTCGCTAAAATAAGCGAAGACGAGCGCACTCTTTCCTCACTTGTTTTGTCCCATTTGCCTCTTATGAGATGCCGCCTACGGAGTATGGCGATTTGTTCATGGTAGACGTGAGGATAAATTTCGTGACCGATTGAAGCACCCCAACACCATGACGGAAGATACGACCTAAGCAAAGGGCAGGAGGAAATCGTAGATGCAATATGCAGTCCGGGGCATTCTCTTTGTATTTGGCTTTCTAGGTTTTTTATTTGATACGAGACTACGTGAAAACATGTCTCGACCAGCGATTATCGACTCCTAGTGAATGTACGTGTTGTGACTTTGGTGGCTGCATCGATGCCATCACTAGATGAAGCTTCTTTGGTTTAGGATTTGGGTAAGAATCATGTCACGTTGGCAGTGTAAATTCTTCCGATCCCCTAGCCATTTTCCTAGTTGAACATGTTCTTTTTGTCGCCCTTAGTTGAACTAGTTTAACGGCTAGAAGACCCGGGTGGTCATCTATTTCTCTTTTCCTTTGGCAACAAAACTCTAATTTTTTATGAGATATAAACTTCCGACAATTTTGTCTCGTCTCGTCCGGTCCGTTCCCTTTCTCTCAACTAAAGTCGTTCACTTATCTATGTCTAATCCTTGAGGTATGGAAATGATTGCAAAAGGAGAAATTGGAACACAAGAGGGTGGCTGGCTAGAAAACAGAAAAGTTTGGGGGGAAAAAGGCCACGATTCAATCATATTATAAGGAGACCGACTTTATAGTCGATGATATAGACCTCTATAATCTAAAAATTAAAAGGAAGTGAATGGTCTGATATTATTCTAACTGTTGCATGGGATCGAGGTAACTCAAGACCCCAAGGAATGCCAACCACCCTCATTCGGGGATTAGGTCGTTTCTTTCAATTTAAAGACGGCAAATTAGATCTCAAATTGGTTTTGCTTACCTGCTAATAAGGGGAAGTCAGAGCAGAAGAAGTTGAAGATGATGAAGACTAGAACTGAGAAGATGGGAATGGAAAGTAATATGGGCGTTTTTGGTTAGTTGATGCAGATGGGCCACTCCTTACCCAACTGCAAAGCTAACTTCGTCACCTATATAAATTCAGAATCGAAAGTCAAAACAAACTCATGGGATCATACATGTGCGCATGCCATGACTATTTTTTTTCGTTTCTAGCCCCTTCGAGTCAAGCCTAGCCTTTTGAATTCTCTCAGAAAACCACATGTTTCTGCTTTTTTCACAGGCACAGATATTTTCGGCGGAAGCCGATGTTACCCATCAGTGTCTTTGTTACGCACCTCTCTCTCTCTTTCTCTCTCTCGTGAGGAAAAGAGTTTGAAGAAACGGACGCATGGATTCTGATGACCTCACTGAGGCTCTTCAGCCCATTCATGAACTTTGCCCTAAGTGACTTTCCAAACAATCCACCAACAGGAGTGGATCTCCACGCGAATCAAATCTACTTCCCTCGAAAACTCTCCTCTACATAAGATTATGGAGGTAAAGCATGCACAATCACAACCATTTCTCGTCAAGGCAAGGGCAAAATTGTACACCCCCCCCCCCAAAAAAAGAGTTTTATCAATATAATGTTCCCTAAAACAGGTTAAAGATGGCATCAGGGACATGATGCACACTGAACCAAGGATTGCCCATCAATGTAGAATCATTGTTTCAAGAATGAATAAGATTGACACAGGCAAAGGGTGTAAACATACCTATTGACCCTTGGACTCCGATATTCATAGATCGAGCCCTCTCGACTAAGAAACCATCACAATGTTATAGAAGTTTGTTCCTCAGCCACTTCACCGACAAAGGAGGCCAAATAT
The DNA here is from genome assembly GCA_014182575.1 of Eucalyptus decipiens. Classification (NCBI taxonomy): domain Eukaryota; kingdom Viridiplantae; phylum Streptophyta; class Magnoliopsida; order Myrtales; family Myrtaceae; genus Eucalyptus; species Eucalyptus decipiens. The sequence goes on from CM024615.1 coordinate 52,336,725, forward strand.
TCATGTGGACCGTTAACTAAAGTAAAAAAGAACAACGACAAAAGATATGAAAGGTAAAAGGAAATCAGGAGGGGAAATAGAGCAAAAATACATCACATAGATTGACAACAGTCGAATATACTCCATAGGACAGAACCACAAGGCAGGACACAAACATCCATGAAGAGTATCTGGCTGAGCTAATCCCGAATTATGCAAGTTTATACCAAAAGCCCTCTTGAGTATAAGGTTCTTATTCATGGACATGAAAAGATAAGGCATCATAAAAAGGAGATCCATCTCATAATGAAGAGTACAGAATGAAATCAGTTATGGCCCATTACAGGCGAAGAACACAACCTTGCAGCATTCAATATCGCCAGATTGCTAGCCAACCAGCTCATCATTAAGCACATCCCCCAATGGAAATACCTGCATGATCGATGTCTTCAATTTACATCTGATCGTCTGAAAAGTTGACTGCAAGATCCCAATAATGACCCACACCAGCATCGGAGAAGACCTTTCTAGCAGCAGCTTCAGTGATGCACTCATGAACGGTGAACCTATTGAAGCTTGCTTTTGCAACGCTTCCTTGCCACACTAATACACACTTGTTCACTGGCTTATCCTCTTTGTCATCTTCCTCTTCATCCTCATCGTTCACAGCAGCAGCCCAATTTATTCGCCGCAGCATTAGTTTACCATATCTCTTGATAGACTTGCTTCCACCTTCAACAACGACAACATTTATGCCATCGGATAGCACCGCACATCCCGTCAACCGGTTCTCTTGAGCATTGACATCCACTTTGAATCGGGTCTGCTTGTGTGAGAGATCATTAACCCTGTAGACAGAGACAATAGTTTCCACTGTGTTGGGGTCATCAAAGAGCTTTCTCTCTTTCTTCTCCCTCCGCTCAGCAGGAGTTAGCTTACGAGCAATGTTCCTATCCACGTGAGCTTGCTCACGCTCAGCAGCAGCAGCACGGATTTCCCTTTCAAGCCGGGTGGGATCTTGGGTTGCTTCAGAACCAAGAACTTTCATTAAATTGCTCATCTTAACCTTTGGTTTCGGTGGTTCTATCAGGCCCTGTCTAATCATCTCTTGCCTATCCTTTTCCCTGGCTAACCTCCGTTGTGTACGGAGTTTTTTCTGCTCCTTCTTGGTCAACTTCAATGGTTGAGGTGGAGGAGGGGCAGGCTCTGCCGGGGGCTCAATAGGACGAGGGTGTTCCACATATATAGTGATCTTGTCCATCTTCAGTTTGTCATCAGTGATAATGCCATCAATTACTTCACCATAGTTACCAGCTTGGAGGAGAGGCAAATCCCTATAGAGAGACAAAAAGTTTTTCAAAGAACTTCAAATAACATCAACCGGAATGATGATCTTTTTAAAGGTTCATTCAAGATTCTAAGGGAACCAGCCTTCCATACAAAGAGGTTGCACACAGGATTTTGACAAACAAATCATTATTGTTGCCTATAAAAGATCCACCATAAACAGTGAAATCTGTTCTTGAGATTCGTCGTACAGGAGCCCAGGTTATATCCAATAATTTGATGAGGAAAGCTTCTTTAGAAAAAAGCTAAGAATCAAGAAACTTGTAACTTTCATTTGGCATCAAGTTTCGTGCCTAAGTCATCGACAGTCTCATCACAACAAAAGGAAGCACTATGATACTAGCATAACATTCCCACAAAATTACCCCCAACTAATGATTTCAAAAAATAGATCTCCAATATATGCACTTCAAGAGTTAAAGCAATTTCTTCTGGCATGATATTGATTGGAATGAATACACTCAGCAAAAACTCCTCTGAGTAAAAAAAACTGTACGATTTTTATGGGTAGATATAGAACAAATAGCACTAATATCAAAACTCTGCACACATCAAGAAGAGTGATTGAGGCATGACAGGTTGCTTAAGAAACATTAGTTGCCGCAGGATTGAATGCTCACTTACCACCACTCAATTTCAGGAATCATGTCTTTTGGTTTTTCCTTGGTGATAACTCTTTCTGACACCTCAATCAAATTAGGATTAATATCAGGCGCTGACTTTGCCTTTGCCAACTGTGCTTGCTTAGCTTTCTGTTCCTTTGCCCGTGCTTCTCCAAATTGACTCTAATCAAAGGAAGAACTATTACGTTAAAATCTGTAAAAAGTGGCACAAGGGATCAGAAGGATGGAACAACCAATACCTTTAACTTCATGATCTCCGCTTCTTTTGACCATTTGCCTTCTTCAACAAATTGAAAACTCATCCTCTTTGGTCTTAGAAGTTTGGTTTTATTGATACCCATCCTTTCATCAAAAAAAGGATTCGATTCAGGATCAACATCCAGATCAGGTTTTAGAATTTGGAAGGCGTCCTTCTTTTGTTTGTTGATGTTAACCTGAGAAAAATCATGTTAGTGAACATAAGAGAGCACCAAAAGTAGAAATCCAGACAGTAATAGCTAGAGATAATAGTCTACCTTGAGAGTGCTGAGGTTGCTTGGTTTTGCAATATTCACTAAATTTCCATGTTCATCTATCTCTCTGCCAAGTGCGTCCAGACGTAGGACTGGGGCCTTGGTAGGCTTTTGTGGCAGAGAAAGATCAGCTGACAGTTGCCCTGGAAATAAATTGATGAGAGGAGCAAACTGTGGATCCTGGCGAAATCCCATCTTTGCTGCAAGCTCCTGCGCTCGTTTTACAGCTTCATAGTTAGGTGCACTTAACAAACCAGAAGCAGTTGGTACACCACTGGCAGGAAGGTTCACAGAGGATGCAGCCTCAGCAGTGGGCAAGGACGACGAACTGGACATCGAATCAGCTGATAAGGGCTTAGCAGAAGCAAAAGGAGAGGCATCCGTCCCCTCTTTTGGCGCCTGAGTACCATCTGATACTGACTTTGCACTTTTGTTTAGCTGCAGAAGACATTCACAATTCACAAGCACAAAACCATAGAATAAATAAAGGAGCATAACTACAAAACCAGAAGAAAAAACCAAAGCTATCTCTACTAGAGAACCTACCAAAGGAATTTTCTTCAGCTTTTCTGACAATTCCTTCTGAATTTGTAAAGCTTTCTTAGCTTTTGCTAAAGCATCAAGGGATAAACTTCCACTTTTTCCAGCTGCTGAAGATGTCCCATCTGTACTAGTTTTTCCAGGAACCTCATGAGATCCGGTAATACTAACTCCCTTATTTTCATTTGTGGTAGAAATTGAAGATACCTTGGTAGGGAAGGGATGAGTAGAGGTTAGAGTGGAGCTAGGCAGAGTCCTTGATGTCATGGTGGGCGGTAGAGGAGCCGCACCCTGGTTTCGAAAAACAAGTCAGGTCAATAGAGAAGACCAGCAAAATTTTCTCTTAGAAAAGGGTGAAAGATAAACGAACATGCAGCGAAGAAAGAAGGAACACACGAAGAAGATTACAATATAAGCACTGTAAGAAGCCTGTCTAACAAGAAAGTATACCATGGATAACCAGAATCTTCAATGAAATAAATAATATAGTTCACTGAAGTAAGTCAAGCCATACAAGTTAATAATCATCCAACTTCACAGGAGGACATGTGAAGCATGCGTCTGTCGCTATGACAAAAAGAAAACAACTAGGACAACAAGGAAAAGTCAAATTGCAAACAAGTCTTGTATCGGCCATCATTGCTGGTAGGCATCCGTGCCTGTCCCTCAAACCAGCAAATGAATTAAACACGCCACAAAATTGCCACATCGAGAACCTAGATCTCATCCTCAGAGTCACGCCTAAGCACTAAACTAGCGAGAAATTCTGGGAAATGAAAGAGAAACAAAACACCTCATTTGAATCTGCGTGGTAAAAGCAGAGAGATACTTACATTTGCAGTGGACACACCGCCATTGGCAGTGCCGTCACCCCGACCATCCCCGACTTCCTTCACCTTAACCTCATTCGCATCGACAGTAACACTCGAATTCACATTCAGGTGGTTTCCATCCTCCGAACCCTCCTGATTCACCTTATCCCCGAACTTCCTCCGCTCTCTCTTCTCCTCCCTCCGTTCCCCATTCGCATCCTCGAACCGCCTCCTCTGCTTCTTCTCCGCCTCCGAAACCCTATCCACCGCGTCCTCCCCGTCGATCCCGCCTTCCTCACTCCTCTCCCTCTCTTTCCTCTTGTGCCTCCTCTCCACCGACCCCTCCCTCCCGCGCGAGTGCTCCTCGTGGGACCTCTCGCGCCTGGCCCTATCCCGGCTGCCTTCCCTCTCCCTCCTCGACTCGTGATCCCTCTCCCGCTTACTGCTCTCCCTGTCCCTGCTGCCTTCCCTCTCGTCCCGCAGGTCGCGGGACCTCTCGCGACGGAATCCGCCGCCGTCGCGCTCGTCGTCATCGCCGCCGCGGGAGTCGTGGGACCGCTCGCGGTCGCGGTCGCGGTCGCGGGAGCTCTCCCGATCCCCGCGCTTGGACTTGCGGTCGCGGTCGCGGTCCCGGTGCCGGTGGTGGTGATCGGAGGAGTCGCGGTGGCGCTTGTCGTCGCCGCGGGAGGAGCGCTTCTCGTCGGATTCGCGGCCGCGTTGCTTGTGGTCGCGCTCCTCCCGGGCGCGGTGGCTCGATCTCTCCATTCTAGGGTTTCGCGAGACCTGCTTTCCTCGCCTCTCTCTCTCTCTCTATCGAGTGTTCTGGCTGCCGGGGTAAGCTTTTTTGGATTTGTGATGGATGCGGAGGCGACCTCGGATGGGGGATTATGGACTTTGCGCGGACGATTTGGCCCAGCGCTCTCGAAGTGGGTTAAAAGAAATTGGGCATGGGATTGAGTTTATATGCCGCCGTTCGGATGCCGGTTAAGGGAAAGAAAAAGCAATGGATTATGATGCAAATATACTTTTGCGTACTTATGAATAGATAAAGAATAAGAGCGTGAGTTAGGAAGAAATATAAACGTGTTAAGTAACGCACAAAATCTCTTCAAATCCCTCCGATTCTTTTCCCTAGATTCCCTTCGATCCGTTTACAAATACTAGATTTCATATCCGGCCAACTTGAGCCCCCAATCATCACGGCGAAGTTGACGGTACCATGTCTGGCCTGAGTACTGTTGGACGTCCAAGCCAAGCCACCCTCTTGATTATCTCTGTGGTCGGCCTTCTCTTCTCTAGCATGTCGTCTATTCCTTTGTTTTTCTTTTTTTGATATATGAGCATGATGGTCTAGCCAGCACCTTGTCCACGGCTATCAAAATCTCAACCTTGCCCATTTCAACTATGGATGAGCCAGTCGTGGCTAGATCATCCCTTCGGGTCTAGAAGTTTGCCGTGATGGCGTTTAGCTAGGCCAGATCTACAAGCACGACCCTAGATTTGGACTAGCGTCGTAGCTGAGCAATTCGGAGCATCAAGCTTTGCATTGGTGACAAAATCGATAACTACGTCGATTGATAGTGGACTTTAAACGAGAGAACTTGAAGTGGTGCGATGGCCATGATGAGACAATGGACTTGAGGATAGAAGTTGTGGTGGCCTGGGCGATGAAGACGCTAAATTAGATTCTCAAGTCTGTGGATTGTCGATCGAAACAATGGTCGTGATTGAAGGGAAGAGAGAGTAAGATTGATTTTTTTAGTGTTTTTTTTTTAATTTAATTTCAAGGTAATATTCATATTAAACTATAATTAAATATGAGTAAATAAATGCGGAGCGATATATAATATTTTCTCATTGACATGTGGTCCTTTAATTGAAGATTTCGGGAAGAATTTAATGGGCACTGTACATTATGGGGGAAGGTTGCCCATTGATTAACCCAACTATTCTTTCTTCTCCGCTTCTTCTTTTTTTTAATTTGACCCCAAGGCAACGTCCTATGTCAGCTTCAAGACAACGTACCCTGCGCCATAGCCCTAGAATCAGCCAACTTGACCCTAAACACATTGGTGGCAACCCACCTGATGATTCTCCTGATTTCTCGGATTTGCGAAAGATTGAGACTTCAACTATTTGATTTTGTGCTGTTCAAAAAAAAAAAAAAAAAAAAAAACTATTTGATTTTGTGGGGGCTTGGAACAAAAATCATCCTTCTTTTGGAAAAGCGAAGTTTGAGAGGACATCGGAAACTATATATATATATATATTTTTCCAATATGATATATTCATGTGAAAAATAATAATGGAATTTATAAAATTACTCTATGCCAATCAGGGCAATGTGTGCTTCTTTAGCCGGACAATCATCATTAAGACCACCGGCTGCAACACGAAGGGCATGACTGATGCAAGGATGAGGCCTAGCCTCAAGAATCCTTCAAGCGTTAGCCATGAACTCTAGTTTTAACGAATGCAAACTCGTGATTATGATCTGTACCCTTGACCGTGACTAGCACCAAGCTCGAGCCCTACCTTAGGCTATCCAAACTCTTGGGTCCTCGAGGTCGACAACCTTCTATTTGAGGTCACAAGTCTCAGATCCGAAATCTAGAGTGTCGAATGACGTCAATCCGACAGGTCTAGATAGAGAGAACATAACAAATAGGGACAATGGCTAGGAGGCAAACAACAATGTAGCTCGTGGATTGGTCTTCGAAGATAGAGCTTGGTGGTATGATAAGATTGCCATGGACAGAATCGTTGCTTGATGGGCTTTCGCTCTTTTTCTTCTTCTAAGGATAGATCTCTTGCAATTTCAACAAAAAGATGCTTTCTATTCCATTATCATATCTCTGCTTTCTTTTCTTTTTCTTTTTTTATAATCATTATTCTGTTAAAGTATATCCCACCTCGGTATTTTTTCATTCAGATTATGTCTCTAGAAATTCAGAATTCAAGTCGTCCAAATGCCGGATATGGTAGTTGTATATCTTATTCGGAGTTATATCTAGCCTACCAAAGTCTGCGCATGACAACATTTAAATTCGAAATTTCGTTCTTTTGTTCGCTAACAAAAAAAGAACAAAACCTTTGGTAAAACATTTGTTCCTGGATCAATTTCTCTACTTTTCTCTTCCCTGGAAGAGTTTTGAGAAGTAAAAATTGTTTCTTGTTCCCTAACAATTTCTAAATGAGCTGCTTTTCTTTTTAATTTTCTTTTATTTCCTTTTCTTGCCGCGCCACTGTCAACCGCCCGGAGCCACCGCCCATCGCCGTCGCCCGCCGCCGCGGGCGTGCGTGCGGCGGCGGCGGGCGGGCGGCGGGGGCGGCGGGCGGCGGCCATCCGTTAGCAAAATAAAAAATGAATAAATACAAAAAGAAATTGTTGCGTCCAAACGCATTTCTATTCTTTTTCTATTTCAAGAAGAAATTTTTGTGTGCGTTATCAAACAGGTTTTTCTTCGAAATTGTTTAAACGAGAAATGTAAAACTATTTCGGAAAAACTCTTCCCCAGAAATGTTGTCATGCGCAGCCAAATGTAACTCGACGGTCACGTGCCCCGGCGCTAAGCCTGAATTCTGGCGGAAGGCAGGGGGACGTTGAAATCGATCGGGGGAGTTCGGGGGGAAAATCGGGAAAAAAATCTGAGAAATCAGGGGGCCCTTTGTAACAAGCGCCAAAACCCGGGCGCACGAACGTAATTTGGCAGGAAACGATGGGCAGCCTAACGTGGAGGCGAGTCCAGCGACGAGAGAGACTGACCGAGAAGAGACTGGTTGGTGGCGTCCAGGGCGGTGGCTGCTGATCACGAAAAGAAGAGTTTCCCCCCTCGAAAACGACGCAGTTCCGTCCTCTCCAGCCTCGGAGCTCCGACTCGGTCGATCCCGGGCTTTGACTGCTTCGTCGTTTTCGTCTTCCTCCTTCACCAAGACCTGCTCGACATTTCCCCCCTTCCTCATCCCATCACCACCGCACCGATCGAGCCGCTCCTCCGAGCCGGAGCCTCTCCTCGCTCGGGCGCATTCGCTCGCTCCTCCTCGCGTTCTCCCCTCATCGCCCCCGCCAATCTCCGCCGCGCTCGAAGGAAAGGCGAAGATTAAAAGAAGAAGAAGAAGAAGAAGAGGGCGAGGATGTCGTGGTTTAGGTCGGCCGTGAGCAAGGCGGTGGAGGTCGGCAACAAGAACAACATCACCCGCACCGTCAGGAACTACGCCGACTCCGTCGTCCACCACGCCGGCCAGGCCGTCTCCGAAGGCGCCAAGATCCTGCAAGATCGCATGGTATTGTGCCGCGCTCGAGCTCTTGCGCCAGCGTGCTTGTTTTGGGAACTCAATTCGATCTGATTCCCGTCGGACGAGTTAAATTTAGCTTCCGTTTCCTCGCGTTCAGTTAGTGTTCGGTTTCGCGGTCATCGTGTTTGAGGAAATCGTTTGGTGCATATCAATGTGCTTGTCTTCTTGGCCTCTATCGCAGGTTTTTGCCTAATTAGAAGAGGTTCTGGTTTTACTGGCTTCATATCTTAGCTATATGTGACTGATGCTACTGCGAGTTGCTTTATTCAAGTGTGGGACCTTAGAGCAAGTACTTCAGAAGTTGCTACACCTCCTAAAAAGGCAGTCCTGGTTAAGTAGATATTGTTACTATTGCTGTTACTGTCATTTATATAGCATCCTGATTGTTTCCCTTTAAGCTTGCTGTGGTAATTGATGGCCTGAACTAGTTTGGTATCTCTTTTTTGGGAAACTTAGGAGGGGCCTCTTCGCAGTTTAACTTATTCAAATTGCATTGAACATTTAGGGGCCTCGGAATTTTAAGAGTGTCAAGAATACAGTCAAAAGATTGGAAGATGCTGCTGTTACGTATAGAGGTCCTGAAAGAGTTCAGTTACTTAGAAGATGGGTGGCTGTGCTCAAGGATGTTGAGAAATCATTTGGAGGTACTGCTGAAGAGAAAGAAAAGAACCTCGAGCAGAATCCTGCTCCTGATGAAGCGAAGGATAGTCCGAAAAGTCCATCAATGGTAAGCAAGCAGGGCATTATACAGCATATGTCCTCTTTCTGTCTCTCTGAATTTTAGCCCAAGTGTGTTGCTAGTTGTTTTCTACTCTGCTTCCACTGGAAAAAGAAAAACATGCTTCCTGTGCTCATGGTGCTTCTAAGGACCGAGCATTCTGCAGCTTGACATTCTGATTTGATATGACTATGAGAGTTAAGGTAGTAGGATTTTGATGGTGTGGTGTGACTATGAATTGCATTCTGGGTTGGTTCCATGACCAAACAGTGTATAGCCGAAATTATTATGTCCCATGTCTTCCAAAGGGGGGAGTGGTTCACCTTATCTTTTTATGCCATGTTTTCCTATGAAGAAGCACAGGTTTTTTCAATGGTTCAGGTGAAGTCATTTGAATTATGCCCAATTGCTATTGAGCGAGTTTCCGACTTCCTTCTTTTACATGCTTTTGCTCCAAATGAAATCATAAAGACGATACTGTCAGTAGACATATGTCTTTAGTACTTTCGAGCTGAAATTGGAGAAAGATGGATGACATCTTACATGAATGAGATGACCTATTGACAGTTTTCAGTTTCAGTTGTCTGATTTACTTGCCTCTGACCTTTCCTTACCGTTTTAGGTTCTCTATTATGATCCTGATGTTGGGGGCAAGCCGATGAATTTTCGTGATGTTTTCCTTCAGAGTCAGGCTCTGGAAGGCATTATTTTATCCATGGTGCGTTTTCTATAAATATACTTTTAGTTGTGTAGTATAAGTGGCATGAGGTGAAAAGTGGTCTTTTGAATATAAGATATTGTGTAAAAATCATATAGTGGATGAGCAAAGACAATACTATGATGAAGCTTTAGGCAACTCATTAAAATAATGTTAAGCGACATTGGGACATTAGTTTAAGTTGTTTCAATTTTGATTTGGGGTTAGCTATACTGATTTGAGGTTTTCAAGTGCTTTTCCAATTATTACTACAGTTTACTGTCATCTGGTTGCGTTTGTTCAGATTCTTGAAGCCCCGAATGAGGAAGAGGTTGCTTTGCTCCTTGACATGTTTGGGTGAGTATATGCACCATGCCAACTTGCATAATATCTCAAATATCTAGTTCTGAGTTATGCATTTCCCCAGTCGTAGGAGCTTCAACGTTCTGGTTCTTGGTATCAGAATGTGCTGTTGCTTGTAACTCATTGAGATACTGGTTTGTTTCTTGTTGAGTTATCTGTAACTTGACAAGATGATTCTTATTTTAAGTTAGGTAAACACGAGTAACTCTGGATCTTTTACCATAGGTTTCTTTCTGAAGTACTCTAGGTTTTCTTTGTGGTGATAACATTATGTGCAGGCTCTGTCTACTCTAGTATATGCACCATGCCAACTTGCATAATATCTCAAATATCTAGTTCTGAGTTATGCATTTCCCCAGTCGTAGGAGCTTCAGCGTTCTGGTTCTTGGTATCAGAATGTGCTGTTGCTTGTAACTCATTGAGATACTGGTTTGTTTCTTGTTGAGTTATCTGTAACTTGACAAGATGATTCTTATTTTAAGTTAGGTAAACACGAGTAACTCTGGATCTTTTACCATAGGTTTCTTTCTGAAGTACTCTAGGTTTTCTTTGTGGTGATAACATTATGTGCAGGCTCTGTCTTACTGGAGGAAAGGAAGTTCACTATGCTATCGTGAGCAGTATACAGGATTTGGGGCAAGCTTTCTCAGGCTATCAAGATGAAGTTTTGGTAATTTTACCTGTAAACAAATCTTGTAGCCTCTGGAAATTATCAGCAAACAGGATGTGCAATTGGCTCTGATCCTCTGGTTTAAACTTCACATTGTCATCTATAATGGGGTGATTATGTTAGCCCTTTCCGACAAATATTTGCTTTAGCTCTTAGGATGACTATTTAACTGATGAAATCTTTCTGAGGATCAGAAATTGTTTCTACTAACCTCAAACTGCCTCCTTAGTCCCTCCACTCGCTGTCCTTCTACATTTTGACGTGTGCATGGGTGTAATCAAACTGACTTTTACAAGAAAATTACCTTGGCAAGCGAAGTAGGTACGGCCTTGAAGTAAATGAGTTTTCAATCTTTTCTTGAATGTAGTGACTGATGTTGCATTTGGTACAACAGAATGTAATGGATCAGAGAATCAAATGATAATTTTAAAATCTTTCTTTTGTTAATTGTGGGAAATTTTGGAATGAGGATTCTTGTGTTTGGCTGTAAGAAATAATTATTGTGGGAATTGAATTGAATGAGAACTTTCGAATAAATTTAATTGATATTGTACTTGCATTAAGAATACAATAATTGAACTTTCTTAAAAACATTATTGTTTCATTAAATAAAATATCTTATTGTATTTTATAATGCAATTTAAAAATAAGTAATTGATAGCATATTGTATATAATTGTAAGTTACAAAATTTTAATTTATAAATTTTTTTGGTTATAAAAGGAAAGGAATGGTGATTTGGAACCACTCTTTGTTCAAGTGGTGGAATGGGCATTTCATGTGGAATGCCTATTCCATTGCACTGGGGCAAACCAAACACAGCATAACTGGTTATGAGGGTGGTATAAACTTAATTGTTGGCGACTGTGTGTTGGAATTCAAAATTGAAACCACATGGTTGGTTTGTAATATTAGCATCCGACTTGCTTTGTCCATGTGATGTTCATGAGTCATTCCTGTTTGCTCCTATATATTTGGGGTGTAATTGCTCTTTGTTATAATTGGTTTGTCCAGGTGAAGCGAGAGGAGCTGCTTCAGTTTGCACAGAGCGCCATTTCAGGCTTAAAATTAAATTCTGATCTCGGAAGGTATGCTAATAAGGAGGCTGACAACCTTTCTATATTTTATTCTAGAGAGGCTTCACAGTTAGATTTCTAGTCAAATAATGGTTGGTCTATATGTATCAGTAATATAGAACTTATTGAGGGTTGTGTGGTTTTGTTCATCTCTCTTTAGACGACAGAGTTTAGTTAATCATTTGGTTTCTAAAACCATATAGCCGTACTTCTCTTGCTAACTCATGCCGGTCATAGTTTCTTCCCTGACCTTCTAACTTGGTTACATAGACAGTATGGAAGTACTTGTCTCTTTGGCTTTTTTAAGAGGGCCAAGATTGCTGTTATTGAAATCCCAAGTTTAATGTGGCTTCGAGGTCTCCATCCGTACGCTCATTGCTCTTCTACTTGAGTACGGCGTTAAATTTGGCGTTTGTGTGATGCTATGAGATGTTCAAGGCCTCAACTGGTAGTATTGGGAAGCCTTTATTTGATTGTCATGAAGTTTTCAAAAGCTGATTGCTGGCTTCTAGATGACTTAGGGATAATTTATATTTTCGTATGATGTTTCGCTAATCACATCCAAATTGTAAGTCTACTGCAATGGGCATCTTCCTCATAAGTTTGAGTTGACTCTTGATTTCAAAAAATAACCGTAAAAGCCCCTCTCTGCTTCCTGATATTCCTTCACTCTACCTCAAGTATAATAACAATTAGTGTTACTTATCAGCTTATGAGAATGTGTTTAGGAGGTTTTACCCTGCTTTCACCTGGTTTTTGGTTGCAGAATAGATGCTGAAGCCTCTATTCTAAAGAAAAAACTTGACGAACTGAGTGTTTCCCAGAAGGCTTCCAGTGCAGACAGTGATGGAGCACCTGGAGAGGCAACTTTAACCACCATAGAGGCATGTTGATTTGTCCTATGGAACTTTCTCCTGTTGATGTGACTAGGCTTTCTTAAACTGCACAAAACAAATGTGGGGTTAATTGGACTTGATTGGTTCAATTCTTAATTTTGGTTCTTCTTTTGTGCCTTAACACTGGCTTTACACATCTTGGATAAGACGGTGTCTTTGATGAAGTTGTAAATCTTACTCATTGCCAGAGAGTTGAGTTGCTAATTTTTATGTTTATTTTCCTGTAGGAGTTGAAAGAAGCACTTGCAAAAATCCGAGTCTGTTCAAGATTGGAAGGGCTTCTGCTAAAGAAAAGGAGTTTAAAAAATGGAGACTCTTCTGAGATTCATGCCCAAAAGGTCTGTATCAATGCGCATCATCAACTACATGCCATGAAAGCCTCATTCTTGGAGTGTGATGCTCATATAATTTCTAAATTAGCCCTTTTCTAGTTGTGTGGCATTGATGGTTTGATGCACAATTTTAGATTGTTGTCATAGACACAGGAAGTGTGTGTTGTCATGAAAATTTGACAATGGTGTTGGTGTTGGACGGTCTGGTATGCCTAAGTGAAAAATGAACCAGTCAGTCCCTTGTGACATAAGGTTACAACTGAGTGTATTATCGGTCCTTTTACTAAACAAAACCATGGTTGCAATGGCAACGAACAAGAGCCTCTCTCTTCCCATTAGATGGAGTTGGTGGTGGGGTTCTAACCTGCTTCCTCACCATTGTCCTTGTTGGGGAAGCTTCGCAGAAGTTTAATGCCTTCATGATGGGAGATTTAAGAGAAAGCCCATTAGTTTAGCCCATTGATAACCTAGTTGGACCCATTTGCATTCAAAAGCTTAAGCTATTGAGTTAAGTGCAACTAGGTATTGTCAATTGCTTCTTTTGGTGTAGACATCCAATGTGGGACTTCTTTCTCACCCACTCACATGCTCAATAGTCCTTTCTTAAGCATTAAGACTTCAGAAAAATCCAAGTACTTGAGTTTCTTTCTTTAAAGTTTTTCATCTGTCTTTTTGGGGTTGTTCCTACCTAATTTAATTTGCGTCTCAAAAATGAAGTCACATCTTCTCCCTGGATATTTATAAGGTTGTTTTGCTTGTCTAAACTACCTAAAATGGGCTTCACTTCTTATGTCATTTTCAATTAACACACTTATTGTTCCTGGAGTAGACTGAGGTTTAATCATATATTTTCCTTTTTGCCCAAGCATCCAATAAAGCCTTTTGCTTGCATTCTTCTGCTGCTTGATTAGGGCATGCTGTTAAGCTACCTTCTTTGGCTGTGGTAATACCATGTTGTTTCCTGCCTGTGCCTTCACCACTTCACCATGTTACAGTTGCTCCTACAATTCTCCCCCCCTCCCCTCCCCCAAAACACAACAGGATCATTGCTGGCCTTTTTCATCACCACCACCCCCAACCATCAAGGAGTAACAGTGGATGATAGCAGTTCAGTGACAACATCATATCGCTTCGCGTACCCATTTGACCACGACATCACTTTTAGCTAGCGGCACCTCATGATAAAAGAGTTTTAAATTGAAGGGTGATGTCAGGCAAGGACAGGTTTAGAGTGACTACGAATCATCCTCTTCTGTCTTGTTACCCCTTTTATTTGCTTCCTTGTGTGCTTATGCATACTTTGGGTTATAGGTTTTCCGTTTGTCTTTCTTTAAACACAGCGAAGCACTGTGCACTATTTTTTTTCAGTCCAGGCTTTCTGATTTAACCACAATTTTCTGGAACATATGAGCAGGTTGATAAGTTGAAGGTCTTGTCAGATTCTCTTGCCAGCTCGATGACAAAAGCTGAAAAGCGCATTTCAGACCACAGGCAAGAGATTAATCTTGTCATACACGTTCCTTTTCCTAATTTGTATTTGACATCATTTGTCTTTGTGCCTGATGTAGTTTTCTCGTGGGTCTATGTTTAGTATAATTCTTGAAAATGAAGTCAAAAGGCAAAATTTAGGGCACTAACAGTATAAGAACCATCATTTCAAGAACTCACCTGATGAAGTAGAGAAATCAAGAATACGGTGATTTTTTAAATTTCCTTGTCAATATAAACAAGAGGAAACCGTATAAGTTGAGCATATAATTTATTATTGATGTACTGTGTAGTACCTTGGATGACATAAAGGGTTCCATACTTTTATTGGTCAATTCTGATATGCTCTCCTTGCTGGTGGCAGAAGCTCATCCAAACAGTTTAAATTTCATTTATCAGCATATTATGTGATTTAGATACATGGCTCACACATTTTTCTTTCTTTTTTTTTTTTCCCTGGGGGGGGTGTGGGGTGGGGTGGCATCTTTTGCTAGGCCTAGCCCCTGTGATTAGTAATCTTGTTAGTTTTTTTCTACCTTTTGCAGTTCCTTTGCCTTTATGAAATTTACTCCATCGACAATGAGTTTTGTTCAGATCAACTTTGTAGCTAACCGACCTAGCTCTTATCCCTATGAAATTAAAAGACCAACTCTTTGACAACATTTCTCTTCAATTTCTCATTTGATACTTTGGTAATGACGACCACAAAACTTCATCTATTTAGGTAGTGAAACTTGTTCATAAATTCACATAAATAACATTTGCCTTTAGTCTTTCTCTGGCCTACTCTGAGTTGGAGTAATATTTTGGGAAAGCATGATGTTGTGTGGTTGTATGTTTGCCTAACATTCTAGATGCAGAAGAAGAAAGTATGGTCTTTTCCATCACTAACCCCCAGGATTTCTATGGGACACATGTGGTTTGGCTTTGTTCTCCCTTTATCTTCGGCACTTCGTTTGGGCATGTTTTTATTATAATTAGCCAGACCCAGCTTTAAACAGGCATTAAAGTCCACACAACAGGTCTGGTGTGCAACTGCCCTAGTGCTTTTTAGTATGAGTTGGTATTCTCTGTTGGGTTTTTGATTTTCATTGGTTTGACGAACCTGATAATGTCCTCGAATTTTTCACTATTAGAAGGAATTTGCCTTTTAATTTTGTTCAGCCTTTTTTCAGCCTCAGTTCAAAAGATACAGGAAACCCACTTTGATTTAAAATAATCATTTTGTCATCTCATGTATGTGAGTTCACTAAGTCTAACAGCTTTTCTCTTGAATTGCATGTAGAAATATACATATAGTCTTCCTCAATACCCATAGAAAATCTGACATCTGTGTTGATTTATTGGATAGGGAGCTATCATTTGCTAACTTTATCAATAGGCTATTGTATAAACGAGTATCATACTACCATCATATCAAAGATCTCTGGTAATCATGGATAGTATGAATTGTTATCTTGTGATGTTTCTCAGGAAACTGTTAGGATAAAAGAAACTAGAAACTAGAAATTAAAGACAATGAGTTCTAGTCGCTGCCTTTCCTGTAATTTGTTGTCGAAGGCAAGAAGAATGTAGGATACTTGCATACATACTAGAGAGTCTTTGCTTGCTGATTTATGGTTAGTTGTTGATGAATGTTAATTACTTCATATGCCTTTTTATCTTGCAGATCACAGAAAGAGGAAGCATTGCAAGTTCGTGCGGTTAAGGCTAGTGAAGTCGGTGAGAAAGAGAAGGTGATCTGGCTCTAGAGCACATTTCTACTGTTAAAATTTCTAATACAAAGACACACAAACAGTTGCTGTACTAGTCTCTATCTGCGACCATAATGTGTATTTCCTATTGTAGTATTTTGTTGTAAAATATAGTTTGTGAACTTTTTTCTACATGATGTTAATTTTACCAGTTTAATATCCGCTTATTGTTGCTTTAGAAAAATGAGTTTTTAAATGGTGCATCCATGAAGTATCTGTTTTTAGTCTTTTTAGCTCTTGTTACCAGTACGCAAGTGAATCTCTTCAGTTGAATGTTTTACGGAATTAAATACTTTGTATCTCTTAGTGGTGCCGAGCCAAGATAGGGCTAGTGAAAGGTTAATGTGTGTCCTTTTTTAATTTTGGACTTCTATTCTATTAGTTTCGTCAATCTATCTTTTGTGTTGACCATCCTTTTATCTGAGTTTTGTCTCTTTTGTACAGCTGTTAAAAGTTTCTATGTTTTACCCTCAGGAAATTGCAGCTGAGATTTCTGGACTTGAGAAACAAAGAGATCAGCTCGAGGCTGAATTGAAAAAGGTTCTCTCTCTCTCTCTCTCTCTCTCTGAATTAAAATCAAATGTATATTTGTGCAAAGATTTCTGATAATAGACTATGATGGCCTCTTTTTGTTGATTGAATTTTACTATTGATGAGGTGCCATATGATGAGTCTTACTGCGTTATTCTACCATACATTGATAGTTCTTTATCGTTGAGGCCTTCTTTTGTATTTGTCCCTTAGGCTATGTGAAAGCTGTCCCTGGTTAATCAAATTAGTTGGGATTTGGGAATTTCTATTTGGGTAATCTTTGTTCATCTTATACAATATCTTGACGTCTTCAATTTGACCGGACAAGGACGAACTCACCTTCATTGCAGTTGTACGATACGAGTTGGGTCGATAGGTGTTGTGGTGTTATGATATCTCACGGTGCCTATTCATAAAAAGTTGCATCCATGAAGTCCAAGACACAGCCATCTCTGCTGATAATGGCTCTGCCTGTATAATGAGCTGTATGGATGTTTCTACTTCCGATTGCACACCTATTTCTACTATAGAGGCCTTCATTTCACGATTTGCTGCACGAGTACCTATTGACAATCTAATCAGCATAAGCTCTAGGGGAGATAAATGGAATTTGCTTGCTAAATGATTCCTTTGTGTAACCCCCCCCCCCAAAAAAAAATGTTTGGTTTGTTCCTAGATTTATTCTACTTTCAGAAAAGAGTGGAAAATGGCAATTGTTGTTTTCGAACTGAATTAATGTACGCATTTTGGAAGACTGAAATTTGACTTACTTTAGATTCTGGTCAACTCCATCTAACGTCTGTGAATGTGTTTGTTCTATTGTAAATTTGTAATTACTGTGTTTCCTTTTTTGTTTAAAGGAAACTTTGATGACTGGAATTTTTTGTAGGTTAATATCTCCTTGGCTGCTGCTCAAGCTCGCCTTCGCAATATTGTGGAAGAGAGAGACCAATTTGATGAAGCAAACAATCAAATTGTCGTACACTTAAAAACTAAGGTTTAGGCTATGTTATTTGATTTGATATTAGAGTTTCCTTAATTACTATTGAACTACCTTTTGACTCTCTGGTGATTATACTTTAGGAAGATGATTTGTCAAAAACCATCACATCATGTAAGGTTGAAGCTGAGGTTCTTAGTACGTGGATTAATTTTCTGGAAGATACTTGGGTTCTCCAATGCTCATATGCAGAAGTGAGGGACAAGCAGGTCAAGTATGGACTTCAGATTCTCTCTCTCTCTCTCTCTCTCTCTCTCTCTCTCAGTTAGGTTTTTTATGTGCTTTTGTTCCCAACTTGAGGGTTTATTAGCAGAATTAAGAAGTGCGATATTGCTATCTTATCACATATATCCATCTTTACATGGGATATTTCTGGTTTTCGACTGGTGCTCATAGCGATGAATTGGAGACACATGAAGACTATTTTGCGAACTTGGCTGTTCAGCTCCTTTCCACTTACAAGGTACTCCATATGCTCTGATTTTTGAGGTGCTGTTATCCAAGCAGAACCTTACAGGAGCTTTCGTTTCTTTTCTTCTTGAATAAGCTTAATCTATCCATGCATTCTCTTCTTCTCATCCGCAACCTTGTTGTCATTCTTTATGACAAATTTGTTGTGATTTGCAGAAAGAGCTGGGACCTGCTATAAGTCGTATTGGAAAATTTGTGGAGAACTTAAAGAACTTGAGTGAAGGGTAATTTAATTTTGGCATAACAAGATGTTTATGACATATTTTGGCTTGTTTTATTATTTGCTCTGGCTTTTTTGGGTCAAATGTGTGATCTGCCTTTGGATACTACAGTGCTGAGGTCATTTCTAGTGCGGGAAATGAGGAATCTAAGGCAGTTCACCCCAGGAAACATCTTGAGGAGGAGTATTTAGATTATGAAGCCAAGGTACAATTCTGTTTGGCATTCTAACCTTTCTTGCACGGGTAGTAGATCACGCTTTACTGTAGAAACTGTGCATCCTTTTTCTGGGGGAATTTTCAAGATGTCAGAACTTGCGTGGTCATCTTGTCGCTTTGTTCTTACCCGAATTTTCTTTTTTGCCCATTCTTGCCCAAGTTAAATGAGCAATTTGTGCTGCAAATATGATAAATGAGCAATCTGTGCTATTTGTTTCGCCGGTCCAGTTGCTGCTATTGTCTATTTACCTAATTTAGGTTTTGAAGTGATATATTTGCTGATAGGTCCATATCAAATTTAGACTAACTTGGTGTCATGTGTAGGTCAATGACCCCTTGAGCAATTTGCGTACTTTTTTCTTGAAATAGCTTTATTCTGTGTTATCCTTTATGTAGTAGTATAGTCTCTCCTAGATTCGATTGCCTCCAAGGTGCTATTTTGAGTCTTCTATGAATCAGCCAATAGGATGATCACCGTATTCAAATATTTTCAGTGGAGACCCTGTTCTAAACCAAAAATCTGTCATTTCAGATCGTAACGACATTCAGTGTAGTGGATAACATGAAGGAGCAATTCTATGCTCAGCGAAGCGAAATTTCAAGGTGAATAGTTCTGCTGCTATCTTTCATAACTGGATTTTTTCTATCCCAATGTCTGAATTCCTTATCTCACAGAAATGGGAACTTCTGCAACTTTCTGATGCAGGAAAGACGACCACAAAGTGGAGGAGTTATTTGATGACATTGAAAAGTTGAGAGCAGAATTTGAATCCATTGAAAGACCCAATCTGGAAATGGAGACCCCTCCAACCCCCAAGGAAGAGAATCCTCAAGAGACGCCATCTGCAGTACTGCCAGATTCTGCGACACAGAGTGACAAGACTCCAATAATTAACGTAACTAAGCATCGTGAGTCTCCCATGTCAAATGCAGAGCCAGCGCCAGACACTGAAGCAGAATTAGCCAAGTTGGAGTCTGAGTTTGGGAAGGTGAGTAAGGACTATTCGACAGAGGAGATTGGTGACTGGGAGTTTGACGAGCTTGAAAGAGAGCTGAGAGCTGGCGATTGAGCAACTGGTAACTAAAATTCTAAAGCTATCATCTATGTGAAAAACGGCTTTTCCTAAGGAAACCCTATTGAAAATGCTTCATACTGTACACCTATGGATCTCGTCTCTTGAAAGCTGCAGGAGCAGCCTTACAAAACTTTTAATTTATTCATTCTTCTGTAAATTCCTCGAATGTATGTTGTAACTTGGTACTCGGTGGAAATCCCGTATGAAAGTACTATATTGTTTATGTTAAGAGAACACTAATCTTTCACCAGATCCGTGTATGATCTTTGTTTGTTTCTGTGATGCCGACGATCTTGCGCCGGTTGAGCTACAGATGTCGACGTGATACCACATGGCATTATGCACCGCACATGGCTTTTGATTTCAGTCGAAGTTGTGGTCGAAACTGCTTGCCTGCTCCAAAGTGGGGGAGATTTTATCTCTTAAGTTGCCGGGGGTGGACCTCCCGTGCCTCTCTCTGTCTCCCTATCTACAAAGAAGTAAGTAGAAAATCGCGAAACGTGGGGCACCGAGATTGTTGTTTTGTTGTTGTATGGCAAAAGCTCTTCCTGATATGGAAATTGGAGCTTGTATCGTCTTTCGCGGAACATCATCATCGCGCAGGGACCTCGGCTGCTCAGGAAATGAGGGTACACAAGGAAGTGGTCGAACTGGAAATCTTTTAGAGAAAAGCCAAGCCCTTAAGTTGACCCCCGGGGAAAAGGTTCTTGGTCTGAGCTGTTCAAGTCTATTCAATGTTGCGATTGTTTGCTTTTGTTCCTGCTGGGGGGATACCCGGCAACCGAGACCACGCCATCGAGTTGGAGAGGTCCACCTTGTCAATCCTTGGGACTGCTTGAACCACATCGGTGTCCAGATATTCTGGTCGTGGTGGGTCATTTCGACGGAGCAAGTTGTGGCTTCCATTCGCCCGTCTATCTATATGTCTTTTGCCCTAAAAGTAGAGATTTGGTAAATTTTTGGTCATCTTATGCACATGAAGAAAACTGCCCTTCCTAATGTTAAGAAGTATGATTTATGCTCCTACCAGAAAAAGGCAAAAAAAGAAAAAAAAGCAAAGAAAGGACAGAGAGAACTCTAGACTGTAGATTCATGAGTTCAATCAAGTACCACAATTTATTTACCGAGGCTCGTGAACGGAAAGCTACTTTTGTCCTTTTGAACGTTTCATGCAGAAAGGGCCGTCCTTCTAGTTAAAAAGTAGGGAGCGAGGAGCATTGCCCAGAATGGTGAATCCAAGCTAATTTATTTTTCTTTTTATTTTTTATAGGAAGAGTCCCTGCGATTATTGGGTGAAAAGACAGATGGTTGCAAGTAACCTTATGACTTTCTTTTTTGGGCAAACAACTACCCTATCACTTTGAACTGAAGAAGAACATCAGCGCAATGGCCGAGTCCTGCTTTCGTCTATTGAGGGAGGGAGGGGAGAAAAAGCAAAGGAAAGGATTGATCGAGACAAGGAACAGAGGAGAGAATTTTGGTCGAACGTGCGGACTGTATTAAAAGGGAAGACGGGGACATGACGGTCTCGAGCTTCGCAGGCAGTCCATCCATAAATTCTTAGCTCCCACTATCCAGTGTCGCCTCCTTTGTGTTTGTCCTTGTCCTCACCAGGTCAACATCTCTCTCTCTCTCTCTCTCTCTCCCCACAGCAACAGATGAATACAACCCTATAGATTTTGATAATATGGACCCCACTGAATCATAGTTTAAGGGTTAGAAACCATTTGTAATTCGTTCGTAGTAGGTTCTGTTTGAATGTACCAACTACGGTTTTTTTCTTTATTAGTAGACATGCCCACGAGACTCCTGTAGAACACACAATTCAAAAGGTTGAACAAGAACATACACGGAGAATCCAGTGGATGTAATCAAACCCTAGCAGAGTCATAAAGTGATTTTCAGGCTCTTAGGGTTCCTTTTCTCTTGTAAGGGCGCGGGGCCAATAGCTCTCTAATTAATGTTTAGATGATGTAAAAGCTATGTGCAATAACGAGAGGCTAACCCCAGTTTTAATTATTCAGTGGTGGTGTACAGAAACTTTTATTAGATTATAAATATAATAAATTACAAGTGGAGCCCAAAATACTTTTGATATAATTGGTGCCGTACACGTGTGCTTGTGCATTGCGCAGATTGTCATAGAAAAATGTTATCAAGATGGAGCAAGAAAATTCTAGCACAAATGCAACTTTACTTTATCGATTAGTTATAAAAGATACACAAAAAACTAAATTATCAGAGTATAAAGTAACTAACTGGTATAAATATAATAATGCACCAACATACTATGAATAATTTATATCGTAAATATTGTACTATCTTTGAAAAACATACAGGAATAAAGATTTCATCTACTAACTAGTATGGGAAAAACCTTAACTATAATTATCATGCTAAAATGAAAGATATTTCTTCAACACAAATGAGTTTCAAGTAAGTGGTAAAACAATAAATAGAGAGGAGAAGGAAGATATTAAGTGCATATATCTTTTGCTACATTTGTGGGAAAAACCACCAAAACCTTTTCTTGCAATGAGGAGTCAAATTCTAGTAACCTACAATTATAAGATCCACATATATATGACAACATTTTGTGCATGCCCCTAGCTTAAAAAAAAAAAAAACTTACTTTCTAGAATTACGCAAAGCTTGCCTCGACTACCACTCAATCATGCCTAATGTTTAATTTTAGTAGCATCCTTCTATGATTAAAAAACATGCTTTGGTCTTCCTCTTGCGTTATCAAATCTTTGGAAGGAGTGATTTGCACACGAGCTTTAAACAGAAGTTGGGTGAAATGGCAAGACTTAATCAAGCATGTGTGGGAAGCAAAGCGGGTCCCTCCAATATCGTGCCTAATACAAAAACCACTTCTTGTTCCCAGCTACTCACTTAGTTAAATCAAGCAATGCTGATTATGAGAAGTGCCCTCTTTTTCATTTCCCCTTATCTTTTGTGATTAGTGATTACATTACTTCAGAATCACTTCATAGGTTTTGTGGTCCCAACGACAAATATGCTCTTGATGATGTCACCTAAGACTGCTTTGCTCTAGCCACCATGAAATTAGGGAAATTTGAAGATAGTCTCATCTTCTTTTCTTTTTTGACAATGTAATTGCTTAAGACTGTGAAACAATTTTGTGACATGTTACGACTTTTTTTGTATTTAGTTATGGTAAAATGTTCATAATGTGATACGGTAAATTTGGAATACCATAAAAGTGTCTTTTGAATTTATGGTACTTTTTTTGTTGGGGTGTCAAAAAAAAAGGCACGGAGGTCCCACTCCACGGTGTAGCACCCCTAGGCCATCAAAAGATTTTTATAGTTTGGACCTATATTTTATTAGTAGTTTGGATTTTGGCCCATGAATAACTATTGAGTGGCCTAGACTTTCTTGGCCCCCTAGAGTTTTGTTGCGTTGCTTATAGATAATCTTTTTCTCTTGTAATTGAGAATTGTAACAGAGAGGTAAGATATACTAATTATAGTGCAATCCTTTGTTAGATGTAACCCTAGTTTAAGGATGAATCAGGATAAATTTTGTGTGTTGATTTCTCTCTCTTGCCTTTACTCTTTGTTTCATTGTGTTTGTGTGCCTAATCCTAACAATTTTTGCATAACATATTAATTACCTTCTCTCCATAGTCTTCCGTAGTTTGATTTTGTTTTTCTTTCTTGCTTTTGTAAAGGTAATTAAAGTTAGAGGCAGGACTGCTCCCACTGTTTGAGCCAAGATATTTAAAAACTAAAAGGGCCAAAAAGAAGAAGCAGATAATTGACCTAAAGAGATGCTGTTGAGGTGAAAAAAAAGGAAATTAAGAAAGAAATCTCCCTATAGATTTTCGGACTTTTATGATTGGACGCATTCAAAACAGGGATTTAGTTTCTCATATTGGCCTCGTGTCTCATCAAGCACATCTATAAAAGGATGCCTATACGCAAATTCTCCACTTGAACAACCTCAGTAGCCATCCTAGAGAGAGAGAGAGAGAGAGAGAGAGAGAATCTCCACATACGATGGCCAGAAGTCTTCCGCTACATGATGGCCATTTAGAGGAAGAGTACATAGACATGGAAGTGAGTTCATATTCCCTCTTTCATGGCCACTCCACCGTTACTAATCCTCCTCAAACCCCCAGAGAATTTGAGTTCCAAATGTCTTCAACCTCATTAGATCACAAAGAAGCCTCTACCTCACCAGCTGATGAGCTGTTCTACAAAGGCAAACTCCTTCCTCTCCACCTTCCTCCACGCCTAGAGATGGTCGCGGAGCTCCTTGACATCGACCACGATGACAAATACTACGAAGAATTCTACAGCACTCCTCTAATGACAACTGCCCCGACGCCAACGGCAATGAGCACACCATTTGACTCATGCAACGTGTCGCCCTCCGAGTCTTTCAGGATCAGCAGAGAGCTCAACTTGGATGGGTATCTCGGTGACTTATCGGCGGTCGGAACAAGCGACTTTGTGAAGCAAAGCGCGAAGACCAAGTCATGGACAAGGAGAATTAAGACAATCAAGCAGTCTTTCTCTAAGCTCAAGGCTTCTCCAGCCTACGTCCATGCCTTGTTTGGCAAATCCAGCTGCTCAGACGAGTCCTGCACGGAAACGGCCCAAAACCATGCTTTGAAGTCAAGGGAGTCTCGTGACCAGAGTGACAATTCGGTGAAGAAAAACAAGTTCGGCCGAGTTTTTGGCATGGTTGGAAGCTTCAATGAAGAGAAGGCCTTTGAGAATGGTGGTGGATCTTGGCGCAGGAGGACGTTTACCATATCGAGGAAGCAGCTCGATATCTCAATGTCCTCCTCGTCATCGTCATCTTCCAACTCTTCCTTGTCTTCATGCTCGAACGACTCCAACAGCTTCGGTGAATTTCAGCTTCCGCCCAGAAGCAGCAAAGGGTATACGGAAGTAGAGTCACCAGTTCAGGGAGCAATTGCTTATTGCAAGCAGTCTCAAACATGTTCTAATTTAGGAGGAGTAAGTTAAAGGGGCCAAAAAAGGACCGTCAGTGCAACTTCTTGTACTTCTCTTCCATCCATTAATAACAGTTCTGAAAGTGACTAGGAAGCAAATTTCAATGGGTTGGTTTAATGTTCCTGTCCCATTTAGATTAGATCAGAGACTTATGAAAGTTTCAGACTGTACTTCCTCAAAGTCAATAAAAGTGCAAGTCGGCATGCAATGGATCGTCAGTTTTTGAGAAACACCCACCAAAGTTTCTCAAATCTTCTTTTTCTGTTCTTCAACTAAGGAGAGAGATACAAATTCCCGAAGTGCGTTTGTGTTTCAGATCAAGTTCAAGTCGAAATGGTGTAGTATAAGACGAATGCACATTTGACAGCGTTGTCCTCATTTATAGACTGATTATAAAAGTAGCTAATTGATCCCTGTTCCTGAGCATCTTCTTTTTCTGGTTTTACTGTAAAGAGTTCCAAATGAATGGTGCCGTCGAAAGCAGCGTTTCCCTGGGTCAGATGGATTTTCTGTCAATGAAAGTCCTATCGGATAGATATCAATCTTTGCCGCTGAAATCTTGGGCAAAGTTAAAGTCGTAGAAAAGTTCTGAAGTGGCATAAAGAATCTGCATTGCTATCATCCTATGTAATATATGTCAAGGCAATGTAATGGTTGCTGTAAACTGTGCGTGACTTTTCTTGCCGTTAGCTACTCGAACTGTGAACTACTATCATTTTGGGTTGCGTAACATAGCAGTTTTTTTTTTTTTTTTTTGTTCGGTAGGTTAACATAGCAGTTCAAACTAACAAATTGTGCAGAGAGAGAGAGAGAGAGAGAGAGAGAGCACAATCACGTCAAAGACCTATATTTGCTCACATGATTAATTGTAGAATCTTTGCAAATCCTACATGGTTATGAAATATAGGTTAGACACTCGCCTTCCAGGTATGTGAAATGGTTCCTTTATGAACAAATAATTATAGGCCTTTGAAATAAACGGTGTTATTTGAACTGAAATGCCCTCTAATATTACCGAGTGGAGGCCTTGAGTTAGCAATCCATAGAAGGAGAGATTCTCTATTAAACCCGGCCTAGTTACATTGGCTTTTTGCCACTACATCACTTGGAGACTCAGCCATTGGTTCATGCAAATTCAATTCATCCGCTGCTACATTACGTGGGGCACATGAATTCGGCGTTCGTCCATATAGCTCAAGCCGAGTCGAGTCGACATTTTCCTGGTAGAAAGACGGTCCTCGATGATCAAGAGCGATGAAACTTAGGTCAGACGAGAGGGAGCATGCATAGTTGGAGTTGAAGACGAGTCGAGGGCTTCGAGAGGGCCGATAGTGTGAGATTTTATGTTAGGTAAAAAGGATGAGTCTGGAACAATAGGAGCGAACGAAAAGACGACGAATGATTTGGGTAGGCGTCGTTTTCGTCTTTAGTTTGCTTGTTTTCCGAGTGGGTGTACGAGAATCATAAATTAAGCCAACATGTCAGCCAGATGTATGATTATGTTTGAGCCCAAAAGCATCCTGGAAAGCAGGTTTCGCGGTAGAGAGAGAGAGAGAGAGAGGCCTCTTGTACTCTGTACGGACTGCGAAAGACGCTGTACATTTGTACGCCCCAGTTTCATCCTTGTCACAGATTTTCCCACGGTATTCGAAAGGGCGCGACAGGAAGAGGACTCTCAGGGCTGCAAAAGTTCACCTGCCAGGAGCCTCAGCTGCTGGAAACTGGTTTTTTCACCGGGAAAGTGGAGCCCCTCCGTGCAAGTATTTTTCATATTTAGGATTGGCCTTTTTAAGTTCCTTTTTGTCGTATGCTTTGTTCATGTCTAACTTCATAATAGCCTTAAATTTCCCTTTCCTCTTCTTGACTCGAAGTTAGTGTAGTACTTCTCAAACCACTAAGATATTATCTTGAATCATTGCGTCACTCACAAAGGGGCTCCACTCTATTGCATTTAAATTAGGAAGTCAAGGTTTTAGGTGATTTTCCATTACCTTACACATAATTTTATAGCTATAGTTGCACAAGCTAATGGGCCTGAACTGGTCTATTCTCTTTCAATTGAGATTTTTAGGGACTAAGACAATATAAGTTTTATTCAGATTCGGATCAAGAACTCCAATGTGAAAATAAAGGCTTGGCAATATTGAACACATCATGTTGAATAAATTCCCAATAATACTAGTATAATTGGCCATTTAGACCATATGAACTTGGTGCTTTCAAGGCTTCCATTTGAAAAGTTTTATCCTTTACTTCTTGTATTGTCACATGTCTTGGCAGACATTGGTTCAGTGCTGGCTGAAAGTTCTGTGAGCCCACCGTGCTATATAATGACCTAAAGAAATCCATGGTTGTTTGCTTTAGTTTTCCCGAGTTCTGACTCCATTCTTCATATGCTATTTTTAGTATGGAGATCTTGTTTCAACGCTCTCTAAAATGCGGTTGCATGAAAATACTGTGTTTTTGTCTCCCATTTAAGCAGATTAATTCTCGAACGCATATCCTAATACATTTCTTCATGTTACCAAAGATCTTCAATCGGTCAATTCAGTTGCTGTACCCTCTCCCTATTATGATACAACGTTGGAGCATTTTTGATGTCCCGAAGCTCCCTTTTTAGGGAGTTGATTTGGCGTTAAGCATTGGAGTATTTATCCCTACTCTATTTCATTGAGGCCTCTGATACTCTATGAAGTTTCCTCGGCATATGTGCATTTTTCATTCCTGGGGTCTTCCACAGAAAGTGTGTACAATTTTTCCGCATTCTTCATCTTTCGAGCAGTGTGCGTCAAATCTGAAATCCTCTCTCTCTCTCTGCTCATTCTGTTGATAGTGCCAATCCTAGGTACTGCGTGAGCTTCGACATTTGGGAGCATCACTCTTTATTCGACATTGCAGAGCACTTTGTCAAGTCTTTCTTTCACATCAGCCTCTCCATTGCTACCATTAGCCCACCTATATGCACAACTCATACTTTCTAGGTCCACCAGAGAACAGTCATTTAGAAAAACACGAAAAGCTGCTAACATTTTGTATTCAGTCATTCGTCTTACTACCTTTTCCTAGGGTAAAAATCTCATTAAAATCTCCTAGGCAAACCCAAGGGAGCGGTCGTACTGACTTACTCTCTTCAAATCCCCCAAAGTTGGAGCCTTTCTTGTTATATTGTTGTCCCATGGACAAATTTTATTGTCATCTGGCTTTTATTTTCCGTGCAAATTAGATCTAGAACCTTATGCGAGGTCCATTCCACACTCACAGATACCATGTATGTCCATAGAGCTCCTAACCCTCCTGCAATTCTCTTGGATTCACTACTCCAGAATTCTGAAAACTCAGTTTTCTTTTAAATCCCTAGATCATTGCTTCTTGGTCTTTTGTTTCCGTCAAAAAGATGATGCTAGAGCCTTTCTTGAGCCACTAGGGCTCTCAATGCAATGGATTGTCAAAGATGTACCAAATATTTGGCAATTCCAACTTAAGATTTTCATTGGAAACCTGGTGGCTTATTAGAGCAACCATAGCCCTATCTGTGAATCATTCAAAACTCAGTTCTGGGTCCCAGAGTTGGGTCTCATCCAAGGTGATTGAGTTCCATTTCTATGGAGAGTAAGGACTACCTTCTCTGGATTTTACTGTTTCTTCTTTTCTTTCCTGACTGATTTTCTTCTGGGGACCTTTTAAGCTCTCTTCAATCATTGGGGAGTAGGATGGGCTGCTAACAGCGCTAGTTGTTGTTCCGCTGCATTGCCTGAAGAGCTACCCCCCGCTCCCATTTCTTTTGTTGCTCGAGAATAGGATTGTCCTGGCTTTTTCGGCTTCTCCTCGCAATTTGGAAGTGTTTGGCTCTTTCCCCTAGGCTCATAAGTCACTATTAGTAGAGTAGGGGTTGGAGCCTCCGGGATTTATCTCATCACTCACAAATGCTTTTCCGGATTTGGCGTAAAACACCTTCCAAAGGGGACTGCATTCACTCGCTTCAGCTCGTATCTAATGTTCTCATCGCATTGCTCCTCTTCACAAACTTGGCATAGTGCCCAATTCTACCACACGCATAGCAAAAGTGTGGTAACCTCTAATATCGAAAATCAACCCATAATTTCCTTCCTCCTTACCTTGCAAATTTATTAGCTTTCAAGAGCGACGACAAATCATTTGTTACCCTGAGCTTTTCATTAGCATAGGTGGTGAAAACGTTTGTATCACCCTTCACTTTAGGTAACATCCTTGTAGCTCTTGCTAGTTTTTTCGTTAGGATGTACGTGTGAATGAGTTGTGTTAGAGAAATCTTATATTGGAGAATTGATATGGTGTAGATAAGTTAATATATTTTAGTTAGCTCATAACTCATTGACTTAAGGTTTTAAGTGAATGTGAGTTCAACTGGATATATAAATGGGCTTGGACATGGACTCCTGTTTAGCGATCTTCATAGGTGAAGGTATCGGACTTATATTGCATGTTCCCAACACTTCCGATGCTTTCCTCCGACAAGCGCTTGGACTCAAAACTCACA
The DNA here is from genome assembly GCA_014182575.1 of Eucalyptus decipiens. Lineage (NCBI taxonomy): Eukaryota > Viridiplantae > Streptophyta > Magnoliopsida > Myrtales > Myrtaceae > Eucalyptus > Eucalyptus decipiens. Next base: position 52,365,849 of record CM024615.1, read on the forward strand.
ATGGTTCATCCCAAAACTTTGCTTTCCTCCGGCAAGCACTTGGACTCAAAACTCACAATGGTTCATCTGTTAGCATCTCTTCCAGAGAAGCCCAATGTCTCGATGAGTTCCATCTGTTAGCATATCTTCCAGAGAAGCCCAATGTCTCGATGTGGGTTAGGGTCTTAGTGCAGGGCTCGTGAATGGGACTAAAGGCTAACAGGATTTGCAGTTTCCGTTTTGAATGGTTAAAACAATAATGGAAGAGCGTTGATGTGATACTGGATTGTAAACATTTTCTCCGTTGAAATCTGTAACGTAAGGGGCATTAGGGTTTACGGGACATAGCTACCGCCATGGGGATAGGGTTGTAGTTCTTCCATACGGGAGACATGTTCCTCACTTCCCGCTGTAACACTATTAAACGTAAGAGTTTCTTCGTTGGCCAACTGCAATTTCACTCGTTACAAAACTCTTGAATTATGCAATCCTCTCTAAACATTTTTAAAGCATGTCAAATGAAGTTAACAGCGATTTTAGGACCCTTACCGTGACAATTTTCGATGTCATTGATGATCTAATTTTTGTTAGGATGTTGTAAAAGAAATTCATTGTCCATTTCAAACAAATACTTATTTTCCCAGGACAATTTTCAGGACCAACGGAATCGGAAAGAAGCAGCCGATGACGACGACTCATCGTCGAGAAGTTTATTCTATTCACATTCTCCACCGTTGTACGAAAGAACGAAGCAAGTCGATCCAATTCAAATCACCGAAGCAAACACCCTCGAGACCGAGACGACGGCGACCGCGAAACCCCTGAAACCGCTGTCCCGTGGAACAAGTCCGACAAGTAGTTCCCCAGATCATCCGCCCCGAACCTCACGAGCTTCCTCTCTACCTCTGCGTCGCCCCTCGCGATGCCTAAGCACGCCTCGCAGAACTGCCTGTACGCCGGCACGAGCTTCCTCTCTATGGACACCTTGATCTCGTCCCTCAGCTTCCCGTCCGGCACTGTCCACAACATCTGCTTCCGGTACTCCTCCTCGAACGCTGCGCTGAACCTCTGGAGACACGCCCCCGCCGCCTCCGGCGACATTACTGGCGATCCTCCGTCGGCCGCCACCTCTGGCAGCAATGAGAGGACCTTGCTCCAGGCTGCCGCCTCGTAGCTCGCAGCATACTGCCTTACCTTCTCTGCGTGTGTCGCGACCCACTCGTCCCCGAGCAGGTACTTGAGGTTCGTCGATCTCGCCTCTTCCACTATAAAGTTCAGATTATTCGCGAGGAATAGGTAGGAGAGCGAGACGTCCTTGTAGAGCTCGGCCTTGGCGTCAAGCTTGCACAACAGCCCGAGGATTAGCCATGCTAGTCGGACCGAGACCGGCGACATCGGGATATCGCCTGCGCTGAGACCATCGAAGTAGGACTCCGGCAGATTCAAATTTCCCGGTGGCGGATGGTCCGTCAAGATGTCGGAGAGAGTCGAGCTGCATTTTGTGAGGGAAGTCGCGAATTCCATCACCGATCGAGTCAGCGAGTGGATTCCGCCGCCTTCCGGGAGAATTTTCGAAGAGTCCTTCTGAATTGTGGCTTCATAGTTCGACAGGATCACTTGGACCATGTTTCCGAGCTTTACCAGTGCAGAGAGGGCTTGTAATTTGACATCCAATGTCGAATCGAACTTAAATATGGACTCGATATCGGGCCAAAGCTCGTAGGTCGCTTCATAGAGCTCGATCAATTTGAAAATTCTCTCCGGCGTTCCTTTGATTCTCGCGATGATTTCCGGGATGCGGAACAGGTTTATCGCCGCCTCTTTGGTGATCTCGGCGAAGCAGGATTCCCCGATTTTGCTGGACGCAGAGAACACGTAGTCACAGAGGATTCTCTCTCCCTTGAAGACCGTCTGCACTGCGACCTTCACCGCGTTCAGCCAGTTCTTGATCAGAAGCTCGCGCGAGTTCAAGGTTAACTTCTGGATTTGAGAAGACTTGAGCCGTTCGATCCCGAGCCGATATATGCCTTCGTCAACGGTGGACTTCCTCATGAGCTTGTAGATCTTTATGCACTCCGTGCCATACCCCGCGCTGATCATGCAATCGACGACGGATTTTACGTCCTCCATGGTGGATTCGGAGACGTTGTCCTCCGTCTCGTCATCGGAAGCAGTCCCGTTTCCGTTTCCGGAACCGTCGGAACGGCGGGAAGATTTCCGGGAGACGGACTCGGGATCGAGGTGTTCTCTGTTCGTGGAGAGGATGTGGTAGAGCTCCTTCTCGAGCCTTTTCATGGCGATCTGCGTGAGGCTCTGAGCGAGAACTAGCTTATCGGAGCCCGAATGGCTGGCGACGAGGAAATGCATGGCCTCGCGCAGGTCTTTGGCGGATTGGAGGAAGCTCTTGGCTTCGTCCCTGTCGTGGAGGAAGAGGAAGGTGACCCGGGTGTAGGAGGTTTTCGCGTTCAGGTCCCATTTCCTGATCACGGATTCGGCATTTCGCAAGGTCTTCTCCACTGCCGAAATGGAGAGGTTGGAGAAGGGCGCGACCTTCCCGTTGCGAGAAGCTCGGGACGAAAAGGAGGACAACGAGAGAGTTTTGGAAGATGAGAGGGAGGTGGACATGGCTTTTCTCGACATGGAGGCATTTTCTTCTGAAATCTCTGGCGTTCTGATCAAACCCATTTCTGGTTTTGTCTATGTTGAATATTTCTCAGAGAGAGAGAGAGAGAGAGAGAGAGAGAGAGAGAGGGTTGGGTTGATGGCATCTGCTTCGAGGGGATAATATAGAGAGGAAGAAAGCCATGGATCGGGTCGTCTGTCATTTCAAGATCGAGAAGCATTGACCGACCGAGTTCGAAGGGCACCTCAGTCAAATAGGAAGAAACCGAGTATTTCCTTTGCTTCGCTTCGACATTCGGCAAGAGAAGGCCAAGTTCTTATATGGGATAATAACACAAATAATTTTTAACTTTGATTCAATATGTAGTGCGGTCCTTAAACTTTAAATTCGTTTAATGTAATTCATGAACTTTTAACTAAATATGCAATATAATTCTTGAACTTTTAAATTTGTCCCAATATAGTTCATCAACTTTTGGTATATATTCAAACTAATCCCTAGACAATATTGAGCATTTTTATATAATTCAGGAACCAATTTGAATAAATAACAAAAGTTCAGAAAGCACATTGTATATTGAGCTAAAGTTCAGGATCATATTGAACAAATTAAAAGCTTAGGGTTTCACATCTCACATTGAGCCAAAGTTCAAAAACTATTTGGTTCATTTTCCTTATTTAGATTGCATGCATTAAGATCATTTAGCTTGTTTGAAACCACCGGCACTGGCATGAATGTGCAGTCGTTCTAAAGTCATGCATGAGGGCTTCTAGATTCTTTTTCCGTTGCCAGAGGCTTTTTACATACTAAATCGAAATCCTGTTCAGTGGACAAACCTCGCGTTCCAGCAGCAATGGTTGATCTTACAACATTCTATCTGGTATAGAACAGACTTGGTTTCCTTGTAACGACTATTTCTACGGCTGTGGTCCGTTTTTGTGGCCCTGGTCTTCCATTGGGCAACATGTGCTCAAATTCAATTGCAGCCGTATATGCGTGTAAAATGTATTGTGGGAGGCGGCTACAGAAATTGAATTGGCAAAGTCAAGCCCAACTGAAGCAACAAGAACTCTGAATATCTCCTAGAGAGAGAGAGAGAGAGAGGCCTGTTATAGACAGATGACAAGTTTCCATGTCATAGCCTAATCAATCTTGTGTTTTGTGCTTAATCGACGAATATCCTTATCATCGTTCATGCCTTCGCCAAATCTTCTTCCCTTCATAAATGGCGGGCGGGTCAACATACTAGGGACATTGAAAGCTCGCCCCCGGCATTAGAAAAATACCCATCGGTCAAACATCCCATCACCATACGGTCCATCTCGTCCGACAGCGTACACGGACTGCACGTAATCTTGCCGTTGAATACGTCACATGACAAGAACCGAGAGTTTCCGGCACAAAACAGTTGTTTAACCACGGCTCTAATTACACGAGATCACGACGAGACAAACTTCTTTTCCACGTTTTTTTTTGCTTAATTTTCTTTTATGATGAGAAACCTCGGCTAGTCAATCTGAGTAAATCTCGATTGATGCTGGCATTGTGCCGCTGTCTTTATAAGGAAATTGTAAGGATCATTCCCAACCGGTTGAAACACTAATTAAGGTGGGGAGTTCGAATTCTTATATTTTTAGGGGATTGGGATGGAGACAATTTAGTTTCAAATATGGATTTCCATTCTTACATCTTAATGAGATAAGACAAAAGTTTAAGAATAAAAGTTGGAGTAAAATTAACAAAAAAAAAAAACTAATTAAAAGATTGATATGAACCAGTCATTACCTCCATAGTTTGCGCTCAATGATAATTATCATGATTTTTTGTTTATTTAATTTAGTCACCTAGCCCATAAAATAAAGACAACGCAGGTATTAATCCGTTTATATAATACTCTCTTTTTTAAGACTAATGCTAACGTTGACGTTATCAAATGATGACATGAAGAATTTTATAATTAACGATGTTGCTGGTGAATATGATGATAAAAAAAAGGTTTGGACGACGTGTCGTTTTCGTTTAGTCAAACCCCCAAGCCAATTAAAGTTTCAAAGAGTGAGGTTTAATGGGTCAATTACGTTAACCAAAAAGGTACGGCATGTCCTTTCTTTTGGCATGTGGGTTTTACTCATTAATTAATCAAATAAGTTTAACGAAACAGCTCCTCATTTTCCATTGCAATTTTTAGGAATTATAGACTTTTTCCTTGTTTTTTTTTTCAAGGCAAGTTGATTTTCCTCTCAAATAACCATCCTTCCCAACAGATAGTCAACTAGATTTTACGACTTAACTTCACGTTTTACGCTCTTTACTAATTGGCCACTCGATCATTTCGTGCTCACACCTCGTGTGCAGGTGTACGAAATCGACGAGCTCGAGAATTAATTGGACAACTCCTCTTTTTCTCCTGAGCGGATGCCAGAGAGATTTCAAAGTCCTCCTGAAATGAAACACGTAGGCTAATAACTGGATTCCATGAGTTTCAGAAGATGTGATTGATAGCCGAACATGACATCATGGGCGCGCGATTCTCATAACAATGCCTCTTAAAGTAGACAACAGACCATGGATTTTCAAACGATGACATCTACTGATGGATTTCATATGATAACAGTGATTCTCTCGTTGAATTCGAGGGCACATAATGACGGCATCAACCCGTATAAGCGCTTTTATAATGAATAGAATATAATTTGATAAGTGGAAGAAAGACAAGAACGTGGAGATCTAAAAGAGATTGTGATCCCCATCTATACTTATCGGATAAATTAAGGCTAGACAGATAATCTCGAGAAAACGGCTTTTGTCTTGAGGAGCCGCCCGAAGGTTCTGAACGACAAGGATGTATAATGACTTCGACTTCGTGTACAAGGACGTGAAATGACGCAATTTTCAGAAAGAGAAATCTTTATTCACCCGATGTTTTCACTAAATCACTTGAAAAAATCAATTAGATTTACCTCAATAACAAGATTTAGAGCCCATTTGTTTAAAGGAAAACAACTTTCGAGGTTCGAGATATTGCTTTCTGACTTTCCCATGTTCAAATGATGAAATTTAATCGATTTGCGGAAAACGCTTTTCATTATCTGAAAACAAGAAGTTTAGATTATAAGAAAACGACTTCCCCTTTTGATAAGAATGAAATCTCTTTCTTTAAATTACAAATAATTTTAAAATAAACATTTTTCTTTCAAACTGATTTCTATTAAAAGTATTTTTCTTTATCATAAGATTTTAAGTGAAACTAAGGCATCATTAACACTAATTGACCAAAATCCCAACATCACATCGCACGACCCTTTTGTTGATGTCGGTCTCTTTCGAGTTTTCGATGAAATATGACGAGCAAATGAAGTGTCGGTAAACGCGAGTCCTTTCGGACATTACTTCGAGCATCCTTGGGATGACTCGATTGACTCTGAACTAGAAGTTCACCGGTGCGGTCTGTAGCAGTCCGCGAACAGGTCGCTGCATTAATTTCATCGGACTATCATTGGATCCAGATGCCATGGTTGTTTGAAAATTGAGGCCATTTCTTGCTTTTCTAGGAAATGCACGTTTAATGGGTCAGAAGTTTGCAACATGCGCACATGATACGGTTCTTAGGCTTGTCCCTTTGAATTAGTCATTACATGGGAGATCATATCATTTATTATCCTTGTCGGTCATTGAGAAAACCATATAATTTTATATATAGGAAAATTATCCAAAAGGTCTTAAATCTATTATCCATTTACCAATTTAGTTATAAGCCTTTCAATTGTACTAATTTACTCCTAACCCTTTTGATGACTTATTAATTTAGTTATAAACTTTTTAATTGTGCCAATTTACTTTTAAAAATTTAGATGATTCCTAATTTAGTTATAAACCTTTTAACGATTTATTAATTTAGTAATTTAGAAATCGCTGACACCATTAATTTTTGCAATTTTTTAATGTTTTGAATTTTTCTTATTTTTTCTTATCTTTCTTTTTGCCTTTTTCCACGGCAATGGTCATTGGCCTCAAGCAAGGAGCGCCCTTGCCAGCCATGGGTGAGGGTCACCATCAACTAGCTTGGCAGGGACTGAAGGGAAAAGGAAAAAAAAAAAAAAAAAAAAAAAAAAACAAATTTAAAAAAAAAATTGTAAAAAATTGTAAAAATTATTCATGTTAACGCGATCATACACGTGAAATTGTCGATATTGACAAGACCAATCATTATATCAGTTGTTTTAGTTAGAATTAGTAGAAATGACTAAATTGCCAATTATTAAAAATTTAAAACTAAATTAATAAATCATTAAAATGTTTAAAACTAAATTAATATAATTGAAAAATTTAAGACTGAATTCGTTGTTGTACAATAGATTTAGTAGTAGGGGCGAGCATGAATCTCTGGTAGAATCAGACTAGATTGGAAATTAGTCATGGGAACTAGTTCGATTCCATATTTAGTAGTTTTCGGTTTGGTTCCTAATTTCATATTTTTTGAAACCTGTACTATGCAGTTTTGGAAATGAACTGGAGATATATCATAACCATACTTTCAATGTCCCAAAAACATGTGATAGATTAACATGTAGTTAGGAACCAAAGGGTGCATAGCAATTATGGGAACTATGTATGTGGAATGATATGTATTAGAGAGGAAAGATGACAAGAAATACTCATAAAGCTACTGTAAATCGTTAAAACTAATATCGCTGAGAGTTTGCTCGCAGAAAAATATGGGTTTTTCAGCTACGCGGAAAGTATTTTCTGCTGATGGACTTGTAAGGTCGCAATCAATACAATCTGCCCGTCAGTTTCTTCCTTCCACCGATGTCGATTGGGGTTGTCTACTCAAGGGCAATCGAGATGAATTGCCAAGTGATGAACGCATCCTCTTCGTCCTCATCTTCGTCTTCCTCCTCTCGCAATCCCACTCCCAATTCCCCCTGTGAGTCACTTCCTTCCCACACATATTCACTTGGATCACCAAACAAATTAACTCGTTTATGTGTTTTGAACTTTTTATTATTTATTTAGTTTACGGATTCATTTTTTTTTATTTATAGATGATTGCTATTAATAAATAAATGGGTATTTTTATTGTTGCGTCCATTGTCTTTTTCCTTCACTGAAAAATGAAACAAAAAATAAAATAAAAAATTGGCCGGTTCCTTCGTAAGCCCTGAAACTGACTTTGAAACCTATTGACGTAAGCCTTGAAACTGACTTTGAAACCTATTAACATAATAAATTCCAAGTGTCAGCCTTGGTTTCAAGTTCTAACTTTCAAAATTGGAGAGCCAGAAGGAATAGTAGGAATACGGAGGAATACAATCTGGACTGAATCAGAAACTGCCCACTCTTAAAGATCTATGACTTTTTGGATAATTTTTCCATTAACAAAACCCACATTCTACGCCCCCTGACTCAAAATTTTAAATACGGAAGAACAAATCACTTTTCCCGAATTTTATAATCGAATCATCTTTCACATGCTCACTTGTGAATATTTCAAAAAGTTTCAACCTTCTTCCGTATCATAAACGTGAAATGCAGAGTTTCAAAAGTAGAGAGTACTAAGCTAGGCTTGCAAACGTCAGACCGCGCCTTGGTTAACACTCGCATTTCTCTAGTCAAATTGTCGAAGTGAGATTTGAGAAATTTGTTGGCGTGAGTCTCACAGGCCAGTCTACCCTCGAACTACAGCTATTTCGGTTCCAACAGAATCGTGCCAAAAAAGAGAAGAGGCTTGGATAGAGCTAGAGCAAGTCAGCATTTTATTTGAAGCTAAAGGATCCATGAACTATCGCGATCAGCAACGTAATGATCCGAGTAGCGAACCCAATAATCACAAGTCGCAAGACAATTAACCAGCAGTCGCATCTAATAAAGAATCTCATGCTCTCCTCTCTCCACAAAACCGCAAAGTAGGTGGATTTAGCGTAGTTTCAATTTGACCATAGCCTAGCCAAAGGCACTTACCTTCGATGCCAATGTCAAGAACCTTATGCGTCATCCCTATGGGACGATAAGGCGATGAAACCCAAAATGCAATGACTTTACTTTCTATCACGATAACCTGTCACCCCCCACCTCCTCGCATATTAGGGCACGGCCTTAATCTTGTACCCAACTCAGAGAGATTCCATCAAAACAAAGCAGGAAAATAGCACTACCAAAGTATTCTAGTTTCAGGTGAGGCAGTAACAATTTGAAAGACAACAAAATCGCTCTCTCGCTGGACATTTGGTCAAACAAGAAATTAAGAGTCGGAGAGAAGCTAAGATTACACTATTGGAGGATATAGAACTGCAAAATTGCATGGTAAGTTCTGCCTACGCCTTGATAGCATATTTCCTCACGGGGAAGTACATTTCTTTCTTCTTCTCCCGTTCCGTCTTCAGAGACGCCTATTGGTTGAAAAATAATAAATTAAAAGGCGAAGATGTGCTCTACATAAAAACATAGAAACATCACAAATGAAAGAGAAGCTAGCAAATCCTCATGGAAGGCGAGCATTATGAAATTATTTACTCTCATTCGTATGCTAAATAAAAACATAGAAACATCACAGATGATAGAGAAGCTAGCAAATCCTCATGGAAGGTGAGCATGATGAAATTATTTACTCTCATTAGTATGCTTTACTGGGTAATCTAAGTTAGAGACCGTGGGAAAACAAAAGAAGGAAAAGAAATGAAATAGAAGGAAAAGTGAATGGAGACAGTTACTTCTCCTGTTTGAGTGTGCCTGGAAGGGAATGATGTGGATGGAAATAAAGTGATTGAATAACATAGACTATACGCTAATCGCAACTAATTTTAGCCAATGGAATGATGTGATCATAAGTTCGATTTTTTTTTTTTTTCCTTTTTCCTTACACTCCCTTTATCTTCTTTTCTCTTATCAAATGCCTCTCAACTTAAGATACCCAGCATATGTGAGTTACTACATCACAACTCACGTCAACTCCTTCCACTTCCTCAATCCAAACATAATGAAGAACTTGTCAGTCCCATCTGGACAAATTCACTCATTCGGGCACTTTGCAAACCAATTCTGAAGTGATTCCTATGAAGGTAGAAAGTAGAAACTGTGCATCACCTGGTGCTTGGTAAGCCTTCTTCGGATGGCTCTGGTCTTTTTTGGGCGCAGATCAAGTGGCAAGTACTTTTTCTTCTTGTAGGCCTCTCTCAATGCAGACTTCTGCTTCTGCGAGATCACAGTCAACACCTGTGCAATCGACAGCCTCACCACCTTGCTGCACCATGAAACCCAAAACTCAAATGAAGCCACGAGGACAGAGCAAGAACCCTAGACAACCGTCAATCAAACAAAAGCTTCGACAACACTCGAGGCACACATTATTTAACTAAGCGAGAGAATTACTCCCTCTACAGAAACACAATCATCCTATCTCCTCAGAACATCATCCGAGACACATCAAAAGGATGCAAATTACACACGTCCTAGCCTCATAGGGTACCAGTTAAACCGCATTGTAGCTCAGAAACAAACGATGCCCAGTAAAACATTCGCAGTAAAATGTCGCCAAGAGCGCTTATTCATCTCCAGCGTAGCATTCAAACTCAGTCGAGCAACCCTCGGCTCACAAGTCAAAGCTCCAAACCAAATTCAAACCATCGATAGATACAACGTCCTAGGACCGCCTACTCATCGCGGAACCAAAGGGACCCCACGAGAAACTCAAACTACCGATCGTTTCGCCGGGAAAATCACATTCTCAATCCATCACACGATCGCGCGCAAGCACGCGGCGTGGACCTATAAGACTTACATCTTGGAGAGCTTGTTCGACGCGCCCCCGGTGACCTTGGCGACGCGGAGGAGGGCGAGCTCGGCCTTGAGCTCCTTCAGCTGGGTCAGCAGATCCGCCTTCGGCTTCTGTCGCAGCTCGTGAACCTTAATCCTCGCTTCGCATCCAAAGAAGAAGAACCAAAAGGAGAGAAGAAGTCAGCAAAAAAAAAAAAAAAAAAAAAGCTAGAAATCAGAGGGCCTCTCTCCCTCTCTCTCGAAGCGACGAAGGGGAGCATGAGGACGGTCGTTACCCATTGCTTCTGCTGCTGCTTCGTCGGAGCTTCAACGGCGGCCTGCCTCTCTTGCGACGGTGAGAAAAAATGAGTGGGAGGGTCCTGAAGTCGCTAGGGTTTGCCAATATATACGATGGCCTTTATTGGGCCTGAGGAACGCAGTCGAAGTCGTCGTAGCAAATTGGGCTAAGTAAAGCCCATTGGGTATGAAATTATATCTTATTGGGCTTAAGGCCCGTTTCTCTTTATTATTTATTTCTTGTCTGGCGTTTGCCATTGTTAGAAAAAGATGATGGATAAAAAACATTAATTTGTTTTGGTCGGTAAAAAAAATTAATTAGAATAATGGTTTTTGAATGTACCTATACCTCGGTGGATGGTCGTATCAGTAATTATCTTGGAAAAAAAAATCATGAATTAGGGGTAAAAAATCACGGGAAGATTAATTTAATCAGAAATAAGTTAAGTGGCTTAGAAGAATTATTCATGTAAATGAGGGGCATTTAATGAAGCACCTGCTAGAAAACTATATAGATGGAACTCTATTTCGGACACGCAATGTAATAATTGAAGTACTTATTATTGGATTAGTAATCACTAATCCAATAACATAATCAGTAATTAAAGTTCTAAATAACATAATGTATCAACAGATATCTTTATGATAACATAAGTGATTCGATCGTACAAATCATGAAGTGATGTGTAGTGCACAATGAATCCAACAAGGAAGGGACATGATCCATAGGATTTGCTCGTTATAATGGGTCGAATTGTCACGTTTAATAACTAAACTACACCTACCAACTCTAAATTCATCGTGAGTTAACCCTTTAATGAAAATTGGAATCACATCCACCATTGAAAACAAAATAATAATAAGTGGGGCCAAGAGATAATTTTAAAAAATTGAATTAATCACATGATGGGGCTTAGCTACCTACTCGGTTTGCCTCCCGTGGGTTCACTCACTTACCATTGCTTTACATAGGTTGAGAAATCAAAATCTCAATCAGTGACAGCCTTTTTTTTTTCAATTAACGTTGCGTATGTTTTGCAAAAAAAAAAAGAAAGAATGATTGAATTATTTTTTAAAAATTGATCGCATGTATCACTCACAAAATTAAATGAGCGAGAAATATTTTCATCATCCATAAAAATGTTTAGACATAAATTATGTTCGATTATTAAAATATTTTTTATCGATTAATTATTTCAAACGATATAAATCATTATTTTTCTGAATCATTTATTTTTCACAAAATAGGCTTAAGCGAGTAGCCAGCTAACAAGTGCCCATCTTCCACATCACCACATGAATTTCACCGGCTCTTGCTATATGAAAGGTCACTCACTGAAAATGACGCTTCATGGAATAATTTATTAAAGAAAGCGACGATTTTTTTTCCCTTCTTTACTAGGGTTTTTTTCTTAATGTTAAGCAAAGAGAAGTGATAACGACTATTAATTTCTAGGGAAAAAAAGTAAACAATATTTCTCTTGGGGATTAGGATTGCTTAGCAGGGGACGTAATGTATGCAAATGGAGCAATATGAGAGATACGAGCCGTAGTTGATCATGGTCAACTTTGGCATTAATTAGTAGAAAATATCGCTATGAGAAGCTCCTTATGTCTTTTAAAATGGGAAAGTAATTATAAAAAAAAAAAAAAACACTTGAACGTACTGTATTTATGTCAATTCAATTTTAAACTATTCAATTTCAGTCAATTTAGTTTTAAACTCTTTTTGATAATTTGTCAATATAATCATTATGGTTAATTTGACTGGACATCACTGACGTTAACGTATGTTGTCCTATGTATAGAGTCGATGTTAATGTGGATAATTTGCTACAATTTAATACTTTTTTGAATTTTCATTTTTTTCTTTCTTTTTTCCTTTTTCCTCCATTAGTTGCTAGGCCTCGGCGATGGCCCACAAGGGTCGATCTTGCCGGATTTGGTGAGGGGCGATCTTGGCAAAGGTCGGTGAGGTCAAGCCTTACCCAAAGCTAGTGAGGCCAACCCTCGCTAGTGACCGATGGAGGAAGAAGGAAAAAGATAAGATAAAAAAATTCAAAAAATTAGAAATCATGAAAACTGTCCATGTTAACGTCGATCATGACGTGTAAGATAATTGTTCATGTTAGCGATTCGATTAAAATTGCTATATTGGCAGATCGTTAAAACGTATAAAATTAAATTGGCCAAATTAAATGCAAGATGGTTGTTTACATTAGTGATTTCGATCAAAATTAGTTGGAATGACTATATTGGCAAATTATCAAAATGTTAAAGGCTAAATTGGTCATATTAAAATATTTATAACTAAAGTGGTACAAATGCAATAACTAAAAATTTTTTTTAGTAATTTTTCCTATTCAAAATTAATTAGCTCGATAAAAGTTGTATTTTTAAATAGAAAACGACAACTGGTTAGGGCCTACTATAACCTTTTTCGTGATTAGCTACTGGAGTATTACGTTCTAGAGGAGTTAGGTGGTGATATGCCAACTTTCACTAGAAGTACAAGGAGAAATTACATAGCAATGGAAAAAAGTAATTCAATTGGGAGTTCAAAGAAGGAATTTCAGCCGCTCTTTTGACAAGTGAAATACATAGCCCCGTAGAATTCCCCACTCTCCCTACTTGTTTTCTTATTAGTTTTATTTATTTAAAAAGATCACTTTACTTTGCCTTCCCCCAGATTTTTTTTTTTTTTTTGGTTTTCATTTTGTTAATTTTTTCCTTCTTACCATGTGGGACTTTACCTGGTGCCATGTCAAGCCACGTGGTCTCGAAATATATCTAAAGGTCACGTCGGTATCTTCATTCAAATTGAATGGAGTTAAAAGAAGCCATGCTTGTTTTATCAATAGTTTCAGTTTTTGGGAAAAATCATGATCATCCAATGATAATGGTTTTTTTTTTTTTTTTTTCAAATAAACGATTTGAAAACGTATTGATTCGAACAATTGAGTGCAAGTTGATTCTTCGGACCTTTCGCAAATATTGTTTGTCAAAAAAAAAACCCACAATTGTTTTTTTTTTAAATCCCCAAGATTTCTTTCCTTTGGTTCTATGTTCTTTCCTAGAAATAATAAATCGAGTTACACGAACCAGGTAAGTTGTAGTGAGACTTGACGACACTTTTTGAAAATTTTAGGATTTGATTACATTTTTCAGAAAATTTTTAAGATTTTCATTTTATTCTTAAATTCAAATATTAATGGTAAATAATTAGGTATGATTAAATAATTACTCTCAAAAGAGAAGCCCAACATAGGCAAGTTAGACAATAAATCGAGTATTTCTTCTTTTTCTTTTCTTTTTCTTGCAGTTACCTTTTTTTTTTTTTGGTAAAGTACAGTTACCTTTTGTATCTGAATATTTCCAAGATACTCTGAATCTCTGTTCTAGACGTGTGTAAATTAACGCACCATGTATATATTTTACAAATTCTTTGTAGTTGTTAAAAACGTAAAGCAATACTCGTGATCCTAGGTTCCCTTTAATCAAGCAATTTGTTGACTGCCCAATGAGAAGAATTTTCAAACTGCCGACAGATGATTAATTATTAGTGTCTTTTTCAATTTTATTTTATTATTTAAATTTTTTACCGTCCAGAATGGGGAGCTGTAGCCTGTGCTAGAGATGATCTAACGAAAGCAATTTAAATAATTAAATATACTTTACAGTGGACTCACTCGTTGGGCAGCGGTCGTAATGTACCATATAAACCCGAAAGAAAAACATAGGAGAATATTATTAATTAATCTGCTCCCGTCCTTTATAGCAGAAATCGACACATGCAAGTTGAGAAACCCTAGAAAATGACATAATACTAATCAGCAAGCAAGCGAAGCTCCAATGAAGATGCGATGTCAAAGGAAGCAAATCGGATCGACCAAAAGGATTTGGAGACTTTAATGATATTTAAGCTTACGCTGGAATTGGCCCTTTGAACCGTTCCTTCACGAGATTAAATATCCATTTTGGCCTCATCTCCAAATTTTCCGAGCATCCTATGAAAGGGACAAAAGATATGTCGTAACAATTTGGACTCTTTGCAATTTAATGAACATACGTCTTTTCTTTTGGTACTTGAACAAAATAAAAGGCAGAGGACAAAGAAACTATGCTCAACCCCATCTCCTTTCATCATCGAACCGGCATATCGACATGCGATGATCGTGACTCATGACAAAAAATATCTGAAACACTTGACGTTACCTACTGCGTGACATGACAAATATACCCAATCAATTAATCATATCTATTGAGGTAATTTTTGGTAATTCAATTCTGAAAATTAATGGGTATTTTCTTGGAACAATAATCATGTGGAGGAGATTGCTTGAAAAGGAATAGGGCGAGTCCAAAGTTTTACCATGTATGGACGAAAATCGAATCGAAATATATGGAAGGTCATATCACAAAAGGTTAATATTATGAAAAACCCAAAATTAATATACATATGGCAAAATTAAACGAACTAATTTTTTGATCATAAAAAATCTTAAATTGATACATTTTTGACATATTTACATTAAACTGATATATTTATGACAAATTTATCCTCTATTGATTTCCATTAAATTTTACTTTTAAAATGCTAAGTTTGGTTACATGTAATAGTTGACTAGTATATCGGTTTGAGACTTTATCCTTCGTATGTCACAATTGTATAATTTTATGGTTTTTGTCATATTAATCCAATTTAGTGAAGGATACATACAATTTTGGAATTTTTGCTAGTTGAACAAATTAGTTCGGAGTAAATTTGTCGTAAATGTACCGATTTTTGGTTTTTTCTAGTCATTTGGGCAAATTTATCACATGTATACTAATTTGGAATTTTTTATTTTTTATGGTAAAAAATTTAGTTTAGGATAAATTTGTCATACGCATACTAGTTTGTAATTTTTCAGGGTATTAATCCTATCACAAAACCTTTGATCAGAAAATCAGTCCTTAATTATTCTTAATTAGCAGAAAGGCAGTGATGAAGTCTCCAGCTACGGACAGAATGAAGGGGGATGTGCGACGTATCCACGTATGCAATGTCATGTATCCCCACTATATTCCTTCAACTTATTCTCCTCCTTATCTTGCAGAAAGTCCATGCAGAAAAGTAGCAGTCTTATCTCCTTCCACAGCTTCTGGCTTTTGATACATATTCGCAGATAATCTCTGTCTGTTCACCAAGACATTCATCTTCCGATCTTCTTGATTCTCTTTGCTATTCTGGTGTTCAGTTCACCCATCATCTTTGGATTTTGGTTGCATGGTGTGTTTCTTTCTGACCATCCTTTTATTTCCTCTCTCTCAAAACCCACCCCTTTCTTTCCCTTTTCCTGTTTCTTTCTCTCTTTTGACATGGTGCTTGATTTCTATCTGCAGGAGCCTGAAGCTGAAAACGTCACCTATGAGGAGGTCTCTCTCGCTCTCTAAAATAATAAGATTGGAAAATCTTGGATTTTTCCTTTATCGTTGAACTGTTCCCTTTTTCCGTGGTTGATGCTGCAGGATTACATAACGAATTCCAGAGGGCTAAAGCTGTTCACATGCAGTTGGCTTCCTCGGGACCGAGAGCGGAAAGCTCTGATCTTTATATGCCATGGATACGGCATGGAATGCAGCATCACCATGAGGAGTCAGTGCCATTGCTTTCTTTCTGAAGATCCTATACGATTTTCTCGAAAAAAACCCTTATTTTCGAGCTACTTACATGTACAGTTGAGATAACTTGGTTATGTTTCGTGTTTTAATTCGTTTGATCAGGCACGGCGGTCCGGTTGGTGAACGCGGGCTACGCTGTCTACGGGATCGATTACGAAGGCCATGGGAAATCCGATGGATTGACGGCCTTCATCAACAGCTTCGACGATCTCGTGGACGACTGCTCAGCTCATTTTACCAGCATCTCTGGTAATTAAAACCTCATTTACATTATTTTCCCTCTCTTGCTGATATAAAATCAATGGCCAAATCATCATGCTCCTTCCGAGTCCAACTCTTGCTCCTGCTCATGCCTTTTTCCCCCTTTTCAATGTCCATTTTGGTGACCTTTTTGGTTTATGTTCATACACAGAAAGGAGAGAGAATAAAGAGAAGATGAGGTTCTTGATGGGAGAGTCCATGGGAGGAGCTGTTGCCCTACTTTTACACAGAAAGATGCCAGAATTCTGGGATGGAGCTGTCTTGGTTGCTCCCATGTGTAAGGTGAGTGTGCACAACGCGTCTTTGCCTTATTCGCTTCCACATCCGTTGAATTTGACCCATCACTTAACCTCACATCGTTTGTTTCGAAAACTTTTTAGAATATTAATATGTCTACGCATTTTTTCTTTCTTACAATTTAAAATTGTCGTTATTAAATCATTACCGTCCGATTTTTTCAATCCTCCCACTTTGGGTTTTTGTGTCTTTCCCACTTCTCTCGAAAGATCAAATTCTTCACGCCTATTTTAACAAAAAAATAAAAATAAAATTCTTGATACCCACATAATTTTTCTTTTCCACTTCCTTTTTTCTTTCGAGAGGAAAGAAACTTTTTAGCTGGCATTCTGCCAGCACAAAGTTCCACTCATGTCGCTCTCAATGTTTTTTTTTTTTTTTTTTTGGTCGGTAATGGGTTGGTTTGATAAGAATAAAATTATCATTTCGTTTAACTTTCACTCAAATGTTTATTCTATTATAGTGCGTTAGGTGTTCATGCACTAACCAGCTTAGAGTCAACTCTGAATCATGTGTTCTATGACTATGACTCAAAACTTGCGAGTGCCCTGTGCATTTCATGAATGTATTTGAGTAGCGCAATTCACAAATAAAAAATTGAGTAGCTTTTCTTTTTTTAAGGCAGTGAGTAGTTTTGAATTTAATTTGTGAAGGTTTTACAATTCTAGACTTTGAAAAAGTTTTCTGATAAAAAGGAAATTATTGTGGATAGCTAAACGGAAACATCTCCTTTAAAAGATAGTATATAATGCGAGGGTGAATTTGAAAAGCTAAAAGTGAGACAAATAGCATTTGCGGCTTTATTATTAGACTAGCGTCGGGCAAAGCTAAAAGAGAGAGGCTATTTCTATCGATGAGGAAGTGGATGAAATGAGAAGTTATAAGAAAAGTGTTGATTATATATTTTGTCCTTTTATTATTTGATACAAGGATAATTTGGGAATAGATCCGTCTTCTTCTTTGTCATTGGAGGCAATATTAGAAGTAATTATTTAGTTAAACTTGACAAATAGAATGCACCAGTTTCGAAGTTTTGAGATTAGTTAGGTTACATTTGTTTCATTGAAAGATTTATAAAGAAGAAACTATTTTCAAGAAAAATAATTATCTTTATTTATTTAATTAGTAGTTTAGGAGAAGTGATTACCTTATTATAAAAAAGGAAGTCGTTTTTATGGGAGAATGTGTCCATTTCATGCATCGGAATAAAATAGCTCAAGAGAAATTAAAAATTGATTCATCATGTGAATCTACATCCCAACATAAGCTGTTCGGATAATCACTCATCAACTCATATCTTCATGCTTAACAAGTGAAAATCAAGGTAAAAGTGCTTGCACAGATGTGTGTACACAAGTTTTTCAAGAAGGAGCACTGTTTTTGATCTGCAATTTCTATTTCAGATTGCCGAGGATGCAAAGCCGCCTCCGCTGGTGATCAATATACTCACCAAACTGACCAATGTCATCCCGACCTCGAAGATCATTCCGACTCCGAGCATCATCGATCTCGCTTTCAAAGTCCCTGAAGTAAGAAAGCAGGTACGTTCCTATCCCAGTCAGTTATTGACTGTATGCTCACTATGAAGTAATCCTGGATAATCAATTTGTCAATGTTGATTTTGTATACTTTCGACATTGAACCAGTTATCGCGATCGACAAGCTCCCATTTTATAGTTGCGCAAATTCTGTGAGTAGGAAGATCAGTCACAGGCTACCAAACGAGAGTTAGATAACAGATATTTATATATGGTGATTTGACTGGTGCAACTCTTTGCAACAGGTGAGAGGAAACAAGTATTGCTACAAAGGACGGCCGCGGCTAAAAACGGGCTACGAATGTCTGAGGATCAGCTTGGAATTGGAGCAGAGGCTTAACGAGGTTCCGCAGCATCCTTCCCTCCTGTCTATTGATATATTCTCTCTTTTCTCTCGACACATCAATCGGCGCCTTTTGGCTGTCGAGCACAAAATACTTGGTTTAAACAATCTTTTGATTCCAATGCTACGCAGTGTTTGTTGTCCTGCTCACTGAAAACATCTCATTTTTACTTAATAGGTCTCGTTGCCATTCATAGTTCTCCATGGGGAAGAAGACAAAGTCACAGATAAATCCGTGAGCAAGCAACTCTACGACTCTGCTTTGAGTTCGGACAAGACATTCAAATTGTATCCAGGCATGTGGCACGGTTTGCTGTATGGAGAGCCACCGGAGAATGCCGAAATCGTCTTCAACGACATCTTAGGATGGTTGGATAAGAGAGCTTCACTAGGGAATTTGAGGCTGGAGAGAGAACTGAAAGAAGAGAATGACCCGCAACCAAAAGATACATAGGAACTCAGAGAGGCCAAGCGGTATAGAGATTAGACAGCGCATAGTCATGGTGATAATTTGGTTGTAAAAAGCAACTCAAAGAGGGTTCTCAAAGGGGGAGTGATGAAGTTTCGCTTGCCTTTCTTAAAGGTCAATTAACTTAGGATTGGTGTGCTTCGTGTGGGAAGAGGGCATGTTTCCGAAGAAGCGAGCTAAGCTCGTAATAACGCAGATGCAGCTACAGATTATCCATGCCATCAAGAGCAATCTAATGCACAAGTTTCTGAACTAGTGCACTGCCTGCCATGGTAGATTTTATGTCAAAGAAACCATTTTTTGTAATTGTCCACAAGTCATGCCTAAACTAAGTGTTTCAGTTTCTCCAGGATAATATCATATTTTCTGTAACCATTAGCCTGTTTCTAAGCATCGAAACGTGCATCCCAACTGATTTTCATGTCCTGTTGCTGGCGATTCTGCATTGATCTCGGATGCTTTGGAAGTCGAAAGACACACACCACATCCTAGTCGACCATGACAAATTCGAAACATGAAAGATGCAATAAACGCATGCCTTAATTTCCCAAGAAATCAGTGGCCAAAAGGGGTTTTTCATAAGAAAGCAGGCCAGCGCACTAACAGTGACTTGATTTATATCAGCAATTTGCCCGAGTTCGACAATTTGCTACTAGAATCGACCCACAAGATTTCTCTAAGCTGTAAAAATTCCCCGAAAGTTTGCATCGTCTTCACGGTTCAAAGACAACGAAAGTAGGCCACCTACTCTGCCATCTCTATGACAAAACAACTCCAACACAACCAAACCACAACCCTACATCTGCTTCCCCCTTATAAGAATCTCATAAATAGCAGGCACAGATTAGAATCCCAGTGATTCTCCCTCAATGGGCAATCCTAAGAACACCGGCACCCTAACATTGACACTCCTTGTCATCATCATCTTTACCGTCATAGACCAGTCATCGTCGGCCCGAAGCCTGGGCAATCCTGCCCCAAATGGCCACCAAAGCCATCACACTGTCACATTCCTCATGAGAAATGTCCTGAGCAACATTTCTTCCTTGAGACCGGCCACAGGTAAAGTTCCCAACAACCAACTCCCCTTCCAAAAGCCGCTAGGCCTTTTCCCTCCCAGCAAGGGCATTCCATTTACCCAGCCTAACAACCCTCTGGGCCCGGGGGTCGCTGGCTCATCCACTGGAACACTTGACCTGGCTGGCACAGGCTTTTCATTTCCGGCCATCGCCACCCTTCAAGAATTGGAACTCAGTAGCGTAACAGAGATTAATGAGTACTTATTTGAAGGATTGGTTTTCAGTTCCCGGGTGATTGGAAAAGCGCAAGGAGTGTATGTTGCCAGCTCGGAGGATGGAACCAGCCACATGATGGCAATGACTGCATATTTTGCAGGCAGTGAGTTGAAGGATGGACTGAGGTTCTTTGGGGTTCATCGGACAGATGTCTCGGAGTCTCATATTGCAGTCATTGGTGGTACAGGATTGTATAATGGTGCAAATGGCTATGCTAGTGTCAAGTTCATTGACGGTGAATATAACCTTAGTGGGGAAGATACAAGAGAAAGCATGTACCTTTTATTCACAGTTTACCTTAGCTAGTGAAACATTGTTAACACTCATATATACAAGTATTTATACATTATTCTCTCATCTGGAAACGCAATCCTTACACACTCCCCTGTAATCTCTTAGGGTTGGATCTTGCAAGAGATTTTTCTTATTCAAATCTTAAGATGTTGGGCTGTAGTTTCGCGAACTACATTCAAGTCTTTGAGTTCAGCAACCATCAAAGTTATCTCTTAAAAGCCTGATGTCTTCCATTCCATCTCTCTATTCTGTTTACCGATTGTCTCTGTGATCAGAGACAGTAATCATTCAAACTGCAAAAAGTGAGATTAAGATCTGGAAACAGAATCGACGGCAGTGATTTGAAATGTCAGAGCACTAGGCTATAGCACTTCTGGCTAATGAAATGGATAATCACGTTCCTGAAGCCGATTTATACAAAGAAAGGGGTGAAAAGGAAGACCATGCGAAGTGACGTACTGCAAATGCCCATTGCGATTATGCACGTATTAGTTGAACAAAACAATGAACAGATTCTCAGCTTTACTTATGGATCTTGATATGTTCGAACAGTGCCTTAAGAACACCTCGAAGCTGACATATTATATGTTGGACCTTTTGCTGAGCTGGTTTTAACATATTTTTGTTGATCATTGTCCAATTTCTTAGGACTCAGTACAGTTTAAATGGAGATTTGAAGGATCCAACATTAAGAAGATAACAATGCTAAAGTGAACTGATGAAATTTTGCCACAGGGCATTCAGAATGTTAGGACTAATCCTCTACAAAGATGTTCAACTTAAACTGGCGAGTTTACTTCATGTAGAACTTAAACCAAAATTTAATTTAACAATTCACAACCGTCTGGCAAATGTACCTTTTCCATGAAAAGCTGCTGCTAATAGACAAAAAATAAAAGATAAAAAAATTGCTTTTCGTGAAGTAGAGAGTTAAGATAACATAGTTATGAAGTTAGAGTGATTGAAGTCAAATCAGCTAAGATCATCACTTTTTTTAGTGTAACAGGACATCCCATTTCTTAATTCGAGGCTAAATGATCAAGCCAACGATCTGAACTTCAGGACCAAATTCTTGATGAAAAACTATGGATAAGAAGGCAGAATTCTCAGTATATTAAAATCAAGATAAGATCTACTCCAGGATTAAGCATGGTTTACTAGGTTTCGTATGAGCTTTAGGTCATCAAGACCAACCTCACTAATCTCCATTCGAACAAGTGAGTAATCAACAACTCCAACTCAACAGCTCCACATTTTCACCAAGAGACTAGACTCATCAAGCTATACATGCACCTTTCACTTGCAACTCACTAGTCCACCGGGTCACCAGAGTCCAAGCCCATTCCAGAATTCACAAGTCACCTCCCACAATGGCCAAAGTTTCACTTCTCACCCCTTACGCACTCATTTGCCTTTTGCTCTTAGCTGTCGCCGTTGGATGTGTCGGCTCGGCCAGGATCCTTGATGAGGCGGGCCTGCCAAAGCAAATCACTGGCGCATCGACGCAATCTGCCCCAACTGGTACATTGTCAAGTGGCCAACTCCCAGATGCCGCTGATGAAGAGCCACCACTGCCCAACACCTCCGATGTCACAGTGGCACCAGTGGCCGCGCCCACTGCTGATGAAGTTGAGGACCTGCCAGTCCTAGACAAGCCAGTTGCTGCTGTGGCGCCAGCAGCAGGCCCTGTCCCAACCCTGCCTGGCAGCCCGGCCCGATCGCCACTGCCGCGGCTAGTGCAGTAGTGGCGAAACCTGGCACAGCACAGCCCCAATTGTCCTTCATGCACGACATCATAGGAGGATCGCACCCAACTGCCCGGGTAGGGACGGGTGTCATTGCCAACTCCGAGATAAGCGCCGTCCCCTTCTCCAAGCCCAATAACAATATCTTCCCGATCAATGGAGGTGTCCCTCTCGTCAATGGCGTCGGCAACATCATTGCATCGGCAACCTCAATGGTGTAATCAACAACAACAATCTCCCATTTCTCACTGGCCTAAACGGCGCTTAGGCGAGCACCGTGATACAGAACGCAGGTAATAATGACCACGTCGAAGGCGAAGACAACCAGCCCTTTGTCACGGCAGGGCAGCTCCCAGCCGGGGCCACACTCCAGCAGCTCATGTTCGGCACAATCACCCTGTTCGATGACGAGCTAACTGAGGGGCACGAGCTGGGGTCTGCCGACTCTGCCGTGATAGGCAAGGCGCAGGGCTTTTATTTGGCCAGCTCGTTGGACGGCACGAGCCAGACGATCGCTGTGACCGTGATGTTGCACACCGGTGCCAGTGGCGATCACGAGATCGAGGACACTATCAGCTTCTTCGGGGTGCATCGGACTGCTTCGCCAGAGTCTCAGGTTGCAATCGTCAGCGGGACAGGGAAGTACGAGCATGCCAAGGGCTACGCCACCGTGGAGACGCTTCATCAGGCAGATCAACATACCACGGATGGCGTGGATACAATTCTTCAGTTTAGTGTGTATCTATCTGAGTAAATGTGTCGCATCCAATATGTGATGAACGTGGTAAAGGTGTCTAGTGTCCGAGTCTCTGAGAGTCCCATTCTTTACAGGTTTCACTTAAATGCACGTAGAAGCATCTGATTCTGAATGATGATGACTTCAATGTTATGTGAATGACTGATTTCACTTTGATGTAATGTTAGCGTGTGACCGAATTCTTCCCTCTATCACCTCACATCGTGATAACAGTTACAAAGAAAGATCATGTTATCGACATGATGTGCCGACTTGATGATTTCGATTTACAAGAGCCGGTCTGGACAGTCTTCTTCTAAATTATTCACCATTGCGGGAACGGATTAAAATGGAAGCTTCCAGCTCCACTATCATTGTTGATGCCAAGTCTGTAAATAGTCCTGAGCAATAGGACCTGACTCGCTCTTGAACTAAATTGCCAAGCAGTTTCTCAACTCGCTCTACCATGGATGGATCCTTCTCTCTCTCTCTCTCTCTCCCCCACTCCCCTTCTTGCCAATTCAAGCCCATCGAACGCAAGTGACCTCAAAGACACTCGACATCACCATCTGCTTCTTGCTCATCCTCATTGCCGGCTGCAACCTGGCACAGTCCACCCGGAAAGGATGACACCCTCATCTCGAAGAGAAACCCGCGTTCGGCTCGACCGACAGCATTCGACAATGTTCCGACCAAGGGATCCAAGCAGGCGTCCGATCCGCTTGGACGGACACAAGGCTTTCACTTGGCCGGCTTGGCGGACCGTTCGAGCCCAATGATATCGACGACCGCCACATTACGATAATGCGTCGGTCTCGTTGTCCGGACCACTTTTCGCGCACCTCTATGAGTTCACCTCTCCGGATTATAGTTTCACGCCACTTCGAAAGTCTGCTATGCAATGAAAAAAGCCATTTCCACGGGCGACAAAGCATGCGCTCCCCTTGTTTTTGGATAGCAGGCCTGTACTGGCAACATCAACGCGATATATTTTGGTGGGGTACACGGATTTGCTTTGAATTGTGTTCAGTAGGACCATAAGAGCATCTCATCTTGGCCCATAACATATACAGATATACTGTTATATATAGAGCAAAGTAACTCCTATTTTTGAGCGACCATAATTTCTTCTTTTTCCCCCTAAATTATCCTCAATTGGTTATATACATTAGTAATTTATGAATGGAAAAATATGTAACTACAAATTCCACTTTACCTCATGCATCTTGTCGAGTATGTCTCGATTTTTGTTTTTTGGGTATTAGACTAAAATTGAGTTTTGATACTTGAATTGAAATTTGTGGTGACTTAACTTGAGAAAAGTTGGAGGTTCAGTGTTGGTGGTGGAGTAAATTTTTTTTTTCTCAAATTATTAAGTTTTAATGAGAGAAAGAAAGAGGTTTAAAATTTTTGACACATTTTTTATGATTCTTGAATTTCCATAATGAATTTTACTTCTCCTCTTCCTGTAATTTTTCCCATAAGAGTTCTTTTACATAAATCTGCGTATTCATTTATTTTTCTTAATTTTAATTTCGTTGTAATTCCGCATTCATGATAACACTTGTCTTGACAAATTCGAATCTTCTTTATTTTATAATCTTTAGAATTGTACACGTGGAAAGAGAATCATTTTACCATTAGATATCTCTTCTTGTCTTCAAACCCTTTTTTCCCCTTATCCGGGCTCTAATGCAATTTGTGCCTTTAATTTTTTTTTTAGTGGAGTTGTTGAGGAACAAATGAATGAATAATCCTCAATCTCACCTTCAATATGTCATTTAGTGTTCCCTATATGCCACCTATTTTTCTCCGTTGACCGTTAGCCAGCAAGCCAACACGAAACCTTCTACATAAGAATGGCCAGTAGAGCCAGGAGAAAAAAACATAAATAAGGACATAAACAAAAATGTCGGTGGCAAATCGAAACGCATAAGCCATGATGTTCTTTGGCGTAAGATGGATGTTTGATGTAGGAACATGCGTAGTGGAACTTCAAGGAAATGTCGAGAAGGACTGATTCTTTTGGAAAAGTTGACAGATGACATAAAGTCAAGCAACCCCGGGGGACCCTTGAGTTCTTTTTCAAAGTATTTTGACTTCTCGTTGGTCTTGTTTACACCAAGCATAATGGAATTTATGTGCAAGAGAGGTGGTTTTTCTTTAATTTTATGATTAATGGATGATTTGGAGCATTAGATGAGGTGATCATTTGAAGTCATAATTTTATTCTCGATCGCTCGAATGCAACATTGCTTAAAGATCATTTATTTGAATACCATCAACGATTTGTGTGATGAAAAAAAATCCTATGTAACATTATTTTATATAAACTACATACATGGCTCGTCATTGGATTGAAATAAGCAAAGGCGTGCACAACGATGTCCCATGCTAGCACTTGTCCGTGGCCCACGGAATCCATCACCAAACATCTTCATCGTCGCCCTTGCCACCACTCTGCCCACCCTTCGGTAGCCCGACTCCGCCATGTCCCATGCTGTCGAGGACTCTGAAATCCCACACCTCCATTTCGCAGCTCCGACCATGGGTTACCCCCAACACTGAAAAAACTGAGCCTTGACACTTAGTCTGATGGGGTTAGGGTTTCATCTTCAAATCAATTTGGAGCAACACGCCAAACAATTTTCCCATGTTGATCGAGGATTGTCCATTTTGGATTTGATTTTTCTGTTCAATAATGTCACGTTGAACTTTAAATTTATTAAACGAAGGTCATGTAAGGCGAAATTAAAAAAAAAATCTCATCAGATTCACTTTAATTAATGTTTTCTTGGACGTTATGATATTCATGTAATCAAAAGAATAGTTAATGCGGAGAAAAAATTTATGACCGCTCAAGTGTCCTCTTTTTCCGTTATTCTTATTATGAAAAACGTGAATTTTCTATGTTCTTTGGTTTGATTTTGGAAAAGATGAAGTGAAATAAAAGGCGGTTAGCAACTAGTGGCAAAAAATAACGTGCTAGTCAACTTAAACTTTTCATGGCAGTTACGTGGAGCTAAGGTGGCCAAATACAGATTACATCGTGAATGTGGACGATATTATAGCTACTAGCCATTTTTATATCGTACTATTAACATCAATCTTTATTTTACTTTTCAATAATTAGTATGTGAGCTCCTTTTGAGTTGGCTACTAAATCGAATAAGGCATCAAATCGAACAAAATTCGATCAATTAATTTTATTATATCTCGAGACAGATGGAGAAGAGATGTCATCCATGAATTTTCTTTGCATGGCAGTTCTACATTTGCCAAGAAAATCAGGATTTAGGATTATGTAAGAGCATACATCATATGTGTCGGTTAAAGATGGGAACCATCGAGTGAGTCAACCTAACTTTCCTAAAATCACAAATGAATTCGAAACTGTCAGCCACGATTTCTCAGCTCCTTCCACGCCGTATTGACCCGCAAGTTAATATAAACCCCCGATAGACGCACTTCCCCTGGCGCTTCTTCTGCATCATCAACGCCCTGAAAGAAGGGAGGAAAAAGAGAGGTTTTTTCCCACTAGCTTCCGAAAAGAAGGGAAACCCACCAAAATGGCTTTGGAGATCTGCGTCAAGGCTGCTGCCGGAGCACCCGATATTCTTGGAGACTGTAATTTTCGCCTCTGGGTGATGTTTCGTCATGTGGGTGAGGGGATTTTTTGGGTTGTGTTTTCGCTGATCGGGCTGTGTGGTGTTTTATCCGTGTTTGTTTAGGCCCGTTTTGCCAGCGGGTGATGCTAACTTTGGAGGAGAAGAAAGTCCCGTACAAGACCCACCTCATCAATTTCAGTGAGAAACCCCAGTGGTAAGTCTTTCTCTCTCTCTCTCTCTTTAGGCAATTTTTGCGAGGAATATCGTAATTTTTTCGGTGTTTGGTCTTTTGGGATTGTAGAGGTTCTGGTCGTTATGATGATCTTTTTGTGACGAATGTTTCGCTGATAGGTTATTGGAAGTGAATCCGGAAGGGAAGGTGCCGCTGATCAAGATCGATGATAAGTGGATCGCCGACTCTGATGTGATTGTTGGCATTCTTGAAGAGAAATACCCTGAACCTCCGCTCACTCCTCCCCCTGAGTTTGCATCTGTGTAACTCTCTCTCTCTCTCTCTCTCTCTCTCTCTCTCTCTACGTGTTTGTGTTTGCGTGTGTCTGTGTCTGTTGTCCTGTCATGTTTTCACCACTATGGTTTATTTTCAGTCTGTTCTTTGTTTGAAATATCTTGCTATCAGTTTTCTTCATCAGTTTCATGGAAGAATTCCTTTTGCTTAGTGTTTTGCTTTTGCGTAGAGACATTGATGGGTACTCATGCTGTGCGGTTTCTAGTGGTCTTAGCGTTCTCTTTTGCTTCTTTTTAAGGCTAGCTATATGTATGGGCAGTAAAATGTGTATTGGCAAAATGTCTTGAAAAGCTTGTTTTGTTTTCTTATATCGGATAGATAGATCGGACTCTGTTTTCTTGAGTTTTCAATTTCAACCAGCGTTATGCCTTCTTCTAAAATCACAGGGGCTCGAAAATTTTCATCTCCTTTGTGAAGTTTGTGAAGAGCAAGGACCCAAGTGACGGCACTGAGCAGGCATTGCTTGATGAACTGAAAGCGCTGGATGAACATCTCAAGGCTCATGTAAAATGCATATTCACAGTCAACTGTACATAAAAATGGCTCGAAAATTTTACATTTTCTTCTGTAGGTTTACTGGTGCGTATTATT
This sequence comes from Eucalyptus decipiens, assembly GCA_014182575.1. Lineage (NCBI taxonomy): Eukaryota > Viridiplantae > Streptophyta > Magnoliopsida > Myrtales > Myrtaceae > Eucalyptus > Eucalyptus decipiens. Next base: position 52,393,867 of record CM024615.1, read on the forward strand.
GTGATTACAGGGTCCATACATTGCTGGAGAGAAGATAACAGCGGTTGACTTGAGTTTGGCCCCCAAATTGTTCCATCTCGAGGTTGCTCTTGGCCACTTCAAGAAATGGACAGTCCCAGAAAGCTTTACTCATGTCCACAGCTACACCAAGGTAAAATACGATGTTCGCGGCCTCTCATGTTTCTGCAAATTGTTTTCTGTTGGCAAGTGTTCAGTTTTGGTAGAATGAGGTTTCATTGAGCTAGCTATTATGAGTGCTGTGAGGGGTTGATAAATGGGCAGAGAAATTAACAGCCATCATGAGTGCTGCATATATGGCGATGACTTGGTGGTTACTTGACCGGTAGGTGACCCATCATCGCAGTTCTTGATGCAGGAGGGGCATTGTTTAATCATAGTACAGATTGGGTTTTCTAGCTCTTTTAAGTGGATTAGGCTAATCCTTGAAAAACTTTCTCAATGATTTTCCGTTTGTGTTTTCCCGGACAATGGTTTTTCTTCCTTGATCGTTGTCCAGGTCTTTTCATTTGCTTCTCTGGCATCTTGAGCAGCTCCTTTGAAAATGCACAGGTTCATGTGGACACTTTAAAAACAACTGATTTTTCGTTTGTTTTTGCAGCTGTTGTTTGCTCGGGAGTCCTTTGTGAAGACCAAGCCGGCGAAGGAGCATGTGGTCGCTGGATGGGCCCCGAAGGTCAATGGAGCATGAATCGCAGCTTCTGCGTTATTAGTGTTAACTTTGATATTTTGTTATGGAAGTGTGGTTGGGGCTCGAGAGGCTCTGCATGTTAGTTAAGTCAATAAATGTACTCTCATCTCACCCATGTTAGGGGTTATGGTACTTATAATTCTACTGGGGTGGCCCGAGTGTGGTTTGAATGGAGGTTGCAAATCTTGGCTTAGGCCCTTCTCGTGGTTTCCATGAGTGATTCTTTCTTCGAGGATTAACTAATTTTCCAAGCAGCTGCTCAGTCAGTTCTCTGAATGGGCCCGCCTCTATCCCGCTCGGTTCGGAAAATTGGCAAATTCTCGGGAATGTACATAGAGAAGCCGACATCGTCGATGTCGTTGGGGAATCAAAGGAATGGGAGGGGTGATGAACTTGGAAGTGATTTGACATTTCATGTTGGCAATTTGAGGGGAAGAGAGAAGGAGAGATTGCTGATCCCCTACCAACTTTGGGCCCATTGCAACACTCGACAACAGACAAGCAAGTAGTAAATTCGATTTTTCGGCCCAAGTTCTCAAAACTGCATATGGGCTTGGGAGATGCATTGTTCTGGGTTGGTGCTTATATTAAAATCGAGTAAATCGCTCGCGTAACTTTGGTTGGGAAAGGAAAAAAAAAACAGAGGATTGCTCCCTTTGCTGCTTACGTAAAATTAAACTAAGGAAGTTCGATGTAGTCGTGGTAAGTTTGAAATGTCGTGTTAAATCTGTCAAAGTTTGTGTTTTTTTCTTGTAAATTTGAAATCGGGTGAAATTTGTCATGATGGTGAACGTTTTTGTTTTTGTTTTTTGTTTTTTTTTTTTTTTTTTTCGATTTTTGCCTTAGTTTACATTTATGTAAGTCAACATGAAATCTAGTAGGTCCATATCAAGAGTCACTAATTGTATTTCAAAAACATGTGCATTTTCATTTGAAGCATTTTATGTAGGCGCATTATCCGATTTTCAAGAAGCATTGTCATGCGATTTTACTAATTGTTAATGTAGGCTCAACTAGCACTCTAGTAATTGATGTCTTTTAGGGGTAAATGGTTCCAGATTCCATGTAAGTTCTACTTGGAATTCGGAACCTACCCATTGGAACAGATTTCTCCTTTTTTGGAATTTGGAACCTACTCTACATACCTTGAAACTTATAACCTACATTATTACAGGTTGTTTTAGGGTTTACCTAGGTTTCGCTTATATTATTAATTGAATGATTGTAGTGAATTATCACTTTAATGACCACCATTTGTTACTATTAGGAGTGAGCCGTTTTAGATTTCATGCATGCTCTAATCTTAAAAATCAGAACTTATCCGTTAGAATAGGTTTCTTATTTATTTATTTTTTTTGTCGGTCATATTCTATTCCTATTCTAACTCTCACTCTCAGACTTTTGCCCTTTCTCTTTGCAGGACGTGGGAGTCAAAACCCATACCTAAAACTATATCGTCCCCACTCCAATCTCTCAAAGAAGGTGGGGATTCAAACTCCTCACCCCCCCTTCTATGTTGGAAGGGTGGCCACTGGGGCAAACCCCAGTGGTTGGTTTCTTATTTTTTGAAATCTGAAACCTACCATGTCACAAATTCCAAAATTGATTACAAGGTAAGTTCCGCTTGTATTGTTAATTGAATGATGGCAATGAACTATTACCTTTAATGATTACCGCTTACTGCTACAATTTATTGATCATAATTTATATTTAGATATATGAAAAATATGAAACATTAACAAATTCAATCATAAAATGAAAGTTTAGACTAGTAATTTAGATTACACACTCATCAAGTGCCATGGAATACTAAGGATCAAGCGAAGACATAAACTAAGAAAAACACAAAAACTTATTCCAGATTCTAAGTTACAGGTTCTAAATTTCACAAACTTAAAGTTTGGAACTTACTTATTGAACATATTCCCTAATTTTTAGAACTTATAATCTACCTTCCATACTTTAGAACTTGGAACTGGATAAATTTCCATTAGTCTAGTTCTTAGGTTTTAGATTCTATCATGGAATCATGCTTACCCCTAATACTTTTTAATATAATTCATTTTTGCTTTTTTCTTTGTTTTGATTTTTGCCTTAGTTTACAGAAGTCAACATGAAAATCTAGTAGGTCCCAACATGAAATCTAGTAGGCCCATATTAAGTCATTAATCGTGTTTCGAAAACGTGGGCATTTCCGTTTGATGTGCTTTATATATGCAATCCATACAAGAAAGATCAAAGAAAAAACAAAGGCATAAAATCATGCCCACCCCCACTAAGTTCCCGAGCTAAATCAGAGTGAATTTCTTCCACATGATTGGGAAATACTATTTTGCCAACAGGGGACAGCTGGGCTTTGCTAGAGAGACCGTTGGCAATCCCCCTCAATTGCGTCAGAAAAAGGGAGAATTGATTGAAAATGACGCCTCGTTTTCGCCATCCCCACATTATGCACTTCATTTATCAGGCACCGCCCCTCCCGCCTTGCAAAACGATAATGGATTGCTTATTATTTTCCTGAACCCAGCCTAGTATGTTAGGAGAAGGGCTTCACGGGAATCAAGGCCGGTGGACTCGAATTAAGGGTGGTCCGGACTTCCGCGGTTATCGTTATCTCATTTTACTGTTTGGATTAATTACGAGAACAGAAGCAGTTTAAGAACATGCTTAGGTCCTCCAGCCCCACATTATGCGCTTCATTTATCAGGCACCGCCCCTCCCACCCCGCAAAACGACAACGGATTGAGCAGGAAGAGTCCGGGCTGTCGTTTCGCAGAAAAAGAGCGAAGCGGAAAGCAACCCCCGCTGCATAATTGTAAACCACCCCCCCTTCTTTCTTTCCCTGCGTGCGCAAATCGCACGGGCCAATGCCGAGCCGCCACGTCACTGCGTGGAGATCGCTAATTGGTGAAGTGGAAGTGAGGATCCCATCGTTCGGCGGGGTTTGGCACCACGTGGCACGTCTCTCTTTGAGTTGGATTAAGTTCCGTTTGATTGAAGAAAAACCGTCTTTGAATTTTTCTTTCACTTATTGATGTTTGAATAACTAAAATTCAATCGATCTATAATTTTTTTTCATAAAATAAAAGTAATAATCTTAAATTGGGAAAAATGACCACCCTTTCTAACAAGAGTAAAATCATTATTCTTAAACCATCAAATAAATGAAAATCAATAATTTTTCTTGAAATTTTTTTTATAATTAATATTTTTCTTTATCATGAATTTTTAATAAAACAAACGTATATGGAGAAATATTCATGGCAAAGGAAAATACTTTCCATAAAATCAGCTTTCAAGAGAATTAATAGTTTTTTTTTAATGATATGTGACCGAAACGTTTTTTGGTGTTTAGATATCATTTGGAAAATGATTTCCATCTATCTCTAGAAAAAAAATTGGATTTTTAAATAACTTTTCTTTTTCTTTCTTCCTCCCCCAGTCGATGAGCCTCAATGACGACCAATGATAGGCTACAAGTGAGGCTCAACCTCATCGACCTTAATAAGGCTCGATCCTCACTGCCCTATGCTTGTGGCTAGTCATTGATCGTTGCCAAAGCCCATTGACCGATGGAGGGAGAAAGAAAAAAAGAAAAAGAAAAAAAAAAAATTAAAAAATTCAAGATGAGCAATCTTAAAAGGTGCTTTCACCTCTTTAGATTTAGACATTTACTTTCCTAATTTTGTAGATGAATATTTTGGTTGACTGGAAATCATTTTCAATGAATCATACAAGTGAAATTTTGAAAATCTAATTTCTGTGAAACTATTTCACTTAGGCAAAAAATGCTCTAAAACTATACTCATAGTCAAAAGGAATCTATATAATGAGTTTTTTGAGCAATATCTACATTTGTATGTATTTAAGAGATGTAGGCCAAAAAATCTATGCAAAATTATTTGATTGCTATCCCTAATAATTCATCTGAATTAAATCATATCCTCGTTGTTCAAGTCAATAATCCAACGAATTTGTTCTAAACGTTTAAGTTTTCAGAGAGAGCCTTAAGCTTGCAAATGACACGCGCGACCGAAAAGACTATGGCAAACACATAGCATATTAAGACAAAAATGTTATAAACAGAGCAGATACGAGGTGAAGAATAAAACTTAATCACGAGCCATGACTCAAATATCGTGTTTATATATAGAGCCCAAGCACTGATTAGTAAATGAACGTACCACATGCATAATAAAAAATTCTAGCCGGAGTTCTCAAATTCTGGTTGGCGGGGTTGGGTCATGCTAGTTTGTTTGATATTCATACATGAAAATAAGTAAAAATATTCTCGTCCCATATATGTTTATACGATTTACCAAAAAGTTAATAACATGGTCATCGAAACATTTATGAAAGTATCCATAGGAGACATGACTTTTCATAATTGACTACTTGATATGATCCCATTAACAACAACATATACACATAACTTATAATTTCATTTACTCAAGCTATTTACATAGTAAGATTTGGAGCACGAGTTCAATCATTGAAGCAGATGCATCATATTAGCTAGGGACAATTGCAGCTTCCGTGCTCTTCCGTATATGCAATGATATATGGTGATCATCGTCACATTGTATGGGCCACCACAGAGAGAGAGAGAGAGAGAGAGAGAGAGAGAGAGAGAGAGTCGTTGGGGGTGTGTGTGGTTTTGGCATATTGAGACAACTAAAGACATATACACCAAGGTGAAATCGCTTTCGCAGTAGCTACCATACTAAGAGAGAATATGTTAAACGTTTGGGTTTGAATGGTCATCCTCGCCGTCGTCGCCATCATGGTGTGAATCTTTGGAGGCGGAATCAGAGGAGGAGATGATCTTCTGAATCATTTGACTCGTCTCTTCCTCCGACATTCGATCGTCTTTGCTTCGAGACTGTGCATATTCCTCAAAGAACTCCTTGTTCTCTTTCTCCAGTTCATTCCACACTGCATTCATTAGCATTTCATGTGACACTTGAATCCCTCACATTAGATCTACGAATACTTACTTATTAGGCAAGCTTTTGCAATAGAAAGTTTCAATCTACAATTCATCGATTATATCCTTACAAGAAAAGTTAAAACTTTGAAAATCAAAAGTTTTCCTCATACTTGCTTCGGGGGTTGGCAAAATCAAGTGTTTAGAAAGCTTCCTTATCTTCAACATATCGACTATCGATGCAAAACTCAAGAACTTCGTCTTTATATATTGTGCAAGAATATTTTAAAGTTGAGCAAGAGCATATTCATGCAAAAGAGACCATGATGACAGTGCTATTAGCTATGGAGGTTAGTGAAGATTATTTCCCAAGAAACCCTAGGAGCTGAAGATATCAGACATTTCAATGAACAAGGACGAAATACACAACAAATATGTGTTTGAAGTATAAGAGTGGTTGGTTTCACGACAAGGATTCTTTTTTTAATAAATCTTTTCAATAATGTTTACTTTCGTTTGATATTTTTAAGTTAGTATGATTCTGAACTGTTTTTATTTCTTTCTTATCAGTAAGCTCATTGATGATGAATTAAGATTCAATTACCTGCAGGGCCAAAATATATATGTATCTAGAGAGGGAGGGGAAGAAAAAATCAGGATGGTTTCTGAAATAATACAAGAAGAGGAAGGAATATGAAGCTGACCGGTGGAGGTAATGACAGGTTTGATATTTGCATGCTTGGAGAGGGCTTCCATGCATTCTTCCTTGCTCATCCGAAAGGTCAAACACTTCTCTATCAGGTGATGGACCTATCATTCGCAAACGCAACCTCGTTATCGCAAAGCAAACCGAGCACATAAAGATAGGGAGAAAGAAAAGAAAAAGACAGAAGGGGTCGATGATCTCATGCACGAAGATCCAGCAAAACCAGAAAGGAAGAAGGAGAAGGATTGAAAGGGCACAAGAAGATCAAGAAAGGGAGAGCCGATGAACAACAGCATGTTCTGTAGAGACACGACACGAATTAAAAGCACATAGAGGTTAAACAAGAGAGCATAAAGATCGAAGAGGCTGTCAATCAGTAGATCCTTTTGTCTTCTCTCTGCCAAAGCTTATCGGCGGAGGACTTACCATGTGAATATACGAAGCAGACGACGAATCCCCCATGGAACAAGATCAGCTAATCTCTCAACTCGCTGACCCGTGTGTTGAGATCGACGAGAAAGTGAAAACTAATGATCGAAACGAACGTTGACGACCCAAGTTGGGAGACTCGGTGCAACACGATGCGCATGTGGCTTCACATATAAAAGGGGGGGAAGGGGGAAGATGCCAATGGCCCAAAAAAAAAAAAAATGTTGAGAAATAAAAATACTAAAAATAATTTAGAAAAAAAGAGAGAAAATGGTGGGGTCAAGAGTCCCACGTGGGAGATAAATGATAATTGGTGGAGAGGGGATTATAGGAGATTTTGCAAATGACATCGTTTTGTCTTTGTTGAGCTTTTCCTTTATCTTTTGTTTTTTTGGGCGGTTTGATTTGCGCCATTTAGCTACGGAAGCGCCCCCTCCACGTGATGCGTGGGCCCGGTCCCCCGCTTTCTTTCTTTGCTAAGGGAAATCCTCGCTACAAGACAAAAAAACCCTAAGGTAGCATCCCTCGCTATTTTTGTTGAAACAATTCCTCGTCTCGCACATGGTTGCACCAATTGTATGTCGACCGCTCCCAAATTTTAGGTTCATCATTTGACTTGCATGGTTAGATATTTTCTTCATTTTCCCCAAGATATGAAAACAAATTTCGAATAAGACGATTTGATTTTGGATGTGACAACTAGGCGATCGCTTGAATGATGATTTGGACGAAGTTTTATGTTTTCTTTTTATTTAGTTACAAGTCCTCTTTCATTTATATCGATGGGAAGTGATTAACTGTTCTTTTGCTACATGTATATGTCGATTTGCACGTCTAAAATCTTCTTGCTACTCGCTTTTGATGAGGGAATATTTAGATATAGAAAAAGATGCGATAACATTATGAGGCTACGTTTAGTCGTCCAAATTTCTAATCAAGATAAAACTGTATATGATATGATATGAAATCCAAATGAATTTGCTATATTTTATTCACTGTTTAGTGATTATAATAATAAAGTTGAATATATTTACATTATATTATATATATTATTTGATTTAAATGCCTATATGAGTCATAAATTTTACAAATGGAAATAGTAAAAATCTTTCGCGACACTCTTATCTATTTTAATGTTTTTTATTTTCCTCTCTTTTTTAATTAATTTATTTTTTTATTTCTTTCTTCTCCTTCCATCATTCTCTAATTTTTTTTATTAAATAGAAAATTGTACTAATATATCTAAAATATTAAAACACCTAAAATATGTGATATATATATATATATATATTGAATTTATATTATAATATATAATTAAATTCGAATATATAAATAAAAATAAGATTAAATTTAAAAACTAAAATTTTATTTTTTGTTATGAATTTCTTATATTAGAATTCAAATATTTTATGTTGAAATATAATTTTAATTTATTAATTTAAGAAACTTGTTATTTGAGAAAAAACTTTCTTATATGGATTTTAGAAATCCTATCTACCTTTATCCTATTTGTCTCATAAGATAATTTTATTTAGTCCATATCCCTTATATTTGACTTTATTATATCTTGAGCATGCACCAAACGCGGGATGAGATAAATTTTATCTTGACTGTCAAACATAGCCTAATAGTTTAAGATTTTAGGATAAATAGCTTAAACTTTTTAGAACAAATATTGCGTGCTTGATTTTAGTAATCTCAGTGTTTTGTTATAACAAGGATTCCTTGATCACTCAGTCAAAACCTTTATCAACATAATCATGCGGGAGACAAGGGGTAGATTTTTCAGTTAACTGAACATTTCGATCTGTTGATTATCTCTTTTGAAGGTGTTTTGTTTTATTTCAAATCGAATAGATGACTGTTGACATATATTGAAGCTTCGATTGACAGTGAAGTCCAAGTTCTGCGTTTGTGAACTCTCATATTCTTGTATCTTTTCTCATATAACAAATAGAGTCATGTTTCGATACACCTAGCTAGATCTTGTCATCAATGTCGTTCTTCGAGAAAAATAGATTTTAGATCAGTTGTTATCATTAGTCCATTTCTTTTAACTTCGGAATATTCTTCTGTTAACCTCCTTGCTAATAGGATAAGCACACATTTCATATAATCTACATCAATTTTAATTAGTCGTCTTTTTGAGCATTTGTGCCATTGTGAATAGCAGACCACACTTCCAGTATCACATCAATCAGACATACATATGAATATCGTCAAATAACCCAAAGTACGGATTAAAATTATTTCGGATGCAATCTGCTTTACCTATTTATATACCCATCTCTTCTTCCCATCACGAGATCGTTGTCACACGTTTTATCTCATTTGAATGTTCATCGCTCAGATCCAATTCCACATATTCAAGCATGGCTCCTCTCTCTCTTTCTCTAACGCCTGTATCCATTGTCGCTGTCCTCCTATTATTTAACTTAGCCATCTCCGCCGAAACTCTCCATCTCATGCATGGCCCGGCCTCACAAGAATAATCGTTGTCCTCACTAGCATCAGCCCGCCGTTGAGACGTTGACGATAGATTGCGGCTAGCCTCCGGATCTAGAGGCTCAATCCCTCCCCCTATATTTAGAGGCATCGAGATATAGATTTATCGCGATCGATGAGCAGCTTGTTGACACCGACGACGGAGGGGCTTAACACGCTGGGCTGAGCTCCGCGTAGGCAATGAACTCGATGCCTCTAGCTCGCCTTGTGATAGAGAGAGACATGAGGGGATGATGTGAGAGCAAAAAGAGGACAAAGAGGCAATTAGAGAATGGAGAGTGAGATATGCACGCCATCATTGTTGGCGGTGCCCTGGTGGTGATGCTTGCGGTGGTCGTCGTAGGTCTGGTGATCGGGGACAGCGGGGGATGCGGCCATCTATGGGGTTGTGCTAAGAGAAGGAGAGAAGGATAGGAATGATTTGGATTTTAGAAAAAAATAATTTGGTGTGGAAAGGATTGAAATAAGTTGGAGTCGTGGTATTATCTTGTGGGGAGAATTGTCCAAAAAGTCCCAAACCTATTGTAGTTTTGCCAATTCAATCCTAAACCTTTCAATCTTGCCGATTGAGTCCTAAACCTTTTGTTAGTTTGCCAATTAAGTCCATCCGGCCAATTTTGGCCGGAAAATGCTGATGTGGACGCCGGCCACCCGGCCAGGGGCAAGGTTGACGCTCGTTTGGGCGAGGGCAAGCCCCGGCGAGGGCTCCCCTCACCAGATTTGGTGAGGCCGGCCCTCGCCGGGGCCATGGCTGGCCTTGCCCAGCCGGTGGCCGGCTGCCCGGCCGGTGGCCGGCCACCGAAAAGGGCAAGGGAAAGCCAAAAAGAAAAAAAAAAAAAAAAGGGAAAAAACAGAAAAATATTTTTTTTATAAAAAAAATAAAATATTATTAAAATTGTCTACGTCAAGACACGGCAGTCCTACGTGGCACCGCCGGCGTCCACGTCAGCATTTTCCAACCAAAATTGGCCGGATGGACTTAATTGGCAAACTGACAAAAGGTTTAGGACTCAATCGGCAAGATTGAAAGGTTTATGACTGAATTGGCAAAAACCGCATAGGTTTAGGACTTTTTGAACAATTCTCCCTATCTTGTGAGGGGAAAAGAAAATGAATAGAAAAAAAAAATGAAGACTTTTCATATTCATTCATCTTATACGAGGTTTATAATATTATGACACAGTAAATCACATAGGCATGAGATAATATGAATTATCAATAGTTACATATATATGATCACATCGGTTGCATATACATATATTTTTGTATTTTCAATGTTGTCAATTGTCCCGTTGTGATTTTTTTTTTTCAATTAGGTTTTAAAGTTTCGCCAAATTAGAAAATAGGATTGGGTTTTGAGTGGCTTGCTATTCACTCGGGTCTCTGCTAAATTGGCATTTGCAAGCGGACAAGAATTGCCCATGCTCTAGGGGGTGTCCAGCGGTGATTGGACCATTGCTCCAAAATTGAAACCGACCGTCGCCCTAGATCAAACCATCTCTCACTCTCTTCTTGTTCATTTCTGAAATTATAAGCGTCTTCTTCCGCTGAAAGCTCTTGCATGCAGTCAGCTCAATCAATTTCTTGTCTTGCTTTGCTCTCTTTCGTGGGGGTCCCCCTATAATAGAAATTTCAGCATCATTGGCTCTGCTACTTTTTTCTTGATCACATATGCTTGTTTGAAGGAGAAGGATGAGGCAAATTATAGGAATATTATTCTCTTGCTGACGTGACAATTTCCTTCGATCATGCATCGCATTAGTGGATTAAAGAAATGGATACTACGCACTTGTAATTTTAGTCGAGTTTGTATATGGATAGTGCCATAACTTGTACCTTACCAATTAGAGGCACGGTCGGTGGAAATTTATTCAACCAAGAATGGTAGAAAATAAAGACTGTATGAGGCCGCTAAGCCCTCATGCTCACATCTTGAGTACGCTCGGCAAACACGTTTCTCCCAAGACATGGGAAAAATGCTATCAAGCAACAATGTCCATTTTTTTGTGTGCATGTGAATGCGTTGCAAACTCAGTTAGCGTTGTCGATGCTTACCTCCACCACCGCCGGTGCATGCATTGACCATCACTTCTATCTCCTCAAGTCGTCTCCATTTCCCCCTTTTTCTCAACCTCATCCCGTATCGACATCATGTTTAGAGTTTGATGAATGTAGACTTCAACCATGATTAGAAAGTTGTCAACCTTATATCGAGATCTAACATCCTTAACTATGGTCAATTATGGTTTGGGTCACGTCGACCTGAAGTTCAGGCCGATCAGAAGTAGATTGGCCTCGACCAAAAGTGGTAAAAAATCTATGATGACCGTCACTACCGTACCACAGAGAGAGAGAGAGAGAGAGAGAGAGAGAGAGATCATATTGCTTGCAGTCGGTGATGGCTTTGTTGGAGGTGGAGGTGGAGTGCTACCATGGCGACAATGGAGTGCGCAGCGGTTGCATTGTACATGGGCAAAGGCAGCGACACGCATTGGAAGGAGAAGAGAGAGAGAGAGAGAGAGAGAGAGAGAGAGAGAGAGAGAGAAAGGGTTTTCAAGTTGAGCACTAGATTGACACGCGAAATGTATCCAATGCTATATGGATAATCGGTGTTTGAAGATGGGGGTAGACCGGCCCCTTTCATTTGATGTTTGTAAGAATTGAGGGTTTCTTTTTATGCCCAATCTTAATTAAATATTCTTCATTTTTTCACCTCATCATTTAAACCGTCCAATTTACATGAGTTTAGAGAGTATCCTTCTAAGAAGAGCTTCTTAAATAAACAACGATATCATCGGCAAATCAGCTACGTCGCAAAGCATAGTCTGTAACAGTTGCCAAGTAGTAAACGTAAAATAATAGCTATAAAGAAGTTATATGAATAGATACAGAAACAAAGAGTGATTGAATTTACGAGACATAATCCAAAGGACCACTGGCTTTTATTTTATGACTTAAAATCTCCAAAAAGGAGGAAAAAAGGAAAAAAAAACGATTCATCTACAAGTAAACCACACTTCTTTCGCCAATAGGAGGAGAAGAGCACGTTGAGCAACCGTCCCTCTCCGAGAATCTCGACACGTCCTGTCATTTTTGGTTCCTGTGAATTCGTCAACTAGCTCAGCCAGCAAAATTCCATGGATCGACCATGCGCATGCGCTGTTCTTTTCTCTTCTTATGTGCAGGTGTTGTGACACAATAATAGACTGCAGGAGTAGAAGTTGTTTGTCTCACTTCGAGATATTTTCTCGTGACGAGTCAAGTCCAACTTTCAAATTCTTAGCTATCATGTTGTTGACCCTCATCAACCCGCGAAAGCGCACAGCATATGGAAGAGGACAGAAGAAAGACGACGAACAGCTAATCAACCTTTAGCTGATCACTCCATTATTTGCTCGACGATCTAAGACAAATTAACTTTCAGTTGATGTTTCAGTTCGATTCAATGACTCAACCCATTTTTTTTCGGTGACGTCCAGATGCATGGTATGATCTGTGTGGATTACAACGAACAGCAACCTCTGCTCTCAACTATTCATGAGAACTTCTTCCAAAATAGACAATATAGGCATAAATTGATTACTCCAAAAGGAGTTTGTGACTAGTTACAATACCGAAAAAAGGAAAAATAAACACGAATTGTTTATATAAGTGATACTCAACATGAGGTCTATCTTGTTTTGGAAAGTAAGGTTAGTTTGACTTAATCAAAATCAAATGAGCTCATGTAACCTCTTCTTTTAACAATCCAAGCACGACTGTAATTAATTCGTTGACTACTTAGAGGAGAACTCGCACATCATTTCATTATCATGGCCCTCCACTTAACTCTGAGTTATCTTAGGAGTCAAATCCACAATCGTTGGTTCTTGAACTGAAAACATGAGAAAAGCCCTCACCATTGGATCAATCCTAGGGTGTATAGGTTGTTGAACCTCTAAATAAATCGATATAGCTACAAAACATTCCCCCTCTAGTTGATTTGCTAATCTTCATCTGGAGCCAAGAGCTAGAAACAAGGAGTCTCACGACAAATTCGAGGTTTCACATATCATAACACAAGTTGATGTTGATGCTTTTAGCAAGTTCTGCCACGTCAACACCTAGCTGATATGATTCGAGCTCGAGATGGGCCACGTGTCGTATCCTAATTGGCATGATAGCTGCAGCAGCGAGTGGCATAAGGGCTGTTCAATAGAGATCAAAACTTCCCGATTTGGTTCTAAGCAAAATCGTCGCTGAAATATCAATCACACGACGTCGACAGGGCAATGTATTTTTGTGTGCACTTGATATCGGACATGATAACCACGTACATGTTGAGAGAAAAATGTGAATCTTTTCCGGTAGAAATCAACCAAAAGATGACGTACGTACGAACAGTTATGGTCCAGAGAAAACCCCAGCTGGTACTACGTAAACAAAACAAATGACAGTGGGAGACTACTTTCTTTTGCTTTTCTCGTGGTGTCTTTTTCACGCCTCTAAGCACCGAGGATCGAAGAATCAAGGAGGAGGAGGAGGAGAGGAGGAAGAAGAGTAGAGAGAGAGAGAGAGAGAGAGAGAGAGAGAGAGAGAGAGAGAGAGATCAACTACTCAAGATGGAGAAGGGATGGTGATTAGTCTTTTCATATGGGAATATCATCTAATTCGAATTGATATATATATATAGTTTGAATTATCACTAAATTTAATGGAAATTCTGTCTAATCCAATGAGATAATTTTATAGAAGACACTTGAAACATGTTAGTATCTATTTCAAATTAATCATACTATTGTGAGTGGCAAATATCGAGTATTTAGTAAAGAGGCAAGATAATAACAAGTTTGTGCAATCTTGGCTTTAAAGGAAAGAGAGATTAAAGTGATTTGACTTTGATTTTTGGATAATATAGAGTACAATGACCAACTAGTAAACCGCCCTTGATTGGTGTTGATAGATGAGTCGATTTTTCCAAAAAACTTAGACTGTTAGGAGATGAAGTAATAATATATTTGATTACCACTATATACATACAAAATATATAATAGTCATAATGATCAGGAGAAAAATGAGAGATCGTGCTAGCATTTGAACCATTAGCTTGTGCTCTAATACCATGTTAACCATTCTAAAGGACTTAAACTATTAGGAAACGGGCCAACAATGCAAGTATATCATATTGTTTTAATAAGTATTGTGCTAGACTTGAACTTAAATTTCATGAAAAATGAGGTATTTGAGGTGCTCAACAAAACCTCTTATGAGTAATCAAGCGTTCAGGAGTTATAAATTCCTCTCAAATCTATTGACCGAGATGTAGATGAGCTACGTTTTAGATAAGTTGTTCGAAGAGGTGAACTTGTATCTAATGTGCAAAATCTTCCCTAAATACAATATGGTAATGAGCAAAGAAAAGAAAACCGAATGTAATGTTTTTCTTTTTCCATCTATAATCCTCAAGATTATACAAATGAAAAGTATTTAAAAGTAGAACACTCCCCCAAACTCAAACAACTAATCTTAGCTTTGGAATTTTGGAACCCAGATGTGACATACTTTATCATATAATTTCCATCAAAGTTTTCTCCAAAGATTTCCTCATGTGTCATGATGCAAATGCTCTTACATCACATTATTGATTTCACAAAAAAAGAAAACAAAAATCTCAATCCCTACTTGTTGATGGAATTATTGTACCGATATTGCAATGAAGGCCGTACACACCTATGATCAACAGAAAACATAGAGTAGAAGAAGCCAGAGACCTTATCTTTTTCGCTATCCGGTCAGGCTTTCTTGATATCACACATTCTTATCACAGATGATAAAATCTGTGGAAAAAAGAGGCGTGTGTAGAAACATATGATCCCAGTTTCATAGTTGAGAATCTGCTTTATCTTGTTCCCTGTACTAGAAACCCGATAAATCACTTCACCTCCCCATCACCACACAGCGATATCTTTTCTCTACCTCACCTGTCTTTTTTACTTGTTTTCTTTTTCGCTTTCCTTTTTCCAACTTTTGACCATTTGTTGAATATCTCTCACGAGATTAAATAGGGTGTAGCTGCAAGGATTTCAAAACCATATCCAAAGAACATTGGTTTATTATGCTTATTCTGCTCATTCTTTTGTCTCCTTTTTTTGCACAATGCAAAATGGCTGAAGCTGAAGCTGCCTACTCAAAAATGGCATCTATCAGAAATGAGAAATTATTTCTTATTTCTTATGCAAATCGGGGACACAACCATAACTGGGTGGCTATCTGGAAGAGATCTAGCACGTCAACTCACCCGCATCATGGCCGTGCCCCCCAGTGAAATGAGTTCCCAAAGCAGTTTTTGAACCCGCAACCATTGGTTCCCAAGCCAAAAGAATGAGAATGTGCTTACCCCTGGATCAACCCCGGGATGGTTAATGAGAAAAAAAGAAAGAGTTGTGGAAATGTAAAAAATATTAAGTTCATGCAAAGAAAATGGTGACCCTCTTCTGTTTTTTTTTTTTTTTTTTTTTTTTGGTTTTCTCTTCCATTATTGCTCAACTTGAATCCCACTTGCCGCATCATCCCAAGCCCTTCTTTTGAGTAACGCACAACAATACAAGACTAGTCTCTGCAATTTTCCGCTTACGATGAAAACCAAAAATCTCTAGACCTTCAAGCGATAAAACGATAGTTTAGTCTTCAGTCAGAGTTGTTGATTGAGAAAAAGAGGCAAAACTAGGACGAGAAGAGCATTGCAATTACTGGACCTAGCCAAAAAAGAAAAAAAGAGGTTTCGGAATTACTGGAGAAAGAGCCGAAAATATAGGAATTCTGACCAGAGTCTGTAGTCATACAGTGCATGGCCAAATATTCGAAAAGTAGCGGCTCGTTCTATAGAAGTCTATAGGAGGGATGCAAATTGCATAGTCATACGTACCGCGCTACTAAACGATGGACAAAGGATGAGCCAAACCGTCCTTCATGGTCGCTGGCGACCCTCTGAGCGTCCTCGCGCAGGTGCCTCCCGTGGGCCATCGCCTGCGTTTCATCGGGGACGGGTGGGTTTGCTGTCCGTAAGGACGTCATTGGCAGCGGCTACCCCCTGCTAACGAGCCTTGCCAAGATTTTGCCCCTGCTCATTTGTTTCGGTTGGGACGGCTCAGGCCGTTCCAAAAGCAGAATATAAGGGACGTTGTGAGAGCCGTCCGCCGCAATGTCAACTAGGAATGTAATCTAGTCCCGATAGTGCCGAGCCTCGTGTGCTTGGTGCTCGAAACTCGGACTGGAGCTCAATCGAGTATCGGAATTTAGGCTCGAGTCTATTTCGAGTAGCAATTCCAGATGCTACAGCTCGACTTGATTTATGGGTAAACTCATGTTCGAGCTTAATAAGCTAGACCACCTTCCTGCATTTGTATATTCGTGGGTGCAAAGTGCAATTTCATGAATTTCTTTGTCATTTTATACTTATATAACAATATTTTTGTAAAGAATAATAGAAGTTCGATCAGGCTCTTGAGTCTGTTGAGTTTAGTATCAATGAGCCTGAGCTTGGTTCAACAATATATTAGTAGATAGCTTGAGCTTGAGGTTAGCTCAGGATGAAGGTACAAGCGACATGAAGAAATTAACCATTCATAGCACCAAAAAGAAGAAATTCTGTCACACTAGGGTCACGGGCTGAAAGCTTCCTAGCTGTGGACAAGCCCATGTGGCACCTCATGAATTTGCCAGATTAGCCTTCCTTATATATTCTTCTCAAGGACAGTATAATGAATCATATCTTCATATTGGATCATACGACGCCCAATTCAAATCCAGTATATATACATTACTTCAACACAAGAACTAGTTTCAGCCTACCATGGGCATCATCAAGAGAACGACATCAACTCCCAGCCAATTTTTGTGCGAGAGACCAACTTCGTCTTTAGAGATCCTCTAAAATGATAATAATTCTCTCCCTGGATTTCTAGAACAAAACCTTGATGACACTTTCACGATTTACTTATATCAACTATTCTGCATCTCTTATGCTTCACCCCGATAACTCAAAGTCCCACTTCTTATACATGGCACAGGAAATCGGACCATGACACTAGGGTAATAGGAAAAACAAAGGCAAAAATACTCGCCCGATGATATAATCAACGCTGCCCAATCTACAACATCTCGTTGACACTTGCTTCGATCCTGACATTCCACAGTTCGTCGACCGATTCTTCAAGGACCTCAAGTCGAAGACCCTCATTGTGTTTTTCCTGTCTTCGATTGATAAACACATTTTTTAATCCATATATAATGACCAAAATTATTATACGAATTAATTATATTTAGTAAATAGGTTTTAGGACGGCAAAGCAAAAAAGAAATATGAGTTTATCCAGATCTAACCCACCTTTGAAGTGTCTCTCTCTATTCGTCCGGTGCTCCTCCCCTTCTACTTCTTCTGCTTTGTCCTCCTCTTCCAGAGTCACCACCGCTTCCCAGGTCGTCACAACCTCCCCCTCAAACTGCAGCTGCTAGCCACCGTTGCAGCCTCTCCCTCAGGCCACAACCGCCGGGTCTTCGGCTCCATCCTTCTCAACCCCCTCTTCCACAAGGCAGTGAGCTCTGAATCGATCCAGTGGTCACCATTTGCGATTTTGTTGCTAAACAAGGAACAATTAGGGGGTCGATGTGTGTGAACTGAGTGGGCGTGCAATTTCGGTAGTTTGGATATATGTTTGGGCCCGTAAGTTTTTGTAGATTGTGTTTCGATTGCTTAACGATCGCATTATATGTTTCTCGCTCTCGAGCAATAATATGTTTGTGTGTATTTGGTTTTCTTCAATAAATAAATTTTCAAGCCATATAGAAATGTAACGAATGTAGGAGGGGAAGTTAAGCAACTGGTGCTTACTACTTAGTCGATAAAATGTTTGAACGGTGTCCTGGCACTGAGATCAGACAGTGTTAAGGTTCATAACCGATGGGATGTGGACACTTTATGCTGAAACTATGTGATTGGGGTTTAATGCTGCGTTTTGCTTGCACTCCAAAAGCTGAAGATTGACTTACTCAACCAAGATGCTTGCGAGTTTGATAATAAGTTTATAATGTCCCAAAACAATAAGGTTATACTGAACCCATTTCGCGATTTATGGATAGCCCAAGCCGAACTTTCACAATCACCTTCATGCCCCTGTTCATAACCTGTTCCCTAACTGCCTTGTAAACTTGATGACTCATCGTGTGTTGTTACTCCTTATTTAAAGGCAACAATTTAAGAAGAAAATTTGCTTAAAATAAATCCCAAGTATGGGTTAGGTCCAACTCAAATTCGATCTAATCCACCCATTTGATGACCTTAGTCCAAATTAGAAGAGAATGTGGGGGCTTGAATGGCCATGGGTTTTTAGGACAGGCGTGCTAAAACATGAATAGTTGTCACTCGTGAGTACTCTGTCTATCACCCATTTCAATGCTTCGGTACTTCTACTTTTTTAGATAATTGGACAATCTAGTTTATGTCAAGGCTTTAAGCATTCATCCCACAGGCTAAAGCTTAAGGTTTTTCCTACTTCACGACGCAGTACCACCTACTGAGACAAAATTAGAAGCAATCCCATCATATAATTAATTTGCGAAGTACAGTAACTACCATGAACATAGATGAAGCATCCTATAGTCTTTATACAATGAAAATAGTTGTACTTTTATCTCCTAGGATGCATTTTGTTCAGCTTTCTCAATGAGCTTTCAGCTTCTAAAACCCTTTAAAGAAATGCTGGAACGTTTGGTAAATATTTCGAAAAAGCTTTTGGTCAATTGCTAACTTTGGAAATGTTGAAAGCTCAATACTACTCCCACCCAGCCTTGTAAAATAGCATTTGCGAAATGCTGAAATCATGATTAAAATATTTTTTTCTTTTTAAAATTATCCTCACTAATATTTTAATTTTCCAATTTTACCCCTCATTGTAATTATTCATCTTCACATGAGGGTGGCACCAGTGAGGCCACATTTGGTCGGCCAAGGGCTAACGAGGGTCACACAACCCAAGAGACCTTCACAAGGGATCGCATAACCTCAACCGATTGCCCCCTAGGGTCACATTACCCAAGGTAAGGATCGCCTAGGGTCATGAGACCTAGGCGGCCCTGCCTAGGTCTTGCATAACCTCAGGCAACAATCGGTTGGGTTGCACAACCCTTGACCCTCACCCGGCCCTCATCGAGGGTTGCCTAAGGTTGGGCTACCTCAACTAACGACTGCCGGTGCCAGATCTGGCTCCTCAATAACCATAGTCTTTTGTCAGTTCCAATGAAGAGTTTAGGTCCTTTTTTAATAAAAAAAAAAATACACCCAAAGCCCATTGAAAAACCAATCACTACTTGAATTCAAGGTTCATTTTCAAAGAGTTTTTACCGAGCATAATTTGCATTTCTCTAAAGGGTTTTAGCTCTTGGCATTTGCATTATATACAAAGCCCATTTGCAAAGTTGAACCAACCTCATCGATAGTTAGGCACTTCTCTTAGAAAAAAAGAAGATAGTATTGATTACAGTAGAGGCACAATAGGGGCAAAAAAATTGATCGGAGGGGGGGGAAACGGAATTACATTGATAAGCTCATAGAATGCGGCTAATTGAGATGTACTTGTTGGTGACTATAATTCAGGGACATATGCTAATCATATTATACAAGATTATCTAGTTTACTCACGGAAAAGAGAGAGAAAAAAAAAAGACTCCTCTTTTACAGCCGGAAAAAAATGGATTAATAGATCATACAATTGAGCATGGCCTCGTACAAATAAATTCTGGCAGCAAATCCATCGCAGGGAAGAAACATTCGAGGCCTCCGGGGCAAGAGAGGTTCCAGTTGAGGATCGGTATCTTTTGAAGCTAAAGGCCTCTGATTTCCGGACTCCAACTCGGGAATCGAAAGATCCTCTCCCGTTTGCCTGAGTAATCTCCCCAAGAGACTGGGTCTCTCCTCAGGTGGAGGATCGGGTGCTGTGGGCATTTCTTTTATGCTTTGGACATGCTGGAGGCAGACTTGAACGTCATCATGGACTCGAACGAAGAACCATTCCTTGCCAATCATGTCAACCCCTCCGGACTTTGAAAAGTTAAGCAGGATGTCCTGGTTCGGATTGGAAATAGCAATCCGCCACACCAAGAAATGTCTTAGATGCTTGTGGAGATGGCAAAAAGAACTTCCGGCGGGACTGACAAGAAAATGAACCAATTGTTCTCGGTAGAGGTCAACAAACCTGAATGTCCCGTGATTTGTACTCTTGATGCAAGTCCTTTAAAGCTTGAAGAGCACTGGAATCAACATATGTCACGGCTGCAACAAGAAACGAAGATGTGATTCTAAGATGTGGCAGCACAAGAACCCCAGTGCAGTGAAGCCAAGCCCCATATCAGCATGAGTAACAATAAATGAGATTGTACATCTGTTTCCATGAACTTTAAGCCGAGAATGATGGAAATCCTACAAAAAATCTGCATTGTTTTAAGGTGAGGCTTGACTGGCCGAATTCTTCTGTATCCACCAACAATTAAACCAAATTATGAGGCCTGTTGCAACATTAATCCAAGCTCTTGGCCCGAGGATTTGGTGTAGATTTTCATAAAGAACAAAACAGATATAACATTAAAATTTAGCCGACATTTAAGAAATCATTTATTCGTGAAACATCAACTCAACTATATTCTTATAAGTTGACATAAGCGAAAAAACACATCAATATAGAATACTTTGTCCGTGGTTCATGGAACTAATACTTCATAACCTTTCCCAAAATAAGGCAATTTTTTTTGTCCAAAAAAAAGAAAAGAAAAAGAAAAGGCTACAACTGCTCCACCTATTGACAGGCCTATAAAGCCTATAATTTAACTTATGATGATCAACAACAGACATGTGCATGATAAATTATGTCCACGCTCGGAATAAATTTCCCTAGCCTGGAAGAAAATTAGCTTGAAAACTGAGTTGTAGGATCAAACTAAGTTTTCAAGAGACAGGAGAGATACATTGCAAGCTGACTAGGGGTTGGAGGATCAAACTAAGTTTTCAAGAGACAGAAGAGATACATTGCAAGCTGACTAGGGGTACGAATGATAAAATTTCTATTTCTCTGTTTCTTTGTTTCTCTATTTCCCGAAACAGGTTTGGAACATAAATCCATTTGGTAACGCAATTTAATTTTTCTATTTCTGGAACAGATTTCTATTTCAGAAATAAATTTGAAGAAGAAATCAGAAACTAAAATTTTTAATTTCTCAATTTTTGAAACAGAAATTGATTTCTCAATTTCTGGCCAAAAATCAATTTCTATTCTAGAAATTTTGTCATGCGTACCCTAAAATAACTAACTATTATATACTTTCACTTCCATATTAATTCAACATAATAAAGACTCTAATGAAGGATCATTTCCATATTGTTTTTGTATAGATAACCAAATGCACCACTTAAATGACAACTTACGTGCCATCTCCAGAATAACAAAATAAACACTATCAACTTCCGAGCCTCGCCGTGTGGCCTCAATTTCATATTCCCGTAGCCTGAAAATGAACCAGATAGGGAGGGCAAAGCCATATAATTACCGATCTTTAATGTTACTAATATTGGCAAAATATATTGGAGCATCAATCCGAACAATAACAATGCCATTGTAGGCATACGCTTCTGGGTACTGTTCTATATTTCTATAGACAGTGATGCCAGGTAGGCGCCCCAAGCCAGCTGCAAAAAAGATAAGAAGCTGTGAAATCTTGAGGAAGATGGTTACAGGAGTACATTGACATGCATCAACACGAGAGAGAGAGAGAGAGAGAGAGAGAGAGAGAGAGAGAGAGAGAGAGAGTAGACATTTGGAAAAGCAAATGAAGCAGCTTTCACACTTGAAGGAAAACATCGACAAGAAGGAAATACAAGGACACATGGCAATGGCATTGTTAACCAGATAACCAGCAGTGAAGACTAAAAACATAGAGCAGCTTATAAGTAAATCGACTGACCGATATGTGGATTGCTGATTCAGGAATGTCAAAAGCAATAGAAGCACCAATCTATAGCATCAACATGTCAAAATTGGATCATAAGTTCCAAGCTCCCTTAGCGGTTCCTATGATGATAAAGCTGCTTAATGTTGGGATTATTAAAAATCGATAGTGACCTTCTCAAAGCAATTCCATCCTGTACTCTAAGTACATCAAGGGAGCTCATAATATCTAGTATGCCTGAATAAATGTACATACAGCATAAATATCTATATTCAGTAGCTCAAATGCCGCTGCTCCAGGTACTCACCCCAAAAAGCACACAATTTCAATACCAAGGAACAATGTTATTGTGCTAGTAATTGTCCAAAGAAGAAAATCTTTCTTATCCACATGCCAAAGAAATATAGCTTCCTGATAATCCACCTGAAATACAAATTAGCAATAGCTTGAATTTCCATTTCATTAGTAAATAAACTAACAGTAATTCTCGATCCTTTCCGTACTTTGAGATTAAGTCGGTTCTAAAAAATTTTTCACTAAGAAAGTAATTAAAGCGGACATTCACTTGGACATCAAGGATCTATTTAGAATATGAAATTAATATCGACAACAATTTCTGTCATAAGATGGCAGATTAAACAGAAAATCCCAATTTGCTAACACTTGCAAATTCATGGCAAGTGTAAACACAGAACTACTTTACTTGTGCGAAATCTATTATGTAGCTCATGATAAGATAAAATAAGCATATATTGATTAATAACTTAAAGATTTCAGCTGGAGGATGATATAGGCTTCCGAGGCCTATTAGTACTTCGTAAATGGATATTTTGGAGACTTATCACTCAGATAACAAGCAAACCAGAACAGAAATGCAGATGAAAAACAAACTAGACTAGATCTTCGTAAGTGCAATACAAACAATAAAATAAGGTTGATGGCGTTAGCGAGATTGGAAGCGAGCGAATGAGAAACAAACTAACTGTAAGTGTGACAGCCCGATTTTCCAATCCTATTTTCAAAATGAGAAACAAACTAACAATTGAGTCCTAAAACTTACAAAGAGTTCAATCAAGTCCTAAAACTTGTGTGACTTGTCCAAAAGTGCAATTAAGTCCTAAAGTTAACACCGTTAAGAAAGTTAATGGAAATTCCCGATTTTCCAATGATTTTTATTTTTTCTATTTTCAAAATAAATTGATTAAAAACTAAAAAGGAAAATCTAAATTTATTTAAAAAAAGAAAAATCTAAATTTATTTAGAAAAACAAAATTGTTCAAAAAAAAAAAAAAAAAAAAAAAAGCGTCCTTGAGTCGACCACTCATGAGAAAATTAGTCTATCCCGGGTGAAGGGCCGACGAGGCCCGCCTTAAGAGTTTCTAATGCATCGACTCGCCCGCCCGGGCGAGGCCTCGTCGAGCGCTCGGGGCCGGCGAGGCTCGCCGAGGCTGGGTCGGCCCTCGCTCGGGGCCGGCGAGGCTCGCCAGATTGACCGAGCCTCGCTGCCCCGGCGAGGGCCGACGAGGCCTCGCCGGGCGGGCGACGGTCGCCGTCCCTCGCCGGGGCGGCCGTCGCCCCCACAGGCGAGGCTCGTCGGCCCTCGCTCGGGGCGAGGCCGATCCGCTAATGGGCGGCGGCGGAAGTCCACCGGGTCATTTTGTTTTTCTAAATAAATTTAGATTTTTCTTTTTTTTAAATAAATTTATATTTTCCTTTTTAGTTTTAATCTAATTTTTAAAGATTTTGATAAAAAATAATTTTAAAAAGCCATTTGAAATTAGAGATCGAAGATCGTTTTAGGACTTGATTGAACTCTTTTGTAAGTTTTAGGTCGACTCGACAAAGGCATGTGATCGAGTCGTGTGGGTGATTCCAAGAGTTTCGCATCGACTCGCAAGGGTCATTACGGCACGATTAAAATTGATTAGAGATCGAAGATAGGTCGACTCGACAAAGGCATGTGATTAGGTGTGGGTGATTCCATCAGATCGCACAATTCTTGTCGATCGGCACTGGGCCGACTTTTCTATCGATTGGGTACCCTGTGTTCGTATTTGAAACCTTGAGATTACCTCGACAACCGAAAGTCGCCAATGTTTCAAAGATGTACATTGTGGCTTGAGATGATCAACCACAGGTCGAATGCATGAAAATTTCTAAAGGCTACCCGGTAGGTTGGGCCGCGCTAGTATCGTGCCAAAGTGAAATTAACCGTGGGATTGAGATCGAATTCAAAAATTGGAAGTCTGGGTGTGTCACAAATCATTTCGGGATCATTGAATCATTTTTGGAAGATTTTTCTTGCAATCGAGTTCTTTGGCAAATTAAATCGAAAAATGGCTAATTTGGCTCGAGAAATTAGTAGGCCCGCTTTTGGTCGTACTTTTGGGACTTAAATTGATTATATAGTCAAGTGAAGATGTGAATTGAAGTGTGGTGACATTGAATTTATTTTATGGACTTCAATTTGGCTCAATTGGAAGTGGATTGAATGGAATTGAAGAATTTGATGCACAAGAATTGGACCCCGGCGGAAAAGTAAATTGCAACCATTGAATAATGTTGTGGGAGAGGAGATAGTGGAAGATGACTTCATGCGGGTGATGTCATGCTGATTGAAGCCAAGCGAATGGGGTGTTGACAAGTGGCAAGAGCCCATTGGTTCTTCAAAAGGTGGGATGTCATCCATCATCTTCAACCTTTGGAGGAGAGAGAAAGAGGAGGGAGGGAGCTGCTCGACCGGACCAGCCAGCCGAGCCCGACGCCGCCCCACCGCCGCTCGACGCCGCCAGCCGGAGCTCCTCGCCGTCGTGGTCGCCGTTCGCTGCCGCCGCCCGCTCGCCCGTGCACCGCCTCGCCGCTTCGCCCGTCGCCCTCGTCCGCGCCAGGCCGCATTCCAGCCGCTCGTCTGAGCAGCTCGGGCCTCCGTCGAAGCCTCCATCGCCGCCGTCAGCCTCGCCGGAGCTCCGCCTGAGCTGTCGCCGGTCTTCTCCGCCGCCCCCGAGCCCATTCTATCGCCGGAACCGCCCCATCTCCGCCGTGCACAGCAGCCAAGAAAATGGGTATGGCAGCCCCTTCGTGGCTCGTTTTGGCCACCTTCCCGAGTCCGGATGCTCGGCCCACTTTGAGGAAAGTCGATCCCCGCGTCGTCCCCGTCGTTTTGGTCCGTTCGGTTCGCTAATCCAGTGAGTTTAACTCACTAAACCTCGCTTAGAGGGTTAATGATGCTTTATTTATGTGTGTTTAGTTTATGTTAAGTGTTATTAGGTGGTTAGTTTAATTTATTTAAGTGTAGATTATGTTAATGTGCTTGATTAACTTAAATTGTGTTTAATTTAAAGTTAAGTGGGTGTTTATATTAATATAAACATTGATGTGACATAAAGGAATTTACTTTTGATTTAATTAAATATCTCGAAATTATTTAATGATTTAATAATATATTATTATTCGAAATTATTAAAATATTATTATTTAATTATTTTCGGAATAAATTTAATTATTTATTAAATTCCGAAAATTTTGTCGGGACCCTAAATTCTTAGAATTTCGTGCCGGTCGCCGCTGTATAGTCGGATTTTGAAATTGACGATTGGATATTAGAAATTGAATGTGGTTTGTGAAAAATATGGATATTATTATTTAATTAATTTTCGGAATAAATTTAATTATTTAATAAATTCTGAAAATTATTTTGGGACTCTATTTTCTTAGAATTTCGTGCCGATCGCTGCTGTGCATTTAGAATTTGAATTTGATGAATGGATGTGGCAAATTGGGTGTTGATTGTGACAAATATGAATTTTATTCATAAAAACCCAAGTGTTGGGTTTTGATGCAAAAATTGGATTTTAATAATTATATTAAATAGTGGGGTTTGAAAAAGTGAGATATTGGCTTTTTGATTCGAAATTAGCGTGTCCCCACACACGTGAGTAATTTCTGGAATATTTTTAATATGAAGAAAAATTGCAGGGATCACTATTTTAAGTGGAAGATTGATTGAAATACAAAGTGTTACGGGGCCGAGTATGCTTTGGCTGTGTGATAACTAAGAGGAATCGTTAAAAGCTGGGTCATTGAGCCGGACTTACCCCTATATGGGATGCCCATGCAGTGGTTGTGGGTCGCAGTTGATTCTGGGCCCATGCTTCTTCGGGAACGCCGTCGATGTCTTGACGAAGCCGCGCTCCAAGGTGGGAGGTGATGCCTGGCTATATGCCGTAGATAGCCGAACAAATGAGTAGGCTATGCCTTTGTGTGGCGATGAATAATAATTGGAATGCGTGCTAAGTGCGATCGTGATTTATATGAAAGTGATGGCGTTCAAATTGTTTGAATTATTATTACTACCCGAGATTGTGTGATATGAATTGTGCTAACCTGCAGGAAGGAATTGAGGCGAGGTAAGTTCTCTGTGTGATGTGGCTAGGCCACCCGGGGCGTATTTTCTTTCTAATATGGGTTTAGGGGGTTGAACTTGCTGAGACATCGTCTCATCCCGGTTTGGGGAATAAAATTTCAGGTCCCTAGATGGCGGTCGTGGAGGACCCGAAGCCTTAAGTCTGGAAAGGTGGAGAATGAAGTATCGGTGAACGTGTCCTGCTAGTTGGTTTTAGGGTAGTCCCCCTTTTGTCGAGCTGGTTTATTTTATAGACAGTCCAGAGTTGTATTTAAACCTATGTGTTTGTAAATGAGTGTTTGGTATTGTGATTGATTGCCTGCTTTTCTATCCCGTATTTAATGGTAAGGGGTTTTATAATACTTTCCGTTTGCGCAATAATAAATGAATGGGTCGGCGACGTATCCTGGGATGTCGCATATTTGATCGACCGCAGTGGGATGTGCGCGCGCTCGGGGTTCGGGGCGTGACAGTAAGTCTGTAATGCATAGTCAGATCAACTTGGAGTGCATTTTTTCCTATGTAAAAACATTATGTCAAAGGTGTTGATGCTGAGCTTTAAAGTGTCTTTTGTGGAACATATTGTTATGTTTTGTAACGAAAAAATATTTTGCGTATAGACCTATGTGAGGGTTGCACGTTACAGGTTACACATTTCGCTTGAAGATCCCTAATATTAAAAGGGTGCATGCTTGATACGTTTTTCAATATTTTTGACTCCACTATCCTATTTCAAAATTTTATAGAAGGTTGCTCTGTTAAGATAAGTCATATCCTTTCATATCTTAAGGCATCATTGGAAACATTCGTACGGTAGGCAAGAAAGTAGTCATGCTATCTGTCCGGAAATGGATAGTCATCAATAATAATAAGCAGGGGACCAACAAAAATGCGCCGGCAGATCATGTGTTCTCGGGTAATTCATTCAGGACAGCCCCCAGTACTTTTATAGGTAGACGCGCTCTTGCGTACAGACTAAAATCTGACAGCAGTTCCAATTCATATACCATTTTCACAGAATGTTGGAAAAGTTAGTGATTCAGCATGAAGTCAGCACAACATCATCATCAGAAAAGATGAACTCCTCGATTTTAATCAGCCACACTAAGATGACTGAATAGAAGTCTTCTAAGAGTTCCTTAGTTCTTGGTTCTTCATATCAACTTTAATACGAATTAAAACAGGATTAATTACCAGGCCCATAACAGCAGATATCACAATGGCAGCGAGTGCACGATGCAGATAACAAAAATGTTGAGCCAATAGTTAGTATTTCAAATGAAGATGAGACCGATAAACCTCCTCAAATCCTTCCCTTAAGTCATCGGTTACAAAACAAAGCACTATTTAATCAGCATGCGTGTGCTCCTAAACTAGGAGAAAGAGAAAGTAAACCCACCATCCCGACATAAATGCAGATCCATAAGAACAACAATTGCCGACAAGGATGCATACCTGCGGTATATATTCAAACAATGAAGTCAAGAATATAAGGGCACAGCCCATTATGATTCCTGTAACACTTCCAGATACACCTGACTTTGCATCACTTTCCTGGTTTACAGCTGGTCAGGAAAAGGAGGCTGAGAGCAACATAGCAGATTGTTATCCCCACTGCGACCTAATAGTTTAAGTGGCGGAGGAGGGAGCGGGGACCGAAGGGGCGTGGTGGGAGGGCGAGAAATTCGAGCGGAAATATCGACGGTGGAACGAATTTGATGGGGATCAGCTTTTTGACCCCGGCGCGATCCGGGGATGATGATCTTTTACTCAATCGCGCGGTGGTTATTTTACATTCAATTTGTAGATTTTATGGGGGCTCATAATGATCCGGGAATTCATTTTCGTGATGCGACAAAAGTTTAAAAGATCATAGTCAATATGGCAATAATAAGGATTTTCAGAATCTCGACCCCTCGTTTGCTGAAAACATATTTAGTTTGCTCTTCTTCACGCGATAAATGATTGGTATCGACCCAATTATTAGACTACTCCTAAAAAGAATAGCCAGACAGACGTGACTACCTAGCATTTAGTCACCAGTCATTTTCATTAGCCCCCACTTCTTTATTTAAGTTATACTCATTGCCTCCTGGATTTTCAACTCCTAACCCCTCATCACGGTTCCGATCTAGTTTCTCGATAATCATCACATAAAAATTCATGGGTTGATACAACTTTTCATTAAAGAAAGGAGGGAGAGCCGTGGTGCATTTCAGCAACCACCTGTTCCATCTCCAGCATCTCGAGAGTGAACCTTGTGAGTAACTGATTTCCTGACTTCTTTGCAGAGGCGTGGTGTAATTCCACCACCGAACAGCCTACTAATTCAATGCCCTAGTTAGAGTCTAGGGACCAAGGGACCCGCATCACTTGGGGGATTCCCACCCCCACCAGGTTCTCCCTGAAGTGCTACTTAGCCTTTTTAAGGACACGCTCAGGTCCATAGTTTCTCAATAATCATCACATAAAAATTCATCATTTTTTTATAAATAAAAAAAAGGGTCGGTATGATTCCAATGAAACTGGCATCGATGGAGACCTAACAAAGCCCCATCATCCAATCAAATTGCATCTGAAGTTGAACGCATATGCTTCTCAGGATCATGCACGGATACGTCCAAATTGATAGAAACAAAGTGAATTTTAAAAAGGTCAGTCTCCTGATTAGCTGATCAAGAAAAGGATGGGATAAATTTTATCCTGACTGCCAAACATAACCTAATAGTTTAAGCTTTTAGGATAAATAGCTTAAAATTTTTTGAACAAATATTGCATGCTTGATTTTAGTAATTTAAGTGTTTTGTTATATCAAGGATTCCTTAATATAGCAATTTCGACCTCATCCACCCTTGATGGTTTTTAGATTGTTACCCCCACTACGACCAGATGTAGCCAAACGAGACAACAGCATACCAACATCCTCCTTGCTCATTCTTAATAGAACAATTGATAATGGTATTCACAAAATTTCACATGATATTAGAGTAAAAATTATGAAAATTTTAATGTTTCCAAGTTTTTGTTTCTCTCACAATGAAATATTCTTATGCTCGGCATTAGATATAAAAATTAAACTCAGTGTGATGGGGAGTGATAAAATATTAAAAATATTAAATCATATGTTCATCAAATAACATATGATTTTAAAATAGTTGGTAATGATCCTATAAAGTCTCACGGTAGGTATCAAGAGGCAAAATTTCCTCTATGATTGCTGAAAAGCACTTAAAGATGTAATGATATTTTAATTCAAATGGAATTATACACAGACAAGCAAGATGTTTGTGTTGAATATGAAATCCGCTATCTGCACACATGGATCGATGCAAAAATGACGCTTAAAGTGCATAGTTCGAAACAATTGAATCAACAAGCAAAAATTGATTTTTAGATTTTCTCGGAGCACCCCAAATTATCCACCTAATGAATCATAAAATATGAAAGAAATTACGAATTTTCTCGTTTTCCTGAAACAGTAATTACGACGGAAGCATGCGGATGCCTCGGGACAATTCCGGCACTCCCTAGAAGCAGGGCCTTCTCCGACCGGCGTCCAGCAGCAGCGGAGAAACTTCGCCCCGGACTTTGGCGTTGCGCTACGAGACGTGCCGCCTCTAAAAAAAAACAACTGGCGGGACGGCTAGTTACCACAGAACCCAAAAAAAAAAAAAAACGCGTACGACCAACACGGTCCTACCCAACGGGAATCTTTTAACCGATAACCAACCCACGTCTTCCACGCACACACCGCTTCTTTTTCCCTCTCCTCTCCTTATATATACTCGTCGCTACCTTCCCCTTCTGGCAGTCTCATCCAAAAACTTGTCAGCTACATCTTCAACTGACGCTCAATTTCTCAGCTTACTTCACTCGAATCAACTCACCAATCACTATGGACCCTTCCCCAATCAAAGAAGGGAAACCCACCAAAATGAAAAAAAGAAAGAGGTTTATTCTCCCTCGCCGAGGGGAAGAGGAGAAACCCACCAAAATGATAAAAATAGAGGGGGTTTTTCCGCACTCAACCCACCAATATGGCTTTGGAGATCTGCGTCAAGGCTGCTGCTGGAGCACCCGATATTCTTGGAGACTGTAATTTTCGCCTCTGGGTGATGTTTCGTCATGTGGGTGAGGGGATTTTTGTGTTTTCGCTGATCGGGCTGTGTGGTGTTTTCTCCGTGTTTGTTTAGGCTCGTTTTGCCAGCGGGTCATCCTAACTTTGGAGGAGAAGAAAGTCCCGTACAAGACCCACCTCATCAATTTCAGTGAGAAACCCCAGTGGTAAGTCTTTCTCTCTCTCTCTTTAGGCGATTTTTGCGAGGAATGTCGTAATTTTTTCGGTGTTTGGTCTTTCGGGATTGTAAAGGTTCTGGTCGTTATGATGATCTTTTTGTGACGAATGTTTCTGATAGGTTATTGGAAGTGAATCCGGAAGGGAAGGTGCCGCTGATCAAGATCGATGATAACTGGATCGCCGACTATGATGTGATTGTTGGCATTCTTGAGAAGAAATACCCTGAAACTCCGCTCACTCCTCCCCCTGAGTTTGCATCTGTGTATCTCTCTCTCTCTCTCTCTCTCTCTGTACGTGTTTGTGTCTGTGTGTGTGTGTGTCTGTGTCTTGTGTCTGTTGTCCTGTCATGTTTTCACCATTCTGGTTTATTTTCTGTCTGTTCTTTGTTTGAAATATCTTGCTATCAGTTTTCTTCATCAGTTTCATGGAAGAATTCCTTTTGCTTAGCGTTTTGCTTTTGCTTAAGAGACATTGATGGGTACTGATGCTTAGCGTTCTCTTTTGCTTCTTTTTAAGCCTAGCTAAATGTATGGGCAGTAACATGTGTATTGCCAAAATTTCTTGAAAAGCTTGTTTTCTTTTCTTATATCAGATAGATAGATCGGACTCTGTTTTCTTGAGTTTTGAATTTCAACCAGCGTTATGCCTTCTTCTAAAATTGCAGGGGCTCGAAAATTTTCATCTCCTTTGTGAATTTTGTGGAGAGCAAGGACCCAAGTGATGGCACTGAGCAGGCATTGCTTGGTGAACTGAAGGCGCTGGATGAACATCTCAAGGCTCATGTAAAATGCATATTCACAGTCAACTGTACATAAAATGGCTCGAAAATTTTGCAATTTCTTCTGTAGGTTTACTGGTGCGTATTATTGTGGTTACAGGGTCCATACATTGCTGGAAAAAAGATAACAGCGGTTGACTTGAGTTTGGCCCCCGAATTGTTCCATCTTGAGGTTGCTCTCGGCCACTTCAAGAAATGGACAGCTACACCAAGGTAAAATACGATGTTCGTGGCCTCTCATGTTTCTGCAAATTGTTTTCTGTTGGCAAGTGTTAAGTTTTGGTAGAATGAGGTTTCATTGAGCTAGCTATTATGAGTGCTGTGAGGGGTTGATAAATGGGCAGAGAAATTAACAGCCATCATGAGTGCTGCATATATGGCGATGCCTTGGTGGTTACTTGACCGGTAGGTGACCCATCATCGCAGTTCTTGATGCAGGAGGGGCATTGTTTAATCATAGTACAGATTGGGTTTTCTAGCTCTTTTAAGTGGATTAGGCTAATCCTTGAAAAACTTTCTCAATGATTTTCCGTTTGTGTTTTCCCGGACAATGGTTTTTCTTCCTTGATCGTTGTCCAGGTCTTTTCATTTGCTTCTCTGGCATCTTGAGCAGCTCCTTTGAAAATGCACAGGTTCATGTGGACACTTTAAAAACAACTGTGTTGGGAATTAACGAATCCCCAAAAAACGGTTTCGACACTAAATCGAACCCCTAAATCGAATGCGGAAGACAAGCTCGGGAAAAACTCGTATCACCGATCCTAAAGCACACCATGGATTCGAGCGTACCTTGTTAGCCACAGATTAGACACCGATGCCGATAAGAGGAAGAGAATTTGGCCATGTTCAATCTGATGACGACAATTCGCTTGGAAGGGGAGAAGAAAGTTGCCTTGTGCTTACTATTTCTTCTATTTGAGAGAGAGTGAGCGTTTGAAAGAGAGGGAGACATATGTACGTTAATGCCAAGAGATACGTTCTCCCTCTCTCTCCTCCCTTATATATGTCCCTAAAAAAAAACAATTAATCGTGCCCCTTCATCCATGGGCCCTACTCTTGTGGGCCGGACTTTTAGGCCCAACATGGGCGGACGAGCCTTAAGCCCATCACTAATAAAACCATCATCTCCCACTCGCACGTGGTGGGGCGAATGCAATTCTCTTTACCTCTCTTCAACATTCATACCGGTGAATAATCCGTGCGACCAAAGATACTTTTGAGAGCTCGTTCTTTATACATCCAGAATATATAGCAGCTCATATTGGGCGTCACACTCGAGTAGATTTAGTATGTAGTACCATAGATCGATCGATCACATTTATATCTCTCTTGATCTCTTTTAAACAATGATATATATATATATATATATATATTGTATTCACAATTATAGTTATCACAAAGACAGTCATAATTGGTCGATCAGTGAATACAAAAGTACAATGTGATTTTTCAAAATAGATATTCCTCTTTCCTTCAAACTCTCAATTTCAGTTTAGCTTGCTTTTCTAAAAATGTCCCATTAGATCGAATCAACTTATGACCATTGGCAACATCCTAAGATAGCAAACACTAAATAGAAATCTTGAGAATAAGTAAGAGTCATAAGGGGACTAAAAATTGAGGAACTCTTTTCCTCAAGAGTCTCACACGACATAAAAGTTGAGATCAAACTTTTGCCACTCTTATTGGTCTCTCATGCATACGTAGTATGAAATACGTATTACGGTATTAGCT
The DNA here is from genome assembly GCA_014182575.1 of Eucalyptus decipiens. Lineage (NCBI taxonomy): Eukaryota > Viridiplantae > Streptophyta > Magnoliopsida > Myrtales > Myrtaceae > Eucalyptus > Eucalyptus decipiens. The sequence continues at coordinate 52,427,326 of CM024615.1, forward strand.
CATTTCCCATGGAGCGTATGTCTACACCTTCAATACCGTACAGATGATAGTTTAGACATACCCAATGTCTAACTTGAGTTCACGTATCTACTCATTCACAAAATTCATCAGAACTCACATCTAGCATCTTAGACAGATTAGGTAAAATATGTGGGGTATTTTACTTTCGGACATCGCAAGCATTATGTCATCATCTTAACACTCAGTTAAGGCGACATACGTATTTTAAGCTTGAGCTCTCGATTATCACCTAGATAATAAGCTTAAAAATAGTCTCATCTCTATTTATCACACAGTAAATAGAGGTGATTACCCGTGTGAGTGGGTTAATCTTTTATCTGTCCGACATACTTCCTCAACTTAAAATAATGCACTGAGCATTTAAGATGCATAAAGATCATACATAGATTCATAGGCATTAATCAATGAAAAACGAAAAATTCATAAATGTGAACAACTCAGGGAAATTACAATTCAGTACATCAGACTTTACGCAATCCTAGAGATTTTACGCGACCACAAAACACATCTCTAGGTATTGGCTTTGTCATAGGATCTGCTATCATTCTATGCGTAGATATGTACGGTAAGTTCACATCCTTTCGTGCAACCATATCTTTGACAAAGTTATACTTGGTATCTATATGTTTGGTCTTGCCATGATATTTTGGATATTTGGTGTACGCTATAGCTGCTTGACTATCACAGTTAACCAAAAATCTCTTAAGCCAAACTCCTTCTTGTACCGCTGTTGATAATGCCACGAACTCAGCTTCCATCATGGACAAGGCTATACACGTTTGCTTCTTACTGCTCCATGATATGGCGCCATTGTTCAGTAGGAAAGCAAATCCAGAGATAGATTTCCTTTCATCTAAATCTCCTCCCCAATCAAAGCATCCGAATAGCCTTCAAGTCGCAGATCCTTTCCTTAGTAATTCAACTTGTAATCAGCGGTTCCCTTCGATACCTCGGTATTCTCTTAACGGCTTTCCAATGTCTTTGGACTGGATTGGATTGGTATCTACTCACCATTCCGACTGCAAAACATATGTCGGGTCTTGTACACATCATAGCGTATATCAAGCTCCCAACAGCACTAGCATAAAGAATATGTTTCATTTGTTCCTTCTCTTGTGGAGTCCTTGGACACAGTCTATAGCTCAATCCTTCACCTTTTGCAATAGGAGTGTCTATGGGTTTACAATTTTGCATACGAAATTGTTCAAGAACCTTATTTATATAGGTTTCTTGCGAAAGAGATAACGATCTCTTTGAACGATCTCTTGAAATCTTAACTCCAAGAATGTATGCAACCTCACCCATATCCTTCATCTCAAAGTTGGAAGACAACCAACTCTTGACAGTATTAACAAACTTCATATTGCTTCCGGCAATCAGTATATCATCAACATATAATGATATGATCACAAATTGATCCTTGGATCTTTTGATATATACGCAATGATCCTCATCAATCATTGTAAAATCATATGCCATTATGGCATTATGAAAACGTATATACCATTGTCTTGATGACTGCTTAAGGCCATATATCGACCTCAAAAGTCGACATACCTTTTCTTCTTGGCCTTTCACTATGAAACCAGCTGGTTGTTCCATATATATTTCTTCCTCTAATTCTCCATTGAGGAAAGCAGTCTTTACATCCACCTGATGTAACTCAAGATCCATACTAGCTACTATTGCCAGAATAATGCGAATCGATGTAAATCTTACTACAGGAGAAAATGTATCTTCATAATCAATTCCTTCATGTTGATTATACCCCTTCACCACAAGGCAAGCCTTATGCCTTTCTATCGAGCCACCAGCCTTTCGCTTTATTTTGAGAACCCACTTGTTCCCAATAGCTCTGTGTCCTTTTGGAAGATCAACCAGTTCCCAGACTTGGTTTGATTTCATTGATTCCATTTCCTCTTCCATTGCATGAATCCATTTTTCCTTACTAGGGTAATTCAGAGCCTCATTAATATTTATTGGCTCATCCTCATCTTGTGGAGCAACCATAAAAGTTTCTCCTTCAATGTCAAAACGTTGACGGGGAATACTTTGGCGACTTGTTCACCGTATGGGAGATTGTACACTTTGCACATTATTCCCCATTATGCTCCCACTTGGATGAGATAATGATGATGTCGTCTCATCATGTGGTTGCAATTGAGAATGAGTTGAATTCAATTCATCACTTCTCATATTACTCCCACTTGGACGAACTCCACTAATATCATTATCTTGATCCAAGGTTTCAAATAGGGAGTGATCTTCTCCTATTTTGCCATTCTTAGGAAATTCATCTTTTAAGAATGTGACATCTCGTGATTCAAATTCAGTTATACTCCCACTTTCCTGCTCATCTATGAACACATACCCTTTTGAGTGTTCTGAGTATATTATGAAAATACTATTCTTTTCTTTGGGATCCAATTTCCCAAACTTGTGAGAGGACTCATGTGTATAGGCAGCACAACCCCATGGCTTAAGAAAACTTAAGTCCGGTTTTCTACCTGTCCATAACTCATATGGAGTGGAAGTAACTGATTTGGAAGACACCCGGTTAAGTATATAGGCAGCAGTTAATAACGCATCACTCTAAAAAGTGATAGGTAAGTTAGCATGCGCCATCATGGACCTAACCATTTCTAGTAGGGTTCTGTTTCTTCTCTCCGCAATACCATTTTGTTGAGGAGTATATGGAATAGACAACTGTCTTTCTATTCCTTTTTCATCACACAATTTTCTGAACTCATCAGATAAATATTCTCAACCTCGATCGGATCTCAATGCTTTTATTTTCTTGTCTAATTGATTTTCTACCAGGTTCATAAACCTTTTGAAACAACTTATTGCTTCAGATTTATGAGAAATCAAATAGACATATCCGAATCGAGTATAATCATCAATAAAGGCGATGAAATAAACAGCCCCATACCTTCCTCTCACATTCATTGGACCACAGACATCAGAATGGATTAAATGCAGAGGAAATTCAGCTATTTTACCTTTCCCAAATGGTTTCCTTGTCGTTTTCCCTTCTAGGCAATGCTTACATATGGGCAAATCGACTTTTTCAATGTTGCCCAACAAGCCCTCTTTGGCTAGTCTATTCATACGTTGTTGGCCAATGTGACCAAGTCTAGCATGCCACACATTCACATCATTATCATAGGTATTAAGAGACGTGATAAGGGAATAACAAACATTTGCATTAACATAGTCAATATCTAATACAATGAAACCATCCAGAAAATAACCACAACCATAGTAATTTGTATTTAAAAACAAATCCACACCTTTATTATAGAAGTTCATATTAAAACCTAGTCTAACCAACACTAAAACAGACACTAAATTCCGATGAATCTTCGAAGCATACAATACATCATGAAGGAACAAAGTGCATCCACCACGCATGTTCAGTTGGCAGGTGCCAATTCCTTTCACTTCAACTCTAGAGTTGTTTCCCACATAGATCCACTTAGTTCCAGTTGGTACTTGTCGGAATTCGACGAAGGATTCTCTATCCTTCGCTACATGGTCTGTCGCTCCTGAATCCACAGTCCACAAAGGATTAGACTCAGTTAAGAATACAGAACTCGACACAAAAGCAAAGTTCTGAAAAGTACAATGGGTATTTACCTTCTTCGGCTCACGACAGTCGCGAGCATAGTGACCATTCTTGTCACAGTTGTAACACTTTACCCTTGCAAGCTTCTTCATACAAGGACGCTTTCCTCTTTCATGTTGGTTAAACTTGGGTTTCTTCCCTAAAGGGCCTGCTTCATTGCCTTTCCCTTTATCAAACCAGTTAGGGCACTTGCGCTTGGAGCTCGAAGCTCCATTTGAGCTAGAACTAGCATGATAGAGTTCAGCATCCAGCTTAGCTGCCAAGAGGTAGTCCTCTTCCAGCTCAAGATGACGCATTGCATCCTCGAAGGTTTTGATATTTTCATTATGAGTCAGGTGCACATTCATATGCTCCCAACTCTGAGGTAAGGAACGAATCACTGCTTGCACTTACTGCTCATCTGTCAAGACATGGCCAGCATCTTTCAGCTCATTTATCATGTTTGACATCTTTCTAAGATGTTGCTTCATGGTCTGACCATAAGGCTTCTTATAAGAGTCAAACCTGATAGTGAGCTGCCTCAGTTTAGTCACCGAAGTATGACCAAATTTTCCCGCCAATGCTTCCCACATTTCTTTGGCATTGTCAAAATGCCTAAACTCTGGCATGACGTCATTTTCCATGCTGCTTAGCAACGTGATGCGAGCAAGAGAGTTCTTTCTTTTCCACGCAGCAAAAGCTTCCTTGTCTCTCTTGTGCTGTGCAGTGCTTCCTTCTTCAAGTTCTACCATGGTCAGGTTAAGAGCCTCAAGTGCTTCTTGCTCTTTCAGCACATACTGGATTTTCATTTGCCAAATTTCATAGTTGTCACCATTGAGCTTTTCACCTTTGTTCAGCTCGACAACTATGTTTTTTGTGGCTGAAGCCATTGATCTGAACACATCAGACATCTATGCACGAATTATTAATGCCTATCATTTATGCATCCCTTTTGCACAGACTCATCATATTAATGAACAATTTCAAGTAAGGTTTTGGAATCAAAAGGTCACTATGTTTCCAATCATCCTTCAAAAATCCTAACTTAAAACTATCATTAATATGATTGTCATATGCAAAATCAATTCTATGAAGCTACAAAAAACTTCTAAACTACCCACAGCAACTAGTAATAACAGAAAGCAAATAATAGTTGACATACAATAATAATGCTCTCACATAATACAAATAACATATCAGTTGCTACATCAACAACAATCAGGTAGTAAACATTACATAAGATGTCCACATAGCACACTTAAAAAAGATCAGCCAATACATCTAACACCAAGTCAGCACACGAACTGGGAAATATTATCTTTTGCTCAATTTCTTGATCTTTTCCCTTGTAACAATCCAATAATATTCATTTACAAAATCCATCACAATTTTCTTATATGAAGCAGCTTCGTTGACATCTCATATGCGATTCAACACATCTTGCCATTCAGGTGGAAGAGTGTTCATGAAAAATCGAACCATCTCTGACTGTGGCATAGGACGACCATTCCATATGACCTTTTGAATTTTCCCATTGACTTCAAGGGCGTGATCAATTAAGTCACCACTCTCCCATCGATGATCAGTTAGCTCAGCTATCAGCTTAGACAGCCTTTCTTTTTGTTCATCGGTAATTGCGCGAATAGGTGTGCACAATCTCAAGGAAGGCATTGTTCCTGCAACAAATGTAGAACAAATAAGGGATTACATATAATCCACATAGACTTATTTGAAAAAGAAACACATTCTTTTCCCTTTTTTTTTTTGGGTCAACGGTCAACGGTCAGGTCGCCGGGTCGTTGGACCGATCGGACGGCCGAGCCAGACGTCAGCTAGCACGTGCGCGGCATGCGCTAGCTTCCATGCGGGTCGGGTCGGGTCGGGTCGCCGGCCGGCCAACGGTCGTCGGCGATGACGTCATCGATGACGTCATCCCGGCGGTTACCGTGACGTCATGGTGACGTCAGCACGCGCCGGTTCGCCGACCGGCGCGTGCCGATTCGCCGACCGGAGGCGCGCACGTGCCGGTCCGCCGACCGGCGAGTGTGCCACACGCGCTGGCCGAGCCAGCGCTTCGGGCGCGTCCGGCGTCGCCCGGCGGCGCACGACCCGTCGACGAACTCATCTCGACGAGCCCTTTCACCCTATGCCTTCAGAATTCGATTTCAACTTACGAAAACTCAGAAAAAAAGGGCGAACAGCGCTCGGGTGTCGGGATTTCTTGCCCCGATCCGTACCGGCCGATTACTTTCGCGAAAAATCAATCAAAAAACATGAAAGGGGTCGGGAAAACGTGAACTAGGGCTTTGATACCAATGTTGGGAATTAACGGATCCCCGAAAAACGGATTTGACACTAAATCGAACCCCTAAATCGAATGTGGAAGACAAGCCCGGAAAAAACACGTATCACCGATCCTAAAGCACACCACAGATTCGAGCGTACCTTGTTAGCCATAGATTACACACCGACGCCGATAAGAGGAAGAGAATTTGGCCCTGTTCGATCCGATGATGACAATTCGCTTAGAAGAAAGTTGCCTTGTGCTTACTGTTTCTTCTATTTGAGAGAGAGTGAGCGTTTGAAAGAGAGGGAGACGTACGTACGTTAATGCCAAGAGGTACGTTCTCCCTCTCTCTCCTCCCTTATATATGTCCCTAAAAAAAAAATTAATCGTGCCCCTTCATCCATGGGTCCTACTCTTGTGGGCCGGGCTTTTAGGCCCAACATGGGCGGACGGGCCTTAAGCCCATCACTAATAAAACCATCAAACTGATTTTTCGTTTGTTTTTGCAGCTGTTGTTTGCTCGGGAGTCCTTTGTGAAGACCAAGCCGGCAAAGGAGCATGTGGTCGCTGGATGGGCGCCGAAGGTCAATGGAGCATGAATCGCAGCTTCTGTGTTATTAGTGTTAACTTTGATCTTTTGTTATGGAAGTGTGGTTGGGCCTCGAGAGGCTCTGCATGTTAGTTAAGTCAATAAATGTACTCTCATCTCACCCATGTTGGGGCTTATTTATAGGGGTGAGCGGTTCTAGTTTCCGGTTCGGTTCCGTCTGGAACCTAAAACCTACCATTGAATACAAGTTCCAAAAAAATTGGAACCTGGAACTTATCCGTCAGAACCAAGAACCTGGAATCTACTTGGTCACAAGTCCTAGGGTCGGTTCCAGGTTCCAACAGGTTTTTTTTTTTTTTTTTTATAGTTCATTTTCAGAGTTGAATTATAACGTACGTGCATATTATCAGAATCTTCAGCACTATCGAGATGCTGGTTGTCACCGATCTTTCTTCTCAAACCATATGTTTTTATCAAAACATAGAAATCTTTTTTGTAAGTCCGTGGAGAAGTTTTGCTACGCTTAATTATTAACAAATTAAAAATTACAGTTATCCATAATGCCAGATGTTGGCTAATGGATGACTGTTGAAACATCAGGCACACATAATTGAAACTTGAAGAAGGGTAGCAAACTCTACAGATTCTATAAATTTGTTGGTAGAGGTAATGACACTTTCTGCCAAGTTAAATCCTTTAATTCAGTTAGAAAGCACAAAGAGAGAATCAGGAATCAAGAGCTTTTGCTTCTGAAGATAATCAGCGATACAGTTAATGCTCATACAAGTAATCTATAAAAGCTTGTCCTTCAGCAACCTAATTAGTGAGATTCATCAAGTGCAGATCAGTACATAATTCAAGGGTTAGAGCCTGAGTTTTAGTCTACAGTTCTCCTTCACTGGCAACATCCAAGAGCATAACTACTTGAATAACAGTGGGTCTAGCAGTGTAATAGCTGTACATCTCTAATTTAAGCATAACGTGAACAAATTAATTGACATGGTATGCATACTCATCCAAAAAGAAAAACAAAACACCGAACGAATTTCCTCTATCTAGAGTCAGTGCACTTAATCAGAGTGTCTATGCTTCCAGAACATCTAAAAAAGTGCCTATCTATCAGTGATAGTGCTTATGGCATGAAGAATTCCTTTTGTGGTGACATCAAATGCTGTGGCTGTGCCATTTGTAGCGTTTATCCTGTCGATAATTCTCTACCTTTGTGCATCTTGATTGTGATCCATTTCTCCATATGTATTGCTGAGGGAATCCCAGTACTCACAACAGCAAAGTAAGGTTCACTAGCATCCAAGTAGTCTTTGACATAGCCACCCCAAAAGCCTCTTAACAAAATCGAGCCTCCATCCATCATACCCAATTTCGCTCCTGAAAATGGCATGGCACCAACAGACTTGCCATAGTAAGACCTTTAATATATTGTCATCGCAGAAACAGAGTTTTGCATGAGAAGCAAGGCATAAGTGCAACCATATTAAAAGTCAGAAATCATCCACGGAGGGTCAACTCAAATGTGGAAACTGACACAAAGAGGGTTAGAACAAGGAGAGAGGGCACACTTGGAGATACACACTTAGTCAAGAGAAAACAAGGGGAATAAAGCCTCAAAAGTATTAAATAATTTGCAAAAATGAGGAAGTCAAACACTGCAACTTAGCTCTACCAGCATTCACAACCAAGAATAAAGCAGCATGCACTTGCAGGGGCATCGGGGCTTCTGGCGCCGAGCAGGGACGTCGGTCGCTAGTCTCGGGGCAACGGCGTCAGGCGTCGTGATTGCTTGCGTCGGGTCATCAGAGCAGAGGCAGAGACAGCAGCAGTAGCGTCGCGGCAGGAATGGTGGCTTCTGGCGTCTAGTTGCAGCAGCGGTGGAGCAGAGGAGGACCCAGCAGCAGGGGCGTCGGGGATTCTGGCACTGAGCAGAGGCAGTGGGTTGCGAGCGAAGACGAGCATGGCTCAGATTTGCCTGTGTCGGGTAGTTGCGGCGGGCAAGAGTCAGAGCAGCGTTGGCGACGGGCAGAGGCAGAGCACAGCAGCGACGGGCGTCGAGCGGCGAGGGTTCTCGTGAGCGACGTCAGCAACTGGCTTCCAGCGGCGGTGGCCTTGAGGGCGAGTGGCGTTCGACAGCGTGAGACTGAGTTGAGTTCTTTGTAGCACTTTCTTTTCTGGGACTCGGAAGTGCCAAGCGGGGGAGGGGGGCTCCTTTTGGAACCCTAACTAACCGGTTCCGGATCCAGTTCCGGTTCCCAGAAAAAAGGAACTGGGAACTGGAACCGGTCCTTTAAGAACTGGGAATTGAACCAGAACCTCCGGTTCGGTCCTCCGGTTCCCGGGTTGCGCTCACCCCTACTTATTTATAATTCTACTGGTGTGGCCCGAGTGTGGTTTGAATGGAGGTTGCAAATCTTGGCTTAGGCCCTTCTCGTGGTTTCCATGAGTGATTCTTTCTTCGAGGATTAACTAATTTTCCTAGCAGCTGCTCAATCAATTCTCTGAATGGGCCGCCTCTATCCCCGCTCGGTTCGGAAAATTGGCAAATTCTCGGGAATGTACATAGAGAAGCCGACATCGTCGATGTCGTTGGGAAGTCAAAGGAATGGAACGGGTGATGAACTTGGAAGTGATTTGACATTTCACGTTGGCAATTTGAGGGAAAGGGAGACGCAGAGATTGCTGATCCCCTACCAACTTTGGGCCCATTGCAGCTCTCGACACCAGACAAGCAAGTAGTAAATTCGATTTTTCGGCCCTAGTTCTCAAAACTGCATCTGGGCTTGGGAGATGCGTTGTTCTGGGTTGGTGCTTATATTAAAATCGAGTGGATCTCTCGCGTAACTTTGGTTGGAAAAGGAAAAAAAACAGAGGATTGCTCCCTTTGCTGCTTACGTAAAATTAAACTAAGGAAGTTCGATGCAGTCGTGGTAAGTTTGAAATGTCGTGTTAAATCTGTCAAAGTTTGTGTCTTTTTCTTGTAAATTTGAAATCGGGTGAAATTTGTCATGATGGTAAACGTTTTTGTTTTTTTGTTTTTTGTTTTTTTCGATTTTTGCCATAGTTTACATTTACATAATTCAACATGAAATCTAGTAGGTCCCAACATGAAATTTAGTAGGTCCATATCAAGAGTCATTAATTGTATTTCAAAAACATACGCATTTTCATTTGAAGCATTTTATGCAGGCGCATTTTCCAATTTTTAAGAAGCGTTGTCATGCGATTTTACTAATTTTTAAGGTAGGCTCAGCTAGCACTCTAGTAATTAATGTTTTTTAGGGGTGAGCAGTTCCAGATTCCATATAAGTTTTATTTGGAATTCAGAACCTACCCATTAGAACGGGTTCCTCCTTTTTTGGAATTCAGAACCTACTCTACATACATTGAAATCTAAAACCTACATTATTATAGGTTTTAGGATCGATTTTAGGTTTCACTTGTATTATTAGTTGAATGATTATAGTGAATTATCACTTTTAATGATCATCACTTGTATTAGGAGTGAGCCGTTTTAGATTCCGTGCAGGTTCCAATCTTAAAAGTTGAAACTTATCTATTACAATCGGTTTCTTATTTTTTAAAACCCGAAACCTACCATGTCACATATTCCAAAATTGATTACAGGGTAGGTTCCATTTGTATTGTTAATTGAATGATGGCAATGAACTATTACTTTTAATGATCACCGCTTACCGCTACAATTTATTGATCATAATTTATATTTAGACATATGAAAAATATGAAACATTAACAGAATCAATCATAAAATGAAAGTACAGACTAGTAATTTCAGATTATACACTCATTTTCAAGTGCCATAGAATACCGCAGGATCAAGCAAAGACATTGACTAAGAAAAACATAAAAACTTATTACAGATTCTAAGTTACAGGTTCTAGGTTTCACAAACCTAAAACTTGGAACCTACCTATTGAAACGGGTTCCATAACTTTTAGAACTTATAATCTAGCTTGCATACTTTAGAACCTGGAATTTGACAAATTTCTACCAGTCTATTTTATCATGGAATCATGCTTACCCCTAATACTTTTTAATATAATTCATTTTTGCTTTTTTCTTTGTTCTGATTTTTACCTTAGTTTACAAAAGCCAACATGAAAATCTAATAGGTCCCAACATGAAATCTAGTAGGCCCATATGACGTCATTAATCGTGTTTCGAAAACGTGCGCATTTCCATTTGAAGTGCTTTATATATGCGATCTATACAAGAAAGATCGAAGAAAAAAAAAAGAAAGGCATAATAAGATCACGCCAACCCCCACTAAGTTCCCGAGCTAAATCAGAGTGAATTTCTTCCACATGATTGGGAAATACTATTTTGCCAACAGGGGACAGGCGGGCTTTGCTAGAGAGACCGTCGGCAATCGCCCTCAATTGCGTCAGAAAAAGGGAGAATTGATTGAAAACGACGCCTCGTTTTCGCCAGCCCCACATTATGCGCTTCATTTATCAAGCACTGCCCCCTCCCGCCCCGCAAAACGACGACGGATTGAGCAGGAAGAGTCCGGCCGTCGTTTCGCGGAAAAAGAGCGAAGAGGAAAGCAACCCCCGCTGCATAATTGCAAATTTGCAACCAGCCCCCCTTCTTTCTTTCCCTGCGTGCGCAAATCGCACGGGCCAATGGCTAGCCGCCACGTCACTGCGTGGAGATCGCTAATTGGTGGAGTGGAAGTGAGGATCCCATCGTTCGGCGGGGTTTGGCACCACGTTTCTCCTTGAGTTGGATTAAGTTCCGTTTGATTGAAGAAAAACCGTCTTTGAATTTTTCTTTCACTTATTGATGTTTGAATAACTAAAATTCAATCAATTTATATTTTTTTTTTCATAAACTAAAAGTAATAAACTTAAATTGGGAAAAATGACCATCCTTTATGATAAGAGTAAAATCGTTGTTTATTAAACCATCAAACAAATGAAAATCAATACTTTTTCTTGAATTTTTTTATAAAAAATATTTTTTCTTTATCATGAAATTTTTAATAAAACAAACATATATGGAGAAATATTCATGACAAAGGAAAATACTTCCCAGAAAATCAGCTTTCAAGAGAATTAATAGTTTTTTTTTTTTTGATATGTGACCGAAACGTTTTTGGTGTTTATATATATATATCATTTGGAAAATGATTTTCATCTATCTCCAGAAAAAAAAAATGGATTTTTAATACATTTTCTTTTTCTTTCTTCTTCCCCCAGTCACCAGGCCTCGATGACGGCCAACGATAGGCTACAAGTGAGGCTCAAACTTGTCGACCTTAATAAGGCTCGATCCTCGCTGCCCTATGCTTGTGGCTAGTCATCGACCGTTGCCAAAGCCCATCGACCCGTGAAGGGAGAAGAAAAAAAGGAAAAGAAAAAGAAAAAATTAAATAAATTCAAGATGAGCTATCTTAAAAGGTGCTTTCACCTCTTTAGATTTACACATTTACTTTCCTAATTTTATAGATGAATATTTTGGTTGATTGAAAATAATTTTCAATGAATCATTTGAGTGAAAGTCTGAAAATCTAATTTCTGTGAGACTGTTTCACTTAGGCAAAAACACTCTAAAACTATACTCATAGTCAAAAGGAATATAATGAGTTTTTTGAGCAATATGTACATTTGTATGTATTTAAGAGATGTAGGCCAAAAAATCTATGCAAAATTAATTGACCTATAAATATGATTCGAGCGGGCACACGTAGTCAATACTTTTATATCCCTAATAATTCATCTGAATTAAATCATATCCTCTTTGTTAAAGTCAATAATCCAACAAATTTGTTCTAAACGTTTAAGTTTTCAGAGAGAACCTTAAGCTTGCAAATGACATGCGCGACCCAAAAGATTATGGCAAGCACATAGCATATAAAGACAAAAATGTTATAAACAGAGCAGATACGAGGTGAAGAATAAAACTTAATCACGAGCCATGACTCAAATATCGTGTTTATATATAGAGCCCAAGCACTGATTAGTAAGTGAACGTACCACATGCATAATAAAAATTCTAGCCGGAGTTTTCAAATTCTGGTTGGTGGGGTTGGGTCATGCTAGTTTGTTTGACATTCATACATGAAAATAAGTAAAAATATTCTCGTTCCATATATGTTTATACGATTTACCAAATATTTAATAACATGGTCATCGAAACATTTATGAAAGTATCCATAAGAGACATGAAATTTCATAATTGACTACTTGATATGATCCCATTAACAACAACATATACACGTAACTTATAATTTCATTTACTTAATCTATTTACACAGTAAGATTTGCAGCACGAGTTCAATCATTGAAGCAGATGCATCATATTAGCTAGGGACAATTGCAGCTTCCGTGCTCTTCCGTATATGCAATGATATATGGTGATCATCGTCACATTGTATGGGCCACCAGAGAGAGAGAGAGTCGTTGGGGGCGTGTGTGGTTTTGGCATATTGAGACAACTAAAGACATATACACCAAGGTGAAATCGCTTTCGCAGTAGCTACCATACTAAGAGAGAATATGTTAAACGTTTGGGTTTGAATGGTCATCCTCGCCGTCGTCGCCATCATGGTGTGAATCTTTGGAGGCGGAATCAGAGGAGGAGATGATCTTCTGAATCATTTGACTCGTCTCTTCCTCCGACATTTGATCGTCTTTGCTTCGAGACTGTGCATATTCCTCAAAGAACTCCTTGTTCTCTTTCTCCAGTTCATTCCACACTGCATTCATTAGCATTTCATGTGACACTTGAATCCATCACATTAGATCTACGAATACTTACTTATTAGGCAAGCTTTTGCAATAGAAAGTTTCAATCTACAATTCATCGATTATATCCTTACAAGAAAAGTTAAAACTTTGAAAATCAAAATTTTTCCTCATACTTGCTTCGGGGGTTAGCAAAATCAAGTGTTTAGCAAGCTTCCTTATCCTCAACATATCTGACTATCGATGCAAAACTCAAGAACTTCGTCTTTGTATATTGTGCAAGAATATTTTAAAGTTGAGCAAGAGCATATTCATGCAAAAGAGACCATGATGACAGTGCTGTTAGCTATGGAGGTTAGTGAGATTATTTCCCAAGAAACCCTAGGAGCTGAAGATATCAGACATTTCAATGAACAAGGACGAAATACACAACAAATATGTGTTTGAAGTATAAGAGTGGTTGGTTTCACAACAATGATTCTTTTTTTAATAAATCTTTTCAATAAGGTTTACTTTCGTTTGATATTTTTAAGTTAGTATGATTTTGAACAGTCTTTATTCCTTTCTTATCAGTAAGCTCACCGATGATGAATTAAGATTCAATTACCTGTAGGGCCAAAATATATATGTATCTAGAGAGGGAGGGAAAGAAAAAATCGGGATGGTTTCTGAAATAATACAAGAAGAGGAAGGAATATGAAGCTGACCGGTGGAGGTAATGACAGGTTTGATATTTGCATGCTTGGAGAGGGCTTCCATGCATTCTTCCTTGCTCATCCGAAAGATCAAACACTTCTCTATCAGGTGATGGACCTATCATTCGCAAACGCAACCTCGTTATCGCAAAGCAAACCGAGCACATAAAGATAGGGAGAAAGAAAAGAAAAAGACAGAAAGGGTCGATGATCTCATGCACGAAGATCCAGCAAAACCAGAAAGGAAGAAGGAGAAGGATTGAAAGGGCACAAGAAGATCAAGAAAGGGAGAGCCGATGAACAACAGCATGTTCTGCAGAGACACGACACGAATTAAAAGCACATGGAGGCTAAACAAGAGAGCATAAAGATCGAAGAGGCTGTCAATCAGCAGATCCTTTTGTCTTCTCTCTGCCAAAACTTATCGGCGGAGGACTTACCATGTGAATATACGAAGCAGACGACGAATCCCCCATGGAACAAGATCAGTTAATCTCTCAACTCGTTGACCCGTGTGATGAGATCGACGAGAAAGTGAAAACTAATGATCGAAACGAACGTTGACGATCCAAGTTGGGAGACTCGGTGCAACATGATGCGTATGTGGCTTCACATATAAAAGGGGGGGAAGGGGGAAGATGCCAATGGCCCAAAAAAAATAAATGTTGAGAAATAAAAATACTAAAAATAATTTAGAAAAAAAGAGAGAAAATGGTGGGGTCAAGAGTCCCACGTGGGAGATAAATGATAATTGGTGGAGAGGGGATTAGAAGAGATTTTGCAAATGACCTCGTTTTGTCTTTGTTGAGCTTTTCCTTTTTTTTTTTTTTTTTTTTGGGCGGTTTGATTTGCGCCATTAGCTACGGAAGCGCCCCCTCCACGTGATGCGTGGGCCCGGTCCCCCGCTTTCCTTGCTAAGGGAAATCCTCGCTACAAGACAAAAAAAAAAAACCCTAAGGTTAGCATCCCTCGCTATTTTTGTTGAAACAATTCCTGGTCTCGCACATGGTTGCACCACTTGCATGTCGACCGCTCCCAAATTTTAGGTTCATCATTCGACTTGCATGGTTAGATATTTTCTTCATTTTCCCCAAGATATGAAAACAAATTTCGAATAAGACAATTTGATTTTGGATGTGACAACTGAGGGATCGCTTGAATGATACTCTGACTGAAATTTTATGTTCTTTTTTTATTTGTTTACAAGTTCATCTTTCATTTATATCAATGTGAATGGATTAACTGTTCTTTTGCTACATGTATATGTCGATTTGCACGTCTAAATTCTTCTTGCTACTCGCTTTTGATGAGGAAATATTTAGATATAGAAAAAGATTATTATGAGGCTACGTTTAGTCGTTCAAATTTCTAATCAGAATAAGACTGAATATGATATGATATGAAATCCAAAGGAATTTGCCATATTTTATTCACTGTTTAGTGATTATAATAATAAAGTTGAATATATTTACATTATGTTATATATATTATTTGATTTAAACGCCTATATGAGTCATAAATTTTACAAACGAAAATAGTAAAAATCTTTCGTGACACTCTTGTCTACTTTATTTTATTTTATTTTCCTTTCTTTTTTAATTAATTTCTTTTATTTATTTCTTTCTTATCCTTCCATCATTCTCTAACAAAAATTTATTAAATAGAAAATTGTACTAATATATCTAAAATATTAAAACACCTAAAATATGTGATAAATATATATATATATATATATATATGAATTTACATTATAATATAGAATTAAATTCGAATATATAAATAAAAATACGATTAAATAAAAAAACTAAAATTTTATTTTTTGTTATTTTGAATTTCTTATATTAGAATTCAAATATTTTATGTTGAAATATAATTTTAATTTATTAATTTAAGAAATTTATTATTTGAGAAAAAAACTTTCATATATGAATTTTAGAAATCCTATATACCTTTATCTTACTTGTCTCATGAGATAATTTTATTTAGTGCATATCCCTTATATTTGACTTTATTATATCTGGAGCATGCACCAAATGCGGAATGAGATAAATTTTATCTTGACTGTCAAACGTAGCCTAATAGTTTAAGCTTTTAGGATAAATAGCTTAAACTTTTTGGAACAAATATTGTGTGCTTGATTTTAGTAATCTCAGTGTTTTGTTATAACGAGAATTCCTTGATCACTCAGTCAAAACCTTCATCAACGTAATCATGCGGGAGACAAGGGGTAGATTTTTGAGTTAACTGAACATTAAGATTTGTTGATTATCTCTTTTGAAGGTGTTCTGTTTTATTTCAAATCGAATAGATGACTGTTGACATATATTGAAGCTTCGATTGACAGTGAAGTCCAAGTTCTGCGTTTGTGCACTCTCATATTCTTGTATCTTTTCTCATATAACAAATAGAGTCATGTTTGGATACACCTAGCTAGATCTTGTCATCAATGTCATTCTTCGAGAAAAATAGATTTCAGATCAGTTGTTATCATTAGTCCATTTCTTTTAACTTCGGAATATTCTTCTGTTAACCTCCTTGCTAATAGGATAGGCAAACATTTCATGTAATCTACATCAATTTTAATTAGTCGTCTTTTTTAGCATTTGTGCCATTGTGAATAGCGGACCACACTTCCAGAGTATCACATCAATCAAACATACATATGAATATGGTCAAATAACCCAAAGTACGGATTAAAATTATTTCGGATGCAATCTGCTTTACCTATTTATATACCCATCTCTTCTTCCCATCACGAGATCGTTGTCACACGTTTGATCTCATTTGAATGTTCATCGCTCAGATCCAATTCCACATATTCAAGCATGGCTCCTCTCTCTCTTTCTCTAACCCCTGTATCCATTGTCGTTGTCCTCCTATTATTTAACTAGCCATCTCCGCGGAAACTCTCCATCTCATGCATTGCCCGCCTCACAAGAATAATCGTTGTCCTCACTAGCATCAGCCCGCCGTTGAGACGTTGACGACAGATTGCATCAAGGAATCCCTCCCCCTATATTTAGAGGCATCGAGATATAGATTTATCGCGATCGATGAGCAGCTTGTTGACACCGACGAGGGAGGGGCTTAACACGCTGGGCTGAGCTCCGCGTAGGCAATGAACTCGATGCCTCTAGCTCGCCTTGTGATAGAGAGAGACATGAGGGGATGATGTGAGAGCAAAAAGAGGACAAAGAGGCAATTAGAGAATGGAGAGTGAGATATGCACGCCATCATTGTTGGCGGTGTCCTGGTGGTGATGCTTGCCGTGGTTGTCGTCGGTCTGGTGGTCGGAGACAGCGGGGGATGCTGCCGTCTATGGGGTTGTGCTAAGAGAAGGAGAGAGGGATAGGAATGATTTGGATTTTGGAAAAAAATAATTTGGTGTGGAAAGGATTAAAATAAGTGGACTCGTGGTATAATCTTGTGAGGGGAAAAGAAAATGAATGAGAAAAAAAAAAAAAAAAAAAACGAAGACTTTTCATATTCATTCATCTTATACGAGATTTATAATATTATAAAACAGTAAATCACATAGGCATGAGATAATATAAATTATCAATAGTTACATATATATGATCACATCAGTTGCATATACATATATGTTTGTATTTTCAATATTGTCAACTGTCCCGTTATGATATTTTTTCTTTTTGTTTTTCAATTAGGTTTTAAAGTTTCGCCAAATTAGAATATAGGATTGGGTTTTGAGTGGCTTGCTATTCACTCGGGTCTCTGCTTAATTGGCATTCGCAAGCGGACAAGAATTGCCCATGCTCTAGGGGGTGTCCAGAGGTGATTGGACTATTGCTCCAAAATTGAAACCGACCTACGCCCTAGATCAAACCATCTCTCTCTCTCTCTCTTCTTGTTCATTTCTGAAATTATAAGCGTCTTCTTCCGCTGAAAGATCTTGCATGCAGTCAGCTCAATCAATTTCTTGTCTTGCTTTGCTCTCTTTAGTGGGGGTCCCCCTATAATAGCGAGTTCAGCATCATTGGCTCTGCTACTTTTTTCTTGATAACCACATATGCTTGTTTGAAGGAGAAGGATGAGGCAAAGTATAGGAATATTATTCTCTTGCTGACGTGACTATTTCCTTCGATCTTGCATCGCATTAGTGGATTGAAGAAATGGATACTGCGCACTTGTAATTTTAGTCGAGTTTGTATATGGATAGTGCCATACTTGTACCTTACCAATTAGAGGCACTGCTGGTGGAAATTTATTCGACCAAGAATGGTAGAAAATAAAGACTGTATGAGACCGCTAAGCCCTCGTTCTCACATCTTGAGTACGCTCGGCAAACACGTTTCTCCTACGACATGGAAAAAATGCCATCAAGCTCCAATGTCCATCTTTGTGTGTGCATTTGAATGCGTTGCAAACTCAGTTAGCGTTGTCGATGTTTACCTCCACCACCACCGGCGCATGCATTGACCATAACTTCTATCTCCTCAAGTCGTCTCCATTTCCCCCTTCCTCTCAACCTCATCCCGTATCGACATCATGTTTAGAGTTTGATGAATGTAGACTTCAACCATGATTAGAAAGTTGTCAACCTTATATCGAGATCTAACATCCTTAATCTATGGTCAATTATGGTTTGGGTCACGTCGACCTGAAGTTCAAGCCGATCAGAAGTAGACTGGCCTCGACCAAAAGTGGTCAAAAATCTATGATGACCGTCACTACCGTACCACAGAGAGAGAGAGAGAGAGAGAGAGAGAGAGAGGGAGATAGGGTTTTCAAGTTGAGCGCTAGATTGACAAGCAAAATGTATCCAATGCCATATAGATAATCGGTGTTTGAAGATGGGGTAGACTGGCCCCTTTCATTTGATGTTTGTAAGAATCGAGGGTTTCTTTTTATGCCCAATCTTAATTAAATATTCATTTTTTCACCTCATCATTTAAACCGTCCAATTTACATGAGTTTATAGAGTATCCTTCTAAGAAGAGCTTCTTAAATAAACAACGATATCATCGGCAAACTTCAGCTACGTCACAAAGCATAGTTTGTAACAGTTGCCAAGTAGTAAACGTAAAATAATAGTTATAAAGTAGTTATATGAATAGATATAGAAATAAAAGAGTGATTGAATTTACGGGACATAATCCAAAGGACCACTGGCTTTTATTTTATGACTTAAAATCTCCAAAAAGAAGGAAAAAATAAAAATAAAAACGATTCATCTACAAGTAAACCACAGTTCTTTCGCCAATAGGAGGAGAAGAGCACGTTGAGCAACCGTCCCTCTCCGAGAATCTCGACACGTCCTGTCAATTTTTGGTTCCTGTGAATTCGTCAACTAGCTCAGCCAGCAAAATTCCATGGATCAACCATGCGCTTGCGCTGGTCTTTTCTATTCTTATGTGCAGGTGTTGTGACACAATAATAGACTGCAGGAGTAGAAGTTGTTTGTCTCTCTTCGAGATATTTTCTCGTGACGAGTCAAGTCCAATTTTCAAATTCTTCGCTATCATGTTGTTGACCCTCATCAATCCCCGAAAGCGCACAGCATATGGAAGAGGACAGAAGAAAGACGACGAACAGCTAATCTACCTTTAGCTGATCACTCCATTATTTGCTCGACGATCTAAGACAAATTAACTTTTAGTTGATGTTTCAGTTCGATTCAATGACTCAACCCATTTTTTTTCGGTGATGTCCAGATGCATGGTATGATCTGTGTGGATTGCAACGAACAGCAACCTAAATCTAACGGCAACCTCTGCTCTCAACTATTCATGAGAACTTCTTCCAAAATAGACAGTATAGGCATAAATTGATTACTCCAAAAGGAGTTTGTGACTAGTTACAATACCGAAAAAAGGAAAAATAAACACGAATTGTTTATATAAGTGATACTCAACATGAGGTCTATCTTTTTTTGGAAAGTAAGGTTAGTTTGACTTAATCAAAATCAAATGAGCTCTTGTAACCTCTTCTTCGTTGACTACTTAGAGGAGAACTCGCACATCATCTCATTATCATGGCCCCCCACTTAACTTTGAGTTATCTTAGGAGTCGAATCCACAATTGTTGGTTCTTGAACTGAAAACATGAGAAAAGCCCTCACCATTGGATCAATCCTAGGGTGTATAGGTCGTTTAACCTCTAAATAAATCGATATAGCTACAAAACATTCCCCCTCCAGTTGATTTGCTAATCTTCATCCGGAGTCAAGAGCTAAAAACAAGGAGTCTCACGACGAATTCAAGGTTTCACAAATCATAACACGAGTTGATGTTAATGCTTTCAGCCAGTTCTGCCATGTCAACACCTAGCTGATATAATTCGAGCTTAAGGTCGGCCACGTGTCGTATCCTAATTGGCATGATAGCTACAGCAGCGAGTGGCATATGGGCTGTTCAATAGAGATCAAAACTTCCCAATTTGCTTATGAGCAAAATCGTCGCTGAAATATCAATCACACGACGTCGACAGGGCCATGTATTTTTGTGTGCACTTGATATCGGACATGATAACCACGTACATGTTGAGAGAAAAATGTGAATCTTTTCTGGTAGAAATCATCCAAAAGACGACGTACGTACGAACAGTTATGGTCCAGAGAAAACCCCAACTAGTACTATGGAAACAAAACAAACGACAGTGGGAGACTACTTTCTTTTGCTTTTCTCGTGGTGTCTTTTTCACGCGTCTAAGCACCGAGGATCGAAGAATCAAGGAGGAGGAGAGGAGAGGAGAGGAGAGGAGAGAGAGAGAGAGAGAGAGAGAGAGAGATGTCGAGTTAAAGACCATGAATTGTGTGGCATCAACTACTCAAGATGGAGAAGGGATGGTGATTAGTCTTTTCATATGGTAATATCATCTAATTCATATATATATAGTTTGAATTATCACTAAATTTAACGGAAATTTGTCCAATCTAATAAGATAATTTTATAGAAGACACTCGAAACATGTTAGTATCGATTTCAAATTAATCATACTATTGTGAGTGGCAAATATCGAGTATTTAGTAAAGAGGCAAGATAATAACAAGTTTGTGCAATCTTAGCTTTAGAGGAAAGAGAGATTAAAGTGATTTGACTTTGATTTTTGGATAATATAGAGTACAATGACCAACTAGCAAACCGCCCTTGATTGGTGTTGTTAGATGAGTCGGTTTTTCCAAAAAACTTAGACTGTTAGGAGATGAAGTAATAATATATTTGACTACCACTATATACATACAAAATATACAATAATCATAATGATCAGGAGAAAAATGAGAGATCGCGCTAGCGTTTGAACCGTTAGCTTGTGCTCTAATACCATGTTAACCATTCTAAAGGACTTAAACTATTAGGAAACGGGCCAACAATACAAGTATATCATATTGTTTTAATAAGTATTGTGCCAGACTTGAACTTAAATTTCATGAAAAATGAGGTATATGAGGTGCTCAACAAAACCTCTTATGAGTAATCAAGCGTTCAAGAGTTATAAATTCCTCTCGAATCTTTTGACCAAGATGTGGATGACCTATGTTTAGGATAAGTTGTTCGAAGAGGTGAACTTATATTCTAATGTGCAAAATCTTTCCTATAATGACCAAAGAAAAGAAAACCGAATGTAATGTTTTTTTTTTTCCATCTATAATCCTCAAGATTATACAAATGAAAAGTATTTATAAGTAGAACACTCCCCCAAACTCAAACAACTAATTTTAGCTTTGGAATTTCGGAACCAGATGTGACATACTTTATCATATAATTTCCCATCAAAGTTTTCTCCAAAGATTTCCTCATGTGTCATGATGCAAATGCACTTACATCACATTATTGATTTCACAAAAAAAGAAAACAAAAATCTCGATCCCTACTTGTTGATGGAATCTTCAGATGTGAATTATTGTACCGATATCGCAACGAAGGCCGTACACACCGATGATAAAACAGAAAACATAGAGTAGAAGAAGCTAGAGACCTTATCTTTTTCGCAATCCGGTCAGGCTTTCTTGATATCACACGTTCTTATCACAGATGACAAAATCTGTGGAAAAAAGAGGCGTGTGTAGAAACATATGATCCCAGTTTCATAGTTGAGAATCTGCTTATCTTGTTCCCTGTACTAGAAACCCTATAAATCACTTCAGCTCCCCATCACCACACAGTGATATCTTCTCTCCACCTCACCTATCTTTTTTACTTGTTTTCTTTTTCGCTTTCCTTTTTCCAACTTTTGACCATTTGTTGAATATCTCTCACGAGATTAAATAGGGGGTAGCTGCAATGATTTCAAAACCATATCCAAAGAACATCATTATGCTTATTCTGCTCATTCTTTTGTCTTCTTTTCTTGCACAATGCAAAATGGCTGAACCTGAAGCTGCCTACTAAAAAATGGCCTTTTTTTCTTATGCAAATCCCAAAAAATCTGGAAGATCTAGCACGTCAACTCCAAGTGAAATGAGTTCCCAAAGTAGTTTTCGAACCCTCTACCACTGGTTCCCAAGCCGAAAGAATGAAAATGCGCTTACCCTTGGATCAACCCCAAGATGGTTAATAAGAAAAAAAGAAAGAATTGTGGAAATGTAAAAAAAATATTGAGTTCGTGCAAAGAAAATGGTGACCCTCTTCTGTTTTTCTTTTCTGGTTTCCTCTTCCATTATTGCTCAACTTGAATCCCACTTGCCGCAGCATCCCAAGCCCTTCTTTTGAGTAACACACAACAATACAAAACTAGTCTCTGCAATTTTCCGCTTACGATGAAAACCAAAAATCTCAAGACCTTCAAGCGATAAAACGATAGTTTAGTCTTCAGTCAAAGTTGTCGATTGAGAAAAAGAGGGAAAACTAGGACGAGAAGTGTGACATCCCGATTTTCCAATCCTATTTTCAATAAATTGAGATGGGCATTTCGTTGGCACGCATATAGTTCTTTTCCTTGAGTCGGCTACTCATGTGAAAACCAGTCTATCGGGTGAAGCCGTTAAGAGTTTCTAATGCATCAGACTTGAGAATTTGATCAGGAAGCGACCTTTCAACCGAGCTAATCTGCAAGGGTCATTGCGGCACAATTAAAAATCGGTTAGAGATCGGAGATAGGTCAACTCGACAAAGGCATGCGATCAGGTGTGGGTGATTCCACCAGATTTCACAATTCTTGTCGATCGGCACTGGACCGACTTTTTTGTCGATTGGGTACCCTGTGTTCGTATTTGGAATCTTGAGATTACCCCGACAACCGAAAGTCGCCAATGTTTCAGAGATGTACATTGTGGCTTGAGATGATCAACCACAGGTCAAATGCATGAAAATTTCTAAAGGCTACCCGGTAAGTTGGGTCGCGCTAGTATCGTGCCAAAGTGATATTAACCGTGGAATTGAGATCAAATTCAGAAATTGGAAGTCTGGGTGTGTCACGAATCATTTCAAGATCATTAACTCATATTCGGAAGATTTTTCATACAAGTCGAGTTTTTCAGCAAGAAAATCAAAGAATGGCTAATTTGGCTCAAGAAATTAGTAAGCCTGCTTTTGGTTGTACTTTTGGGACTTAAGTTGGTTCTACGGACAAGTGAATATGTGAATTGAAGTGTGGTGACATTGGATTAATTTTATGGACTTCAATTTGGACTCAATTGGAACTGGATTGATTATAATTGAAGAATTTGATGCACAAGAATTGGACCCCGGCGGAAAATGAAATTGCAACCATTGAAATAGGTTGTAGAGGAAATGAGTTAGTGGAAGATGACATGGGATGATGTCATGGTGATTGAGGCCAAGGGTTGGGATCTTGACACGTGGACGGTGGAGATTTAATCTCCAAAAAGTGGCCATCACCATCATCTTCAACCTTGGGAAGGAGAGAGAGAGGGAAGGAGGGAGGATGCGTGACCGGACCAGCCAAGCCGACCATCCGGACGCCGCCCCTTCGCCGCTCGACGCCGCCATCTTTGCCGGAGAAGCTCGCCGCTGCCGTCGTCCGTGCGCGTCGCTCGCGCACCGAGGCCGCTCGTCGTCGCACCGCCTCTGCCGCCTCCAGCTTTCGTTCGTGCGGCCCCGAGCTCCTGCCCCTCCGTCAACTTGCTGCCGCCGCCGCCGTTTGGTCACTTGGAGCAGCCGAAGCCG
The DNA here is from genome assembly GCA_014182575.1 of Eucalyptus decipiens. Lineage (NCBI taxonomy): Eukaryota > Viridiplantae > Streptophyta > Magnoliopsida > Myrtales > Myrtaceae > Eucalyptus > Eucalyptus decipiens. The sequence goes on from CM024615.1 coordinate 52,451,293, forward strand.
TCGAAGCCAGGACCGTCGTTGTCGCCCGTTGTCTCGCGCTCCGCCGTCGCCCGCGCTTGGCCGGCATCCCGAGCTGCTGTTCAGCTCGCGCAAGAGCTGCCGGAGCTCGTCCCCGCCGCTGTGAGGCCTCGCCTGGCCGCCGCCCGACCCAGCCGAGCTACCGCCGCCCCTCTTTGCCATTCTCGCGCCCGACCAGCGACCGGCACCCCTTCGTCCGACCATGAACAGCAACCAAGAAAATGGGTATGGCAGCCCATGTTTGGCCCGTTTCGGCCGTCTTCCCGAGCCCGGATGCTCGGCTCGCCTTGAGGAAAGTCGATCCCCGCGTCGTCCCCGTCGTTTTGGTATGCTCGGTTCGTTAATCCGGTGAGTTTAACTTACTAAATCTTGATTAGAGGGTTAATGATGCCTTAAGTGTGCTTAGTCTAAGTTAAGTAAGTTTAGGTGGTTAGATTAGTTTATTTGGTTGATGATTAGATTAGGGTGTTTAATTAAGTTAAAGTGTGTTTAGTTTAAAGTTAAGTATGTTTATTTTTATATAAAGCCTTGATGTGACATAATAGGGTTTTATTTTTGAATTATTTAATGATTTCGAATTCTGGAATTTATAATATTATATTATATTCCGAAATTATTAAAATATTATTATTTATAAAAAAAAATATTTTTGACCCCCGGTTGCTCAGAATTTTGTGCCGATCGCTACTGTGTATTCGGATTTTGAAATTGATGGTTGGATATTATAAATTGAGTATGGATTGCAAAAAATATGGATATTATTATTTAATTAATTTTCGGAATAAATTTAATTGTTTATTAAAATTCGAAAATTTCATCGGGACCTTATACTCTCAGAATTTCGTGCCGATTGCTGCTGTGTATTTAGAATTTGAGTTTGATGATTGATTGTGGCAAATTGAGTGTGATTGTAATAATAGGGATTATTTTTATAAAGTCCCAAGTGTCAGAATTGATGGGAGATAGGCCGTGATTGCACCTATTAGAGGTCGTGCCCAGTGAGGCCGTGATGGACCACCTATGAGAGGTCGTGCCTAATAGGGCCGTGATTGACCACCTATTAGAGGTCGTGCCCAGCGAGGCCGTGATAGACCACCTATGAGAGGTCATGCCTAATAGGGCCGTGATGAACCACCTATGAGAGGTCGTGCCCAGTGAGGCCGTGATTGACCACCTATTAGAGGTCGTGCCTAGTGAGGCCGGGATGGACCACCTAATTAAAGGTCGTGCCGAGTGGGGCCATGATTGCCACTGGTTGTTAAATCTTCCTATAGGGTCGTGATTGAAGGCAGTGATTGATTTGTTAGAATGACATGTAATCGGCCGAGTCAATTGATCGCTGAGACGATCCAAGTGGTTGAATTGTTCTGATATTGTGAGTGTGCCATGGTTGTTTGGTTATCATAATTGCACGTGGTTGAATTATATAAATTGTTCTAACCTGCAGATGAAGGCTAATGCGAGGTAAGTCTTCTGTGTGATGTGGCTAAGCCACCCGGGGTGTATTTTCTTTCTAATAGGGGTTTAGGGGGTTGAACTTGCTGAGACATTGTCTCATCCCGGTTTTGGGATTAAAATTTCAGGTCTCTAGTGGACGGAGCGGCCAGATAGCTTTGGTTGGCCTTGAGGAGTTGCAGAGGTGAAGTCATAAGATTGGAGAACGTGTCCGACTTGTAGATCGTAGGACAGTTCATTTTTAAAAGCCGGTCTTTTGTAGACTTTTGGCCGTAGACCTCTATTTGTAATTCTGTTGAATTATGAAAATGTTATGTTATGGTTTTGCTTCCTGCTTGTCTATCTCGTATTTCATTGTCAGGGGTTTTACAATACGTTCCGCTTGCGCAATAATAAAATGAATGGGATCGGCGACACTACCTGGGAATGTCGCATTTGATCGACCGTAGCAGGATGTGCGCGCGCTCGGGGTTCGGGGCGTGGCAAGAAGAGCATTGCAATTACTGGACCTAGCCAAAATTTAAAAAAAAAAAAAAAAAAAAAAAAAAAAAAAAAAAAAAGAGGTTTCGGAATTACCGGAGAAAGAGCCAAAAATATAGGAATTCTGACCAGAGTCTGTTGACTACGTTACAGTGCATGGCCAAATATTCGAAAAGTAGCGGCTCGTTCTATAGAAGTCTATAGGAGGGATGCAAATTGCATAGTCATACGTACCGCGCTACTAAACGATGGACAAAGGATGAGCCAAACCGTCCTTCATGGTCGCTGGCGACCCTCCGAGCGTCCTCGCGCAGGTGCCTCCCGTGGGCCATCGCCTGCGTTTCGTCGGGGACGGGTGGGTTTGCTGTCCGTAAGGACGTCATGGGCAGAGGCTACCCTCTGCTAAAGAGCCCTCCCAAGATTTTGCCCCTGCTCATTTGTTTCGGTTGGGACGGCTCAGGCCGTTCCAAAAGCAGAATATAAGAGACGTTGTGAGAGCCGTCCGCCGCAATGTCAACTAGGAATGTAATCTAGTCCCGATAGTGCCGAGCCTTGTGTGCTTGGTGCTCGAAACTCGGACTGGAGCTCAATCGAGTATCGGAATTTAGGCTCGAGTCTATTTCGAGCAGCAATTTCCAGATGCTCCAGCTCGACTTGATTTATGGGTAAACTCATGTTCCTGCATTTGTATATTCGTGGGTGCAAAGTGCAATTTCATGAATTTCTTTGTCATTTTATACTTATATAACAATATTTTTGTAAAGAATAATAGAAGTTCAATCATGCTCGCGAGTCTGTTGAGTTTAGTATCAACGAGCCTGAGCTTGATTCAACAATATATTAGTAGATAGCTTGAGCTTGAGCTTAGCTCTGGATGAAGATATAAGCGACATGAAGAAATTAACCATTCATAGCACCAAAAAAAAGAAATCATGTCACACTAGCGTCACGGGCTGAAAGCTTCCTAGCTGTGGACAAGCCCATGCGGCACCTCATGAACCGGTCATATTAGCCTTCCTTATATATTATTCTCAAGGACAGTATAGTGAATTAGATCTTCATATCGGATCATACGACGCCCAATTCAAATCCAATATATATACATTACTTCAACACAAGAACTAGTTTCAGCCTACCATGGGCATCATCAAGAGAACAACATCAGCTTCCAGCCAATTTTTGTGCGAGAGACCAACTTCGCCTTTAGAGATCGTCTAAAATGATAATAATTCTCTCCCTGGATTTCTAGAACAAAACCTTGATGACGCTCCCACGATTTAGTTATATCAACTATTCTGCATCTCTTATGCTTCACCCCGATACCTCAAAGTCCCACTTCTTATACATGGCACAGGAAATCGGACCATGACACTAGGGTAATAGGACAAACAAGGGCAAAAATACTCGCCCTATGATATAATCAACGCTGCCCAATGTACAACATCTCGTTGACACTTGCTTCGATCCTGACATTCCAGAGTTCGTCATCCGATTCTTCAAGGACCTTTAAGTCGAAGATCCTCATTGTGTTTTTCCTGTCTTCGATTGAGAAACACATTTTTTAATCCATATATAATGACCCAAATTATTAGACAAATTAATTATATTTAATAAATAGGTTTTAGAACGGCAAAGCAAAAAAGAAATATGAGTTTATCCAGATCTAACCCACCTTTGAAGTGTCTCTCTCTATTCGTCCGGTGCTCCTCCCCTTCTACTTCTTCTGCTTTGTCCTCCTCTTCCAGAGTCACCACCGCCTCCCAGGTCGTCACAACCTCCCCCTCAAACTGCAGCTGCTAGCCACCGTTGCAGCCTCTCCCTCAGGCCACAACCGCCGGTCTTCGGCTCCATCCTTCTCAACCCCCTCTCTTCCACAAGGCAGTGAGCTCTGAATCGATCCAGTGGTCACCATTTGCGATTTTGTTGCTAAACAAGGAACAATTAGGGGGTCGATGTGTGTGAACTGAGTGGGAGACGCAATTTCGGTAGTTTGGATATATGTTTGGGCCCGTAAGTTTTTGTAGATTGTGTTTCGATTGCTTAACGATCGCATTATATGTTTCTCGCTCTCGGGCAATAATATGTTTGTGTGTATTTGATTTTCTTCAATAAATAAATTTTCAAGCCATATAGAAATGTACGAATGTAGGAGGGGAAGTTTAGCAACTGGTGCTTACTACTTAGTCGATAAAATGTTTGAACGGTGTCCTGGCACTGAGATCCGACAATGTTAAGGTTCATAACCGATGGGATGTGGACACTTTATGCTTAAAATTTGTGATTGGGGTTTAATGTTGCGTTAATTTTAATTTGCTTGCACTCCAAAAACTGAAGATTGACTTACTCAACCGAGATGATTGCAAGTTTGATAATAAGTTTATAATGTCCCAAAACAATAAGGTTATACTGAATCCATTTCGCGATTTATGGATAACCCAAGCCGAACTTTCACAATCACCTTCATGCCCCCGTTCATAACCTGTTCCCTAACTCCCTCATAAACTTGATGACTCATCGTGTATTGTTACTCCTTATTTAAAGGCAACAATTTAAGCAGAAAATTTGCTTAAAATAAATCCCAAGTATGGGTTAGGTCCAACTCAAATTCGATTCAATCCACCCATATGATGAGCTTAGTCCAAATTAGAAGAGAATGTGGGGGCTTGAATGGCCATGGGTTTTTGGGACAGGCGTGCTAAAACATGAATAGTTGTCGCTCGTGAGTACTCTGTCTATCACCCATTTCAATGCTTCGGTACTCCTACTTTTTCAGATAATTGGACAATCTAGTTTATGTCAAGGCTTTAAGCACTCATCCCACAGGCTAAAGCTTAAGGTTTTTCCTACTTCACGACGCAGTACCACCTACTGAGACAAAACTAGAAGCAATAGTAGAGACGCAAAAAACCCATCATATAATTGATTTACGAAGTACAGTAACTACCATAAATATATATGAAGCATCCTATAGTCTTTATACAATGAAGATAGTTGTACTTTTATCTCCTAGGATGCATTTTGTTCAGCTTTCTCAATGAACTTTCAGCTTCTAAAGCCCCTTAAAGAAATGCTGGAGCGTTTGGTAAATATTTCGAAATAGCTTTCGATGAATTGCTAACATTGGAAAGGTTGAAAGCTCAATACTACTCTCACACAGCCTTGTAAAATAGCATTTGCGAAATGCTGAAATCATGATTAAAATATTTTTTTTTCTTTCCAAAATTATCCTCACTAATTTTTTAATTTTCTAATTTTACCCCTCATTGTAATTATTCATCTTCACATGAGGGCGGCACATGTGAGGCCACATCTGGTCGGCCAAGGGCTAACGAGGGTCACGCAACCCAAGAGACCTTCATGAAAGATCACACAACCTCAACTGATCGCGGCCTAGGTCTTGCACGACCTCAGGCAACAATCAGTTGGGTCGCATGACCCTTGACCCTCGAGGGTTGCCTAAGGTCGGGCGACCTCAACTAATGACCTTCGGTGCCAGATCTGGCTAACCAATAACCATAGTCCTTTGTCAGCTCCAATGAAGAGTTTAGGTCCTTTTTTAATTAAAAAATACACCCAAAGCCCATTGAAAAGCCAAACACTACTTGAATTCAACATTCATTTTCAAAGAGTTTTTATCAAGCACAATTTGCATTTCTCTAAATCATTTTAGCTCTTGGCATTTGCATTATACACAAAGCCCATTTGCAAAGTTGAACCAACCTCATCGATAGTTAGGCACTTCTCTTAGAAAAAAAGAAGATAGTATTGATTACAGTAGAGGCACAATAGGGGCAAAAAAATTGATCGGAGGGGGGGAAACAGAATTACATTGATAAGCTCATAGAATGCAGCTAATTGAGATGTACTTGTTGGTGAATATAATTCAGGGACATATGCTAATCCTATTATACAAGATTATCTAGTTTACTCACGGAAAAGAGAGAGAGAAAAAAAAAAGACTCCTCTTTTACAGCCGGAAAAAATTGGATTAATAGATCATACAATTGAGCATGGCCTCGTACAAATATATTCTGGCAGCAAATCCATCGCAGGGAAGAAACATTCGAGGCCTCCGGGGCAAGAGAGGTTCCAGTTGAGAATCGGTATCTTTTGAAGCTAAAGGCCTCTGATTTCCGGACTCCAACTCGGGAATCGAAAGATCCTCTCCCGTTTGCCTGAGTAATCTCTCCAAGAGACTGGGTCTCTCCTCAGGTGGAGGATCGGGTGTTGTGGGCATTTCTTTTATGCTTTGGACATGCTGGAGGCAGACTTGAACGGCATCATGGACTGGAACGAAGAACCATTCCTTGCCAATCATGTCAACCCCTCCGGACTTTGAAAAGTTAAGGAGGATGTCCTGGTTCGGATTGGGAATAGCAATCCGCCACACCAAGAAATGTCTCAGATGCTTGTGGAGATGGCAAAAAGAACTTCCAGCGGGACTGACAAGAAAATGAACCAATTGTTCTCGGTAGAGGTCAACAAACCTGAATTTCCCGTGATTTGTACTCTTGGTGCAAGTCCTTTAAAGCTTGAACAGCACTGGAATCAACATATGTCACGGCTGCAACAAGAAACGAAGATGTGATTCTAAGATGTGGCAGCACAAGAACCCCAGTGCAGTGAAGCCAAGCCCCATATCAGCATGAGTAACAATAAATTAGGTTGTACATCTGTTTCCATGAACTTCAAGCCGAGAATGATGGAAATCCTGTTGCAACATTAATCCAAGCTCTTGGCCCGAGGATTTGGTGTAGATTTTCATAAAGAACAAAACAGATATAACATTAAAAACACATCAACTCAACTATATTCTTATAAATTTACATAAACGAAAAAACACATCAATATAGAATACTTTGTCCGTGGTTCATGGAACTAATACTTCATAACCTTTCCCTAAATAAGGCAATTTTTTTGTCAAAAAGAAAAAAAGGCTACAACTGCTCCACCCATTGTTAGGCCTATAAAGCCTATAATTTAACTTATGATGATCAATAGCAGACATGTGCATGATAAATTACGTCCACGCCTGGAATAAATTTCCCCAGCCTGGAAGAAAATTAGCTCGGAAACTGAGGGCATGTTTGGTAACGTGCCAAACAGTGCCTGATTATGATTTTTTGTTCCCAGAATCAGTTTGAGACGAGAATCGCGTTTGGTAAAATTTTTGTTCCCAGAAATAGATTGGGAAGAGAATTAAGAATAAAAAAAAAAATATGATTCTCCGTCCGAGAATCAAAAAAAGAATCAAAACAGTAAAAGTTTCCTTATTTCCTTTCGACATCCCGCGATTGTCGTCCACCACCGCCCGCCACCATTCGCTGCCGCCGGCCGTCGTCCACCGCCAGTCGTCGGTTGCCGGTCCGGCGAGCTCGCTGGAGGCTCGCCAGGCCAGGGTGAGGTTCGGCAAGCTCACCGAAGGCAAGCCCAGCCACCCCAGGATTATGAGATGACAACCACCCCAGGATTATGTAATTTGATCATTTAGCCGTATATCGTAAGATATCTAGAGAAAGAAATGATTAGCACAATACCGTAGCAGAGCAAATGGTTATATAAGTTCCACTTGGAATCCGAAATCTACCAATTTAAACAAGTTCCCATTTTTTTGGAACTTGGAACCTATTCTATAATCCCGAAATTTAGAACCTACCATGTTATAAGTTCTAGGGTCAGTTCTAGGGCCTGCCTCGGTTCCGCCCGTATTATTAGTTGAACAATTACAGTGAATTACAATTTTTAATAAGAAGCACTTGTTATTACTAAGGGTAAGCGATTTTAGATTCCGTACATGTTTCACTTGGAACTCGGAACCTATCCATTGATACAAGTTTCTTAGTTTTTTTTAAACCAAAAACCTATCCCATCACAAATTTTAAAGTCAATTACAAGGTCTACTTAGGTTATGCTTGTACTGTTAATTGAACAATGGCAATGAATCATCACTTACCACTACAATTCATTGATCATAACTTATATCTAAACATACAAAAAATATGAAACATTAACAAAGTAAAAATCTCAATCATAAAATGGAAGCTTAGATTAGGAGTTCCAGATTATATACTAATCATCCAATGCCATAGAATACTGTTGGATGCCGCGAAGATGTACACACTTCCATTGAAAGTGCTTTACATAGACACTCTATTCGAATTTCAAGGCAAGTCATCATACGATTTTACTAACCTTTAATACAGTCTCAATTGGCACTCTAAGAATGAATATTTTTTAATACGATCCATACCTAACTCCCCCCCAACAAGTTTCCGAGCTAAATCAGACCGAATTTTCTTCCACGTGATTGGGAAACACCATGAAGCCAACGGGGACCGGGGGGGGCCTTTGCTAGAGAAACCGTCGGCCATCGCCCTCAATTACGTCAAAAAAGGGAGAATAGATTGAAACGACGCCCCGTTTCCGCCAGCCCCACATTATTCGCTTCATTTATTAAGCATTCCCGTCCCGCTAAATAAACCCCACCAAACATCACATGCGAACGCGACCCGCCCGCCCCCGCAAAACGACGACGGATTGAACAGGAAGATTCCAGGCGTCGTTTCGCGGAAAAGAGCGGGGCAGAAAGCTGAAGGCAGAAGGCAGAAAGAACCCCCGCAGCACACCTTGCAACCACCGCGCGCGCACGACCACCCACCCACCCAACCTTCTTTCTTTCCCTACGTGGCGCAAATCGCCATGGGCCAATGGCGCGCCGCCACGTCACTGCATTGGGATCGCTTATTGGTGAAGTGGAAGTGAGGATCCCATCGATCGTTCGGCGGGAAGCGGGGTTTGGCATCATGTGTTTCTTTGAGGAGATGATTAAATTCCGTTTATTAAAAAAAAAAAAAAATCCTTTCCGGAAAATTATTTTTCACTTTTCGACATTTAGATGACTAAAAACTAATCGATTTATGAAGAACATTTTTTATAGAATAAAAACAATAAATTTAGATTGAGGAAAACTTTTTATGGTGGAAAGGAAATTAATTTTCTTAAATCACAAAATAAATGAAAACCAGCCATTTTTTTAAAGAGCTTCCATAAAAAAATATTTTTCTTTATCATGAAATTTTTAGTAATATAAACGAACCATAAAACTATACTTATTGTCAAAAATAATTTATATAATGAGTCTTTTAAGCTACATCCACATTAGGAAAATTACCCAAAAAAAAAATATCTTAAATCTATTACCCTTATAACAATTCAATCCTAAATTTTACGATTATACTAATTTATTCCTAAACATATTGATGATTTTCCAATTTAATTGTTCTAACCATTTTTGGCTGGAAATCACTAATACAACAATCTGGTTAACACTAGCCAACCTATGTGGCAATGCTAATACTAACGTGGATGATTTTTTTTCTACTTTTCTTTTTCCCCCCTAACCCTAGACCCTTGCCTAGACCAAGTGAGGGTTGTTAGCTCTTGCTTGTGTGTTGGCAAGGATCCACTGGTGTCCTCGTTGACCTAGGGTTAGGGAAAAAAAAAAAGAAGAAAAAAATTTAAAAATTGTTTACTCCAATATTGGTCATGCCACATTAGGACAACTAATGCTAACTAATCTGCCACATCAATAATCTCTGGCTAAAATTGATTGGATTGACCAAATTGACATAATTAAAATATTTAAGACTAAGTTGACACATATACAATACGTTTAAGACTCTCTCTTTTTTGGTAATTTTCCCCATGTACATTTGTAAACATTTAAGAGATCTCGGCCAAAAAAAGATCTACTCAAAATTGTTTGATCTATAAATATTCGAGTGGGCACACACAATCAAAACATTTATATTTCTATTAAATTTTCTGAGTCAAATCATATTCTCTTTGTTAAAGTCAATAATCCAACGAATTTGTTCTGAACGTTTGAGTTTTCCGAGAGAGCCTTAAGCTTGCAAATGACGCGCGTGACCGAAAAGAAGAGGAAAATGTTATAAACAGTGCAAATACGAGGTGAAGATTTCACGAGCTATGACTCAGATATGATGTTAAAGTTATGTCAAGGGAGATTCCTCGGTTGGCTATATACAGAGGGCAAGCGCTGATAAGTAAATGAACGTACCACATGCATAATAATAAGGTTCTAGCCGGACTTTTAAAATTCCGAATGGGGGATTTGGGTCATGCTAGCTTGTTTGATAGCCATACATGAAAATAAGTAAAAATATTCTTGTTCCATATAAATTTAAACGATCTATCAAAAAATCAATAACACGGTCATCGATCATTTATAACAATATCAATAACCAACATGGAATTTCATAATTAACTATTCGATATGATCCCATTACCAACATCATATATAGACACAACTTATAATTTCATTCACTTAAATCTATTTACACAGTAAGATTTGCAGCACGAGTTCAATCATCAAAGCAGATGCATCATATTAGCTAGGGACAATTGCAGCTTCCGTGTTCTTCTGTACATGCAATGATATATGGTGATCATCGTCACATTGTATGGCCCACCAGAGAGAGAGAGAGAGAGAGAGAGAGAGAGAGTCGTTGGGGTGTGTGTGGTTTTGGCATATTGAGACAACCAAAGACATACACCAAGGTGAATTCGCTTTCGTAGTAGCTACTATACTAACAGAGAATATGTTAAACGTTTTGGTTTGACTGGTTGTCGTCGCCGTCGTCGCCGTCATGGAGTGAATCTTTGGAGGTGGAATCAGAGGAGGAGATGATCTTCTGAATCATCTGACTCGTCTCTTCCTCCGACATTCGATCGTCGTCTTTGCTTCGAGACTGCGCATATTCCTCAAAGAACTCCTTGTTCTCTTTCTCCAGTTCATTCCACACTGCATTCATTAGCATTCCATTTGACACTTGAATCCATCACATTAGATCTACGAATACTTACTTATTAGGCTAGCTTTTGCAATAAAAAGTTTCAGTCTACAAATCATCGATGATATTCTTACAAGAAAAGTTAAAACTTTGAAAATCGAAAGTTTCCCTTATACTTGCTGTCGGGGTTAGCAAAATCCCGTGTTTAGCAAGCTTCCTTCTGCTCAACATGTCTGACTATCAATGCAAAACTCAAGAACTTGGTGTTTGTATATTGTGCAAGAACGTTTTAAAGTTGAGCAAGAACTTATCATGCAAAAGAGACCGGAGGTTAGTGAAAGATTATTTCCCAAGAAACCCTAGGAGCTGAAGATATCAGACATTTTGATGAACAAGGTCGACATACACAACAAATATGTGTTCGAAGTATATGAGCGGTAGGTTTCACAACAAGGATTCTGTTTTAATAAATCTCTTCAATAGGGTTTACTTTTGTTTGATATTTTTAAGCTAGTATGATTCCAAATTGCCTTCGTTCTTGTCAGCAAGCTCACTGATGATGAATTAAGATTCAATGACCTATAGTGCCAAAAATATATGTATCTAGAGAGGGAGAAGAAGAAAAAATAAGGATGGTTCTGAAATAATATAAGAAGAGGAAGGAATAAAAGCTGACCGGTGGAGGTTATGACAGGTTTGATATTTGCATGCTTGGAGAGGGCTTCCATGCATTCTTCCTTACTCATCCGAAAGGTCAAACACTTCTCTATCAGGTGATGGACCTATCATTGGCATAGGCAACTCATCATCACCAAGCAAACCGAGCACATAAAGATGGGAAGAAAGAAAAGAAAAGACGAAGGGGTCGATGATCTCATGCACGAAGAGAAAGAAAAGGAAGAAGGATCGAAAGGACACAAGAAGATCAAGAAAGGGACAGCCGATGAACAACAATATGTTTTGCAGAGGCACGATACGAATTAAAAGCACATAGAGGTTAAACAAGAGAGAATAAAGATCATAGAGGAAAGAGTCAATCAGCAGATCCTTTTGTTTTCTCTCTGCCAAAACCTATCGGCGGAGGACTTACCATGTGAATATACGAAGCAGACGACGAATCCCCCATGGAACAAGATCAGCTGATCTTTCAACTCGCTGACCCGTGTGCTGAGATCGACGAGAAAGTGAAAACTAATGATCGAAACGAACGTTGACGACCCAAGTTGGGAGACTCGGTGCTACACGATGCGTATGTGGCTTCACATATAAAAGGGAGGGAAGGAGGAAGATGCCAATGGCCCAAAAAAAAAAAAAAAAAAATTGTTGAGAAATAAAAATACTAAAAATAATCTAGAAAAAAAAAGAGATAAAATGGTGGGGTCAAGAGTCCCACGTGGGAGATAAATGATAATTGGTGGAGAGGGGATTAGAAGCGCCCCCTCCACGTGATGTGTGGGCCCGGTCCCCCGGTTTCTTTGCTATGGAAATCCTCGCTACGAGACAAAAAAAAAAAAAAAAAAAAAAAAGAGGGGTGAGGTGGCACACTCGCTGTTTTTGTTAAGACAATTCCTCCTCTTGCACATAGCTGCACCACATGTACGTCGACCGCTCCCAAGTTTTAGGTTCATCATTCCACTTGCATGGTTAGATATTTTCTTCATTTTCCCCATGATATGAAAACAAATTTTGAATAAGACGATTTGGTTTTGGATGGGACAACAAGGTGATCAATTGAGATGACATTATGGACAAAATTTCGTATTCTCTTTTTGCTTGTTTACAAGTCTTATTTCATTTATATCGATGTGACGGGATTAAATGTTCTTTCGCTACATGTATATGTTGATTTGCACTTTTAAAATCTTCTTACTACTAGCTTTTAGCTTTTAGTGAGGGAATATTTAAATATTGTAAAAGAGGCAACAGTACCATGATAGCTTTTAGGCTAAATAGATTAAACTTTTTGGAACAAATATTAGATGCTTGATTTTAGTAATCTTTGTTAGGAGCGCGCAGTAGAATTCCAATACCTTCACTTGAAGAGATCGCCAAGAAAGAGCCCAACCCCCAACCAGTCAATATATTCAATTAAACTTATCTTTACTCACAAGCTTAAGTCAATGAGTTATATACCAATTAGGATATATTAACTATTTTGCACCATATCAATTCTTTGATGAGGGATTCTTCTAACACAATTCATTTACACATGCATCATAATAATTTATCCCTCACGTGTGATGAGCTCACCATTAGGTATACTTCCCCTTAATGTAAGTGTCCTTCTAGCCCAATTTCATCCTTATGGGCCCACATCGTTACACTACAATGCCTACCTACTCGAAAACCGTGCAATGAGCTCACTGTTAAGTCTGCTCCCCCATAATTTAGGTGTCCTTCTAGCCCAATTTCCTCCTTATGGACCCGTGTTGCTACACCACAATGTCCACCTGCCCGGAAATTGCAACTATCAACTCTAATACCATTTGTTAAGAGGGCGCAACAACAATCCGATGCATTCACCTAAATTGCGGGAGACAAGGAGTGGATTATTGAGTTAACTAAACATTTTGATTTCTTGATTATCTCTTTTGATGGTGTTTTGTTTTATTTCAAATCGAATAGATGAGTGTTGACATATGTTGAAGCTCCAATTGACAGTGAACTTCTGCGTTTGCGCACTCCCATATTCTTGTATCATTTCTCGTATAACAAAGAGAATCGTGTTTGGATACACCTAGCTAGATCTTGTTATCTATGTTGTTCTTCGAGAAAAATAGATTTCAGGTAAGTTGTTATCATTAGCAAGCTGGATTAGATACTGCTCTTTCTTTTAAATTCGGAATGTTCTTCTTTTAACCTACTTGCTAACTGAGTAGGCATTCATTTCATGTAATCTACATCAACTTTAGTTAGTTGTCTTTTTTAGCATTTGTGCCATTGTGAATAGCGGACCACAATTTTAGAGTATCACATCAATCAGACACATATGAATATGGTCAAATAGCCAAAAGTAAGGATTAAAATGATCTTGGATGCAGTCCGCTATAACTATTCATATACCCGTCTCTTCTTCCCATCACGAGATCGTCGTCACACGTTTTATCTCATTTGGGTGTTCACCGCTTAGATCCAATCCCACATATTCAAGCATGACTCCTCTATCTTTTTCGAACCCCTGTGTCCATTCTCGTTGTCCTCCCACTATTTAACTAGCCATCTCCCCCGAAACTCTCCATCTCATGCATTGCCCACCTCACAAGTATAATCGTTGTCTTCCCTAGCATCGGCCCGCCGTTGAGACGTTGACGACCTTTAGGTGGCCCTTGAGGCCTCGAGGCCGTTGATTTTGCTGCTAGCCTCCGGATCTAGAGGCTCAATCCCTCCACTCCATATTTAGAGGCATCAAAATATAGATTTATCGCCATCGCTGCGCAGCTCATTGACACCGACGAGGGAGGGACTTGAAATGCTGGGCCGAGCTCCGCATAGGCGATGAACTTGACGCCCTTGAGCTCGCCCTGTGACAGAGAGAGAGAGAGAGACGTGAGGGGGTGACGTGAGAGCAAAAAGAGAACAAAGATGCCACTAGAGAATGGAGAGTGAGACATGCACGCCATCATTGTTGGCGGTGGCCTGGTGGTGATACTTGCGGTGGTCGTCGTCGGTCTGGTGATCGAGGACAGCGAGGGACATGGCCGTCTATGGGGTTGTGCTATAAGAGAAGGAGAGAGGAATAGGAATGAGTTGGACTTTAGAAATTAAAAAAAAAATTGGTGTGGAAAGGATCAAAATAAGTTGGACACATGGTATTATCTCGTGAGGGGGAAAGAAAATGAATAATAAAATAAATACTGTTGATATTCATTCATCAAATAAGAGGTTTAGAATATTGTAGTATTATAGTAAATTACATAGGCATGCGATAGTATGAATTATTAATAGTCACATATCTATAATAACATCAATTGCATACACTTGTTTTTGTATTTCCAATGTTGTCAATTGTCCCATTATGATTATTTTTTTTAATTATTTTAATTAGGTTTTGAAGCCTGGCCAAATTTGGAAATAAGATTGGGTTTTGAGTGGCTTGCTGCTCACTCGGGTTTTTGCTAAATTGGCATTCGCAAGCGCACAAGAATTGCCCACGCTCTAGGGGCTGGCGAGCGGTGATTGGACCATTGCTCATTGCTCCAAAATTGAAACCGACCTTTGCCCTAGATCAAAACCCTCTCTTACTCTCTTCTTGTTCATTTCTGAAATTATAAGCGTCTTCTTCCGCCGAAAGCTTTTGCATGCAGTCAGCTCAATCAATGTCTTGTCTTGCTTTGCTCTCTTTCGTGGGGGTCCCCCTATAATAGAGAGTTCAGCATCATTGGCTCTGCCACCTTTTTTTTTTTCTTTTTTTTTTTTTTTAACCACGTATGCTCGTACGGAGGAGAAGGATGAGGGAAAATTAGGAATATTATTCTCTTGTTGATGTGACAGTTTAATTCTATCATGCATCGGATTGGTGGATTGGTAAATTAAAGACATGAATATCACGCACTCGAAATTTTAGCGAGTTTGTATATGGATGGTGCCGTAACTTGAACCAAGAATGGTAGAATATATAGACTAGATGAGACCACTAGCCCTAATGCCCACATCTTGAATGCGTTTGGCAAACACGTTTCTCCCAAGACATGGGGAAAATACTATTAAGCCACAATGTCCATCCTCTGTGTGTTCATTGAATGCATTGGAAACGCAGTTAATGTGTCCATCCTCTACTACCATCCGTGCATGCATTAATGGGAGAATAGTAACAACCCAAACGATATCAGATTGATGCAGCAGAATGCGGACCAAAATAATCTCTCATTTTACACTTAATATATACTAATATAGTAAATCAAAATAAATATCAAGCATGCAAACACAATATCTTTTTTTTTTTTTTAAGTGGAAAACATCTTCAATGTGAGGAAATAAAAAACCATGGGACCGGAGTCTACCCAAAAATTTCCACTATTAACAAAATTAGGTGGACAAAACTCTTCTCTGAGTTATCATGGCCCCCACTTAACTTTGAGTTATCTTGAGTAGGAGTCGAATACACAATCCTTGGTTATTGAACTGAAAACATGAGAAAAGCCCTCACCACTGGGTCAATGCTAGGGTGGGTAAGTTGTGTAACCTCTAAATAAATCGATATAGCTACAAAAACATTCCCCCTCCAGTTGATTCGCTAATCTTCATCTATAGCCAAGAGCTAGGAACGAGAAGTCTCATGACGAATTCGAGGTTTCACAAATCATAAAATGAGTTGACGTTGATGCTTTCAGCCAGTTCTACCACGTCAACACCTAGCTGATATGATTCGATCTCACGGTCAGTAATGTGTCGTATCCGAATTGGCATGATAAAGTGGCATATGGGCTGTTCAATAGCTATCAAAAGTTCCCGATTTGGTTTTAACCAAAATCATGTTCACTAAAATATCAATCACACGATGTCGATAAGGCGGTGTATTTTTGTGTGCACTTGATATCAGACATGACAACCATGTATATGCTTAGAGAAAAATATGAATCTTTTTTGGGAGACATCAACCAAAAGTGGTCCTGTGAAAACCCTAGCTGGTACTACGTAAACAAAACAAACGACAGTGGGAGACCGCTTTCTTTTGCTTTTCTCAGGTGTCTTTTTCACTTCTTTGAGCATTCAAGATCGAAGAATCGAGGAGGAGAGAGAGAGAGAGAGAGGAACTGCTGAGTTAAAAGACTATGAATTGTGTGGGATCAACTACTCAAGACGGAGAGGATGGTGATTACTCTTTCCGTATGTTAATATCATCTAATTTGAATTGATATATAGTTTGAGTTATCACTAAATTTAATGGGAATTTTGTCTAATCCAATCATATAATTTTATAAAAGACACTCGAAACATGTCAACGGGTTTCAATTTTGATTTAGTCATACTATTGTGAGTGGCAAATGTCGAGCATTAAGTAAATAGGCAAGATAATAAAAGTTCTTGCAATCTTAGCTTTAGAGGAATGAGAGATTAAAGTGACATGACTTTAATTTTCAGATGATATAGAGTACAGTGACCAACAGTTGAATTGAGTAACTAGCAAACCACCCTTAATTAGTGTTGTTAGATGAGTCAATTTTTCCAAAAATTTAAGACTATTAGAAGATGAAGTAATAATATATTTGATTACCTCCATATACATGCAAAATATATAACAGTCATAACGGCTAAGAGAAAAATAAGAGATCATGCTTGCATTTGAACAATTAGCTTGTGCTCTAATACCACGTTAACTGTCTAAAGAACTTAAACTATTAGGAAAAAGATCAACAACATAAGTATATCATATCATTTTGACAAGTGTCGTGCTGGACTCAAACTTAAATTTCATGAAAAATGAGGAATATGAGGTGCTCAACATAAACCCTTAGGGTAATCAAGCGTTCAAGAGTTGTGCATTCCTCTCGAATCTCTTGACCAAGATGTGGATGACCTAATTTTCGGAAAAGTGGTTTGAAGAGGTGAACTTGTATTCCAATGTGCAAAATCTTTCCTAAATACAATATGATACTGACTAAAGAAAAGAAAACCGAATGTAATTTTTTTATTTTTCCATCTATAATCCTCAAGATTATATGAATGAAAGTATTTATAAGTAGAACACTTCCTCAGACTCAATCAACTAATCTTAGTTTCAGAATTTTGGAACCCGAATGTGACATACTTTATCATATAATGTCCCATCATAGTTTTTCCAAAGATTTCCTCAAGTGTCACGATGCAAGTGCGCTCACGTCGCATTATTGACTTCACAAAAAAAGGAAAAAAAAAATTATCGATCCCTGCTTGTTGATGGACTCTTAGATGTGAATTATTGTCCAGATATTGCAATGAAGGCTGTATGCACCGATGATCAAACAGAAAGCATTGAGTAGAAGAAATTAGAGACCTTATCTTTTTAGCAATCCGGCCAGGATTTCTTGATATCACACATTCTTATCACAGAAGATAAAACCCGTGAAAAAAGGAGGCATTGTATAGAAACATATGATCCTAGTTTCATAGTTGAGAATCTGCTTATCTTGTTCCCTGTAGCTGAAACCCTGATGAACCACTTCACCTCCCCATCACCACACAATGATATCTTCTCTCTACCTCGGTCCTCACCCATCTTTTTTACTTGTTTTCTTTTTGGCTTTCCTTTTTCCAACTTTTGGCCTTATGTTGTGCTACCTCTCACGTGATTAAGTGGGTGTGGCTGCACCATATCCAAAGAACATTATTTTATTATACTTATATTCTGCTTATTCTTTTGTCTCCTTTTCTTGCACCATGCAAAATGGCTGAACCTGAAGTTGTCTACTCAAAAAATGGCATCTATCAGAAATGAGAAATTATTTATTTTTTCTTATGCAAATCAGGGGCACAACCACAACAAGGTGGCTATCTGGAAGAGAGCAAGCACATCAACTCACCCGCATCACGACGGTGCCCCCTAGTGAAATGAGTCCCAAAGCAATTTCCAAACTCACAACCACCGGTTCCCAAGCCGAAAGAATGAGAATGCGCTTACCTCTAGATCAACCCTAGATGGTTAATGGGAAAAGAAAGAAAGAATTGTGGAAATGTAAAAAAAAAAAATTAAGTTCATGCAAAGAAAATGGTGACCCTCTTCTGGGATTTTCTTTTTTCCTCTTCCATTATTGCTCAACTTGGATCCCACTTTCTGCAGCATGCCTAGCCCTTCTTTTGAGTAACACAACAATACAAGACTAGTCTCTGCAATTTTCCGCTTACATACAATGATAACCAAAAATCTCTAGGCCTTCAAGCGATAAAAGACAGTTTATCCTTCAGTCTGAGAGTTGTTGACCGAGAAAAAGAGGGAAAACTAGGACGAGAAGAGCATTGGAATTACTGGACTTAGCCAAAAGAATTAAAAAGAGGTATCGGAATTACTGGAGAAAGAGACAACAATATAGGAATTATGACCAGAGTCCGTTGACTAAGTTACAGTGCATAACAAAATGTTCGAAAAGTAGCAGCTCGTTCTATAAAAGTCTACAGGAGGTATGCATATTGCATGGTCCTACGTACCGCGCTGCTAAATGATGGACAAAGGACGAGCAAAACCGTCCTTCATGGACGCTAGCGACCCGCTGAGCGTCCTCGCGCAGGTGTTCCCATAGTCCATCGCTGAGGTTTTAGGGACGGGTTGTTTCCTGTCCGTAAGGACGTCGTGGGCAGCGGCTACCCCGTGCTAAATAGCCCTTCCAGGATTTTGGCCCTGCTCTTTTATTTCGGTTGGAATGGCAAAACAAAAGACTTAACCCACCTTTGAAGAGTTTCTCTCCTATTCATCTGCTGATCGTCCCCCTCTTCTACTTGTTCTACTTCACCTCCCTCCTCCACAGTCACCACCGCTTCCCACATTGTCGTAACCTCTCCCTCAGACTGCAGCCACTAGCCACCATCGCAGCCTCTCCTCCAGCTGCAACTGCCGGTCTCCATCTCCGTCCTTCTCAACCCCCTCTTCCACAGGGCAGCGAGCTCTCAATCGATCTAGTGGCTGCCATTTGCAATTTTGTTTCTAAACAAAGAGCGATTAGGGAGTCGATGTGCGTCAACTGAGTGGGAGACGCAATTTTGGTTTAATTTGGATGTATATTAGGGCCCGTGGGTTTTTGTTGATGGTGTTTCTATTACTTAACGACTGCATTTTATGTTTGTCGCTCTCGAGCAATGAAATGCTCGAAGTGTCCAGGAACTGAGATCAGACATTGTTAAGGTTCATAACTGATGGAATTTAGATACTTTATTCTTCAACCTTCTGATTGGGGTCTAATGCTACGTTAATTTTAACTTGCTTGCACTCCAAAAGCTGAAGACTGATTACTCATAGAGAACTCTTCTTTTTATGCATCGGTTTGTTTTTCTCAGCCAAGATTGCTTGCGAGGTTTAATCTATAATGTCCCAAAACAATAAGGTCATACTGCATCCGTTCCATGATTTATGGATGGCCTGAGTTGAACTTTCACAATCATCTTCATATCCCTAATCATAACCCGACTCTATAGTTCCCCCATTAACTTGACGAGCCTTTCCATGAAGTCACCAATTATCCAAAGGCAATAATTTAAAGAGGAAAATTACTTAAAATGAATCCCAAGCACGGGTTGAGTTAAATATGAGTCGCTAGATATTCATTACATATAAAAAGGGTTCAAACGGGTTAAATGAATCAGTTTAAGCCGGATATTTTCATATCAATCCAACCATTTGACCAGCTTACTCGAAATTAGAAGAGAATGTGTGGGTTGGAACGACCACGGTTTTTAGGAGGGGCCTACTAAAACATGAATTTGTGAATATGGGTCCTAACCCCTGGTTGTCGCTCGTGATTTCTCTATCACACAATTTCAATGCTTCAAAACTTGTACTACCTAGATAATTGAACAATTTAGTTCATGTCAAGGCTTTAAGCACTCACCCCACAGGCTTAAGCTCAAGGTTTTTTCTACTTCCCGACACAGTACCACCGACTGCGACAAAAAACCTAGGAGCAACAGTAGAGATGCCAATAAACCCATTATATATTTGATTTGCAGAGTAATTTCCAAGTCCAGTAATTACCATAAACGCAAATGAAGCATCCCATGGAATTTATCCATAAAGATGGTTGTACTTGTATCCCATAGTCAGACACTTCTCACAGGAAAAAGGTGTTATTGAGTTACAGTAGTGGCACAATAGGGGCAAAGAAATCGATCCGCGGGAGGGAAACGGAATTACATTGATAAGCTCATAGAATGCAGCTGATTGAGATATTCTTATTGGTGAATATAATTCAGAGACATATGCTGATCCTATTATACAAGATTATCTACTTTACTCGCAGAAAAAAGATTACAAAGAATCATCCTTTACAGCGGGAAAAAAAATGTACTAATAGATCATACAATTGAGCATGGCCTCCTACAAATAATTTCTGGCAGCACATACATATTGGGGAAGAAACATTCAAGGCTTCCGGGGCAAGAGAGGTTCCAATTGAGGATCGGTATCTGTAGAAGCTGGAGGTCTTTGATTTCCAGACTCCAACTCGGGAATCGAAAGATCGTCTCCCGTTTGCCTGAGTAATCTCTGCAAGAGACTGGGGCTCTCCTCAGGTGGAGGATCGGGTGTTGTGGGCATTTCTTTTATGCTTTGGACATGTTGGAGGCAGACTTGAACGGCATCATGGACTCGAACGAAGAACCACTCCTTGCCAATCATGTCAACCACTCCGGACTTTGTAAAGGTAAGGAGGATGTCCTGGTTCGGATTGGAAATAGCAATCTGCCACACCAAGAAATGTCTCAGATGCTTGTGGAGATGGTAAAAGGAACTTCCAGCGAGACTGACAAGAAAATGAACGAATTGTTCTAGGTAGAGATCAACAAACCTGAATGTCCCGTGACTTGTACTCTTGGTGCAAGTCCTTTAAAGCTTGAACAGCACTGGAATCAATATATGTGACAGCTGCAACAAGAAATGAAAATGTGATTCTAAGATCTGGCAGCACAAGAACCTCAATGCAGTGAAGCCAAGGCCTATATCAGCATGAGTAACAATAAATGAGGTTGTAAATCTGTTTCCATGAACTTTAAGCTGAGAATGATAGAAATGCTATAAAAAGTCTGCATTGTTTTAAGGTGAGGCTTGACTGGCTGAATTTTCAGTATCCACCAACAATTAAACCAAATTACGTGGCCTGTTACAACATTAATCCATGCTCTTGGCCTGAGGATTTGGAGTAGATTTTCATAAAGAACAAAACAGATATGACTTTAAAATTTAGCTGTCAAAAAAGAAATCATTTATTTGTGAAACATCAACTCAACTATATTCTGATAAATTGACATAAATAAAAAAACACATCAATATAGAATACTTAGTCCATGGTTCATGGAACTCATACTTCATAACCTTTTCCTAAATAAGGCAATTTTTTTTCTGTCAAATAAAAAGGCTACAACTACTCCACCTATTGTTAGGCCCATAAAGCCTATAATTTAACTTATGATGATCAACAACAGATACATGCATGATATATTACGTCCACACCTGGAATAAATTTTCCCAGCCTGGAAGAAAATTAGCTTGGAAAGTAAGTTGTAAGATCAAACTAAGTTTTCAAGAGACAGGAGAGATACACTGCAAGCTGGCTAGAATAACTAACTCTCATGTACTTTCACTTCCATATTAATTCAACATGATGAAGTCTCCAATGAAGGAGCATTTCCATATTGTTTTTGTATAGATAACCACATGCACCACTTAAATGACGACTTACGTGCCATCTCTAGGATAACAAAATAAACTCTATCAACTTCTGGGCCCCGCCGTGCAGATTTATCAACCTCAATTTCATATTCCCGTAGCCTGAAAAGAAACTTTAGAATACTTAGTGCTTCCTTTCATAGACATAGGAGAACGACCAACAGGTTCAGAACGAAAATGAAGATAGGGAGGGCAAAGCCATATAATTACCGATCTTTAATGTGACTAATATTGGCAAAATATATTGGAGCATCAATCCTAACAATAACAATGCCATTGTAGGTATATGCTTCTGGGTACTGTTCTACATTTCTATAGACAGTGGTGCCAGGTAGGCGCCCCAAGACAGCTGCAAAACAGATAAGAAGCTGTGAAGCCTTGAGGAAGAGGATTATCATGAGGTTGACACACATCAACACGAGAAAGAGAGAGAGAGGTTAGACATTTGGAAAAGCAAATGAAGCAACTTTCACACTTAGAGAACAATAATGACAAAAAGGAAATACAAGGACATATGGCAATGGCATTGTTAACCAGATAAGCAGCAGTGAAGACTGAAAACATGGAGCAGCTTATAAGCAAATCAACTTACCGATGTGTGGATTTGCTGATTCGTGAATGACAAAAGCAAGAGAAGCACCAACCTATAGCATCAACATGTTAAAATTGCATTATTAGTTTCAAGCTCCTTCAGCGGTTCCTATGATGATAAAGCTGCTTAATGTTGAGATTATTACAAATTAATAGTGACCTTCTCAAAGCAATTTCCATACTAAACTCTAAGTACATCAAGGTAGCTCATGCTCTTTAATCCAAAAAGATTTACCATTGCAAACTCTGACTTATTCATGCTCATAATGTCTACTATGCCTGAATGAATGTATATACAACATGAATATCGAAACTCAGTAGCTCAAATGCCGCTGCTCCAGGTACTCACCCCAACAAGGACACCAATTTCAATACCAAGGAACAATGTTGTTGTGCTAGTAATTGTCCAAAGAAGAAAATCTTTCTTATCCACATGCCAAAGAAATATAGCTTCCTGATAATCCACCTGAAATAGTATCACAAATTAGCAATAGCTTGAATTTCCATTTCATTAGTAAATAAACTAACAGTAATTCTCAATCCTTTCTGTATTTTGAGATTTAGTCGGTTCTCAAAAAATTTTCACTAAGAAAGTAATTAAAGTGGACATTCACTTGGACATCAATGATCTATTTAGAATATGAAACTAATATCGACAACAATTTCTGTCATAAGATGGCAGATTAAACAGAAAATTTCAATTTGCTAACACTTGCAAATTCATGGCAAGTATAAACACAGAACTACTTTACTTGTGCAAAATCTATAATGTAGTTCATGATAAGATAAAAATAAGCATATATTGATTAATAACTTAAAAGATTTTAGCTGGAGGACGATATAGGCTTCTGAGCCCCATTAGAACCTCATATATGGATATTGTGGAGACTTATCACTCAGATAAAAAGCAAATCAGAAGACAGAAATGCAGATGAAAGACAAGCAAGACTAGATCTTCATTAGAGCAACACAAACAATAAAATAAGGTTGATGGCATTGGTGAGATTGGAAGGGAGCAAATGAAAAAACAAGGGAGGTAATATTAGTGATCTTCAAGCTAAATGTGTAACCTGTAAGGTGTAATCCTCACATAGAACTATACACAAAATATTTTTTTATTGCAGAACATAACAATATGTTCCACAACACACTTTAAAGCTCAGCATCAACGCCTTTGACATAATGTTTTTACATAGGAAAAAATGCACTCCAAGTTGATCTGACTATGCACTACAGTTGGTTTGTTTACCCAACTTTAAAATGGCGAACAACTGTCCCAAAGAAAAACGGTGCATGCTTAATACGTTTTTCAATATTTTTAGACAAGTACTTTGACTCCACTATCCTATATCAAAATTTTATAGACAGTTGCTCTCTTAAAATAAGTTTATTATTTCATCATCTTATGGCATCATTGGAAACATTCATACAGTAGGCAAGAACGTAGTCTTGCTATCTGTCCAGAAATTGACAGTCATCACTGATAAAAAGCAGGGGAACACCAAACATGCTTCAGCGAATCACGTGTTCTCTGTTAATTCATTCAAGAGACAACCCCTAGTTCTTTTATAGGTAGACATGCTCTTGCGTACAGAACTAAGAGTTCCAATTCACGTACCCCATCATTTTCACAGAATGTTGAAAAAGTTGGTGATTCAGCATGAAGTAAGCACAACATCATCAGAAGAAAAGATGAACTCCTCAATTTTAATCACCTACACTAAAATGACTGAACAGAAGTATTCTAAGAGTTCCTTAGTTCTTGGTTCCTCATATCAAATTTAATACGAATTGAAACAAGATTACTTACCAGGCCCATAACAGCAGATATCACAATGGCAGCTAATGCACACTGCAGATAACAAAAATGGTAAGCCAATAGTTAGTATTCCAAATGAAGAGACCAGGAGACCATAGAACTTAGACAATAACGAAGTACATGATAAACCTCCTCAAATCCTTCCCTTGAGCCATCAGTTACAGAACAAAGTACCATTTAATCAGCATGCATGTGCTACCAAACTAGGAGAAAGAGATGGTAAACCCACCACCCTGACATAAATGCAGATCCATAAGAACAACAATTACTGACAAGGATGCATACCTGTGGTATATATTCAAACAATGAAGTCAAGAATAAAAGGGCACAGCCCATTATGATTCCTGTAACAATTCCAGATACACCTGACTTTGCACCACTTTCATGGTTTACAGCTGAACGGGAAAAGGAGCCTGAGAGCAACATAGTACACATGATTTCCATCAGCTAATTAACATAAAATGCTTATCTAATGCCTCAAATAGAGTACTGGCAATCTTTCAAACGTTCTTTTAACATGAGCAAAAAATTACAGTCATCTAAACTGCTCTTAAGAAATCCAATTCTCACCTGTAGTTGGGTATGCTGAAAAAAAGGAACCAAGTATATTGGACACACCAAGACCAAAAAGCTGTTCAAAAGCAAAGAGATGATCCATTACGAGTGGTCATTAAACGAAAAATTTAAAGCTTATGTACATGCTATGCTCAAATTGGCACAAAGTACTCTTGGTGATATTCCAGAATGCAAATTCTTCAGAATCATTCTTCTTCTTTAAAAGGAAGCTGAGAACATTGGGAAGCAATAAAGGGCCCAAAAAGCTTTTGTATTTTGCAAAGACAAAAAGGACATGTCTTGACCTTCCAAGAGAGCTTCAAACTTATAACCATATAGAGATTCAGCCATGGATATCATCTTCAATATCTTCTCTACATCCTACTAAAATGGCATGAAAAAGCATTGTGGCACCATGCGTGAAGTTTCAGCTTGAGTTGTTCATGAAGCGTAAGTGGTAGAATGTCAAGGATGAAAAATTAAGTTATAAGGCCTACTCCAAGTCTTGTAAAAACATCAAATGACATGAAAATAGCAAATGCATCCTGAAAAGAGATTGCAAGATCTGCATTTTATGAGTATAGTATCTATAAACCAACATCTTGAAGCAATCCTACAGCCATCACAGTTTTACGACTCTTTAGCAAAGTAAAACCAGTCGTCCCAATCTACAAATATAAAGCTTGTGGCAAGAATGAGACACAACAACGAATCTGCAAATGCGGTAAAAAATCCCTACTCCATCACAACATCACTAGTAACTAACATATTATTCTCTGCACCGACAAGTATGCAATTTCTAGTGGCCACCAGTTGGATCCACTCCTTTATCTCCCATCCAAGTCTCTAATGTCCACAGTTCAAAAATTGAAAAGCACACCTCTTGATTGGAGTCCAACTCATACCCGTTCTTTGCTGCCAATGCTTTGGCAATTCCCACAGATTCCTGAATTGCCAAAAGGGATCAAAGCAAATTTATTCAGCTGTAGTACTGATTGGCATCAGTATACGAACAACATTAGCAGATGAATAATCTTACCAATATAGCCACACCAGTGATGAGAAGTGCAGTTGGAATTAAAGATGTCATATACCCAAACTTCCTTGGAATAGAAAAGCTTGGGAGACCCTGTGGTATCTCACCCACCTAAAACAATGGAAAGCATCCTTTGTCAGCTTGTTGTCATTTCCGCTTGACTAAGTTGTACTTCATTGATATATATTTGCAGAGAAATCCAAGGTAAGGAATAGTATGTTCCAATCATTGTCATTATAACTACATTGCATTTCATAACTCTCGATCACAGAAATTATAAGACATTCGACTGTGTTCAATTTACTAGACAGCTAGTTCTTCTGAAATTTTAGGTTTAAATTCCTCAGGGTTATTCTCTGAGATGTCCCTGATCCAAAGCACACATGTTAGCTAGTAGTTGGTCCAATGACCATGAGGATGCTGCTCGAGAAACTACCCCTCCCAAACTCTGAAATTCACCAGTAGACAAATGGGAAAAACTAATGATCTTCCAAAAGCCACTTATATGAAGAAAATAAAAACATGAAAATGATAGGATATATATTTATGTACATATCTATGTATATATATTCATTCGCACAATTGAACTTTTGCTATACTAAACACAGCAATTTCCAGTTATGATTGATTGACACAAATTTTTTTATGTCGCCTGGAATTTTGAGATGACAACCACCCCAAGGTTATGTAATTTGATCATTCAGTCATATATCATAAGATACCCAGAGAAAGAAATGATCAGCGTAATAATGTAGCAGAGAAAATGATCATATCTATCTCGCTCTTACCAAAGAAATCGTAGATGGATTAAAAATTTTCACAAAAGCTGTGCCCAAGACCACTGCCGTAAGCGGCCCCGCTGCTCGCAGAAACCGCAGGTACTTCCTTGATTTTCCCTAACGATAAAGTAGCAGTCATGCCAATATGCATAAAATCAGTTCTACACCACAGAAGAGTGAATGAGCTTATACCAGGTGCTTCATAACCAGAAGAATCGCAAGAATAATGCATCCCATAACAAATGGTTGCCACAAAAACTACAAAAGGAAAAGATGACCTGTGGTTAAAAAGGAACTTGATAAGTGCAAATATGAGGCAAAATGTAATAAATAGGAAACAAATAGAAAAAATAATGGTAGAGGGGACTCCTGACTTCAAATTAAGGACCGACATGATGAAAATAGTAAAACCCATCCACAAGAATATATAACATTATCCAAGAGAAAAATTAAATTAACATCCGTAGATGGGCCAGGCAACTACACTGATGCATAATGGCTACAGTGGTCAGCCATAAAATGTCGATAGTTTTAGTTAATTGCATCAGGTGTCAGAATATGAGCTTCAAGTAATGTCATTTGCATAGACACAAATAAATATATCAGTATGTGAACAGATTATAGATGTACCCCCTGGGCATGCAGGGCCTACCCCATCTGCTCCAGCTATTATGCTTTTGATCAGGGGCACAATCTTGCTACTTCGAACTATTTCATATCCCAAGAAGTATTTTGCTTGAGATAATGCAATGACAATGGCAGAAGCACTTGTGAAGCCCGATATTACAGAGTGGCTGATGAAACGAATCAGCCATCCAAGTCTGTAGAAGACGAATGTGAACCACATATACGAATTAGATATGAACCGAGAAAGCCACAGAATAAAGAGGACCATGCATCATATTAATTAACAAAAATGTTATTGAGAGAGAGAACCTCTAGAGAGAGATCAACAATCAAGGTACGAATATGATTTGACTTCGTTTTCCAATGAGATATTAATAACATGAATAAAGCAGGGAGACTAGGGCTGCTACGAGCTCTCATTTACAGAAAGAAACAACATAAAAGGACAAATGCTCAAAGATAACATACTCCCTCTGTAACAGTAATTTTTCCTTGGACCCCAAGCAAAATATCAATAATTTCTGTTCAACTTAAAAGCATAAATAAATGCTGAATCTGCTGTTTAAAGGTGATAATTGATTCAGTATTTTCCAGCAATATGTGACTTGCCAAGGTAAGATCTTATTATGGATCTCTTTTTAAAATAATTATTATAATAATACAGTTCAACACAACACTGGTTATTGAAAGAATCTCGGAACATAAGATACATGGGAAGAAATAGCTCACTTTGACATTTATTACAGTTATTCACAGTGAAATGACATCTCAAGATCCTCACAAGCCAAAATACATTAATTACTGAGATGATTCACAGATTCATATTGACACATTCATCACTCCCACTTTCACGCACATGACTAAATTTCAGAGAACAAGTGGCAGTAAGTACCTCAAGAGCCCCATAATGCATTCCAATACC
Organism: Eucalyptus decipiens; assembly: GCA_014182575.1. Classification (NCBI taxonomy): domain Eukaryota; kingdom Viridiplantae; phylum Streptophyta; class Magnoliopsida; order Myrtales; family Myrtaceae; genus Eucalyptus; species Eucalyptus decipiens. The sequence continues at coordinate 52,479,735 of CM024615.1, forward strand.
CCAACCATCAGAGCCAGCAGTATTGCAAGTTCTGTGTATAGCTCATCAGAAGAATCAACAATTGCACTCAGTACATTAGAGACAAGGAGAGACACCAATGCTACTGGCCCTACCGCAAGTTGACGAGACGATCCGAATATGGCATACACAAATACAGGCACAAAACCAGAGTCTGTCTCACAAAACCCAATAAAGGATGTTAGATTCAAGTGACTATAGTAGAATCTTTTACTAGAAATTTCGAAAATAAAAAGGAAAAGAAGAGTGCCACTATTACGTCTTTTGTATCATTGAGTATGGATTGATCTACCAATTAGGAGCATTTAATTTTTTCAAAAGAGGTCAATGATACAAAAGGAAATCTTGATCAATAAAAATAACACCAATAGTTCGATTTGATCGTTCAATAACAGCAGGAGAATTTGGAGGAGTATATTTCAAACATTAAAATCATTATTAATATCAGGTAGACAGGTGCTTGATGTAAATGGTAGTTGTGATTCTATGTTGCCATTTAGGATGGTGAATATCACTCCCCACAGCATAGCTGCAGTCAATTTTATTACAGGAGTTCCCAAGCAGCCATAAGAAGAAAAGAAGCAATGAACTTACAGAGGCCATAAATCGGTTCCAACCCAGCTAGTTTTGCGTAGGACATTGCCTGGGCAATCACAACAAACAGTCAACCCCATATACTAAATTACATTTGTCCAATCCACAAAGCATGAAGTCATTAAATACAGTCAAAGTGGCATCAATCTTCTGAAGAAAGGGCAAAAAGTTCCCTTTCTTATAAAATTCAACGGCAGATCAGAGCAGACAGATTTTTAGGAAATTACGACGAAACCCAAAAGAGGACGACCACTATTCATTTAAAATTTCTCACGTGGTCGATGCTGCCACGTTTACGGATAGAAGGTAAAAATGAACGAGAACAGTGAGAGAAAGTACTAAAGAAGCATTGTTAGGCGAATGAAACGCGATACATGTGAACAAGAAGTGTCCGATCACGCTGCAACAATCGGGCAAGGCTTTGACGATCAATACGAGAATTGGAGCTCCAAATCGCTCCACTGAGTGACTGGCTCAACGCTTTACCAATCAGCTCGAAGCCACAGTTCAAGGGAATTGACAAGAGGATCATGATGAGTGGAAGACGGAAAGTCTACCCAATCGCCGCCAGCTGACGACTTTATTCAACAAGGAAAAGTCAACCCGGAGATCGTACAGAGCGCGATTCACAATCACACGCACATGAAAAAAAAAAAGAAGCTGAAACGACGACACGAAGAACAGTGCCTTCTGCTGCTGGGCAAGAATTGAAGAAGACGCATTATGAACAAGAAAAGAGCAGAGACGAAACGAGAAGAACCAAAAAATCAATTTTTCAAAAAACGCAAGAGCAAACAAAGTCTGCAAAACGACATTGCAAAGGAGTTCTTCGAAGCCAAGCTTCGAGCAAGATGCAAACAAAGAACCCTCTCTGTTGCCCAGAAATATTTGAATTCAACGAGAAATGTTCAAAATGGAAGTTGCAGGAAAACAAAATCCAGAATTGCAACGACGAGAAATCGACTCGAAATTCGATAGCATCGCCACTGAACTGTGACGATTTCACATCTTCAAGTCTCAAAAACACTGAGAAGAAAGACCTCAAACAGCACCACATCGAGAATCCAATTCCCCGAGAGGCAATCGCAATCTCACGAGCTCAAACCGAAGAAAAGACGAAAGAAGGCTTCGAAAATCAGGAACGTCGCGCGCGACACGAGAGGCGTTGAGGCAATTCACCTGCGGCACGAGCATGACGCCGACGGTGACCCCGGCCATGAGATCGACCTGGAGGTACTCGCGCCACTTGTACGTCCGAATCCACCGGACGCAGGGCAGGAAGACCTCTATCCACTGCACCCACGTCATCCGCTTCACCTTCGACCTCCACCGCAGCCACAGCGAGCCGCCCGCCGCGGCCGCCGCGGCCGCCGAGGACGACGACGACGACGACGGGGCGGCGGTCGGGTGCTGCAGGGGGATGACCTTGACGGGGCGGGAGTGAGGCATCGAGATGGAGGACGAGGAGGAGGACGGGCTGACGGGGCGCTCGGCGGCGAGGTCGCGGGAGCTCGGGGAGGCGTACGTTATCTCCATGAGCGCCGTCGATGGCGCATTTCTAAGGGAGGGAAGCCGCAGCAAGGCCCCACGCAAGCCGAGCCGGAGCCGAGGGGACCCTGCTCCGTACGGCCTTTTTTCCTCCCTTTTTCCTTTTTTTTTTCCTTTTCTTTTTCTCTCTCTCTCTCTCTCTCTCTCTCTGTCTGGCAGGGGCGTGTGCTTTCGCGGAGAAAGTTGGATTTTCCCGGAAAATAATCGGTGACTCAGCTGGAATGCGTGGTGATCTTTTTGGGGTGGGTCGTTTGGCTTGATTGATTTCTTTTTTGGTCGGGTTTCAAATAATTACGGATGAGTTCTGTCGTGATTGGATGAACCTGGACACATTGGCGACGCTTCCTTCTTCTTTGTTTATTCTTTTTTATAATAAATTGAGAAAATAGTACTTATTCAGAAGGACATATGGCCCAATTGGATAAATGCTCCCATGATCTTTTACGATGGCCGCACGGGATTTTAAGTACGACGTCAAGGTGGTGGGTTTTCCGCTAGTGTCATCCTAGGATTTACCTCCTATTATCCCAGGCCTGTCGGGCTGTTCGAGTTGATACGGTGCACGGGTTCCCTGAATCATAAAAAAAAAAAAAATTGATCTTTAAACTTTTAATTTGTTCAATTTGGGACTTTAACTCAATATATGATGTGATTTTTAAAATTTTAATTTGTTCAATATATAAAAATTAGAGACTTCATCCAATATATATTAAATATCTAAGGGTCATATTAAATAAATTAAAGAGTCAAAAGTTCTGAATCTGTCATTTTTCCCTTCACAAGCCCCATAAAAGATTATACAAAGAGAACAAAAAGAGGAACGCCCGCGGCCCTTTCGCTGCAGAGGAGCCAAAAACGACACGGCTCGGCTGATTGGACGACGGTGCGGGCCCCCCGCACTCGGGCGGTCATCGCCTCCTCCTCCTCCGCCACCCCCCCAAAATGAACGTGGACGCGATGGCGTCCACATCGATCTCGATCGATGCCGTCACGCAATCCAATCTTTTCCCCCACGTTCTCGCCCACGGACTCGACCAGTCAAACCCCAGACGTCTCTTCTCGAGCAGCGATTAGACCGACGAGTCACCACGTTGATCAATCAGTCGGCAAGGGCCTTCGCCGCCTCCGATGAAAAGATCTCGCGGTGCTTCTATTCTTGGGCGGCCCGGCGTCATCTGAGCGTCTCGACCGGCGGTTCGACCCGACTTCGATTCGCCCAATTATCCCCACAATGTTCACGAGCCCGCATCGCTATCCATGCGAGGACTGAACCGAGCATTTGGAAAGGACCCGAAACTCGAACGCACCGTTTTCTTTCCCCCACTTTTTTTTAATCAAGGCGCGTCGTTTTCTCCTCCTTTTCTTAATTAACGCAAACGTGCCGGAGCCTTAAAAACCGACTTGCGTGGAGAGGTTACTGACCATTCTGGAAAACCTCCGGATTTCCACGTGATTTGAGAACAGACGGTTGCTCACTACTCAACCACGCGTCCCATTACGTAAAAGTAAAAATATGTATGCCATAAAATGGGGGTTTAAGTGGGACAAGAGTTAGTAAAATCGCCTCTTTCTTCCCAATTTTAGCCCTTTGATTGCACAAGGTAATATGCTGCTGCGGAAATACGAAAGAATTGAGATCATAGATCAAAATGCTATGTATGGATGATTAGAACTGCCTATACAATAATTCTTTAATAATTGCATAGATTTCCAGTACGAAAGGTAATTCCATTGAATATATTACTACACATGTCCTACGCATGTCCACTGGTGTGACGTTGCTATTTGCTCTAATAACGAATCACTGATTTTAAGTATCCGGATAAAATAAGGTTGATAAGACATTTCGCATCGATGGATCGTCTCCATCAAAAGATCCCCCTATACGGATAATATAATACAGAATTCTCCAAGCCTAATTCAAATAGTTTTGACTCCAAAATATGTAGCAATATATATCTAGAGAGCTTCATACCATTTTCCCGTATACATCGCCCCTTCTAAGGTAAAACCCAGATTCAGTCATTTGGCAAATGCAGTAGTAGGCTCGATGTGAAGCAATTTTACATTTAAAAAGCTACAAAAGCTGCAGCCACATGTCACTTTCCATTTTCCGTACAATTGAATAATACACGGTTGCCTGAGAAGAGGGACTTGGAAACATAATAGAAGCATTACCACTAACTATGCGCTTGAGCATGCTCTGGCTTGTGAGAATACTCATAGTCGAGATGAACAAAGGCACGCTCGATTTCTGGCAGGAGCTCGAGCTTCTCCTGCAAGGATTCGCCAATGTCGTGAGCCCGTTGCAGAGGCATGTCAGCCGGCAGGACGATGTCCACCTCGACAAAGTAGTGGGATCCAAAGGTGTAGGCCCTGACAGTGTCGATGTGTCTTATCGCCCTGTGATGATTCCAACAGAGATACGTGAGTTTCTGCAGGTATTCTGGAGCTGCAGATTTCCCCACGAGGGAGTTTACATTTTCCAAGACCGTCATTGACCATGTCCGGATGGTATAGATCGCAAGCTACAAGATGATCAAACTTTCATGAGTACAAAAAGAGAACCAAAGAGCACGGGAGTGATCGTGCATACACATCACAGAGAGGGAGTAGGCGGATTCACTTACGATAATAGCTCCAACAGGATCCATCCAATTGACGACATAATTAGCCAAGAGTGCAGCAATGAGACCAATGACATTGGTTATGACATCAAAAAAGTGATCCTGGGCATATGCTTTGACAATCTCATTTGTGAATGTCCGGCAATAAAGGACTAGGAGGAATTTGACCAGAGTCACTGAGAGCATGATACCCACAAGCCATTGTTCTTGCTCTGTTGTTAGACTAAATTCAGCCTCCTGGGAACAACAGAAGAAACTCAAAAGGGTTAAAATGTTCGTGATTCTTGAAGTAATCGGTCCCAACTTCATGCCTTAAAGAAAATGGAATACATACATCAGATAACAATTGCTGCAGTGACTCCAAGATAATCTGCAGTCCAAGAGTAGCCATCACAGAGGCAAAAACAAGGATTCCCTGGATGCCATTTAAATGTTAAGTTCAAGAATCAAAAAACAAAATAACAGATGCGATCGGAAGAGCTATATATTCGAGTATATTAACAATAATGTCCCTATGAGCTAAATAGATTACCCACTCATATTTTGGGTTCACAACATAAGTGTGAAAATCAGATGATCATATCAGTGGAAAGAGGCCAAGAGGTCCAAGTAGGAAGGGAGATGGAGAGACACAAGATCAAAAAATCAAGGAAAAACACACGAATTATAGTGAATCCTCTAATCAGTCTAGGAACTCAATGAGTCGATTTTTTGCCTCTCATTCAATTGATTCAGGACTGGATTTTGATATTTCAGATGGCATTGAGAGATTTTCAAGGTAAAGTGAAGATGAAAGCATCTATTCAAGATACAAAGGATAATAATTTACTTTTCTTCCCAAATCACTCTTCTTTGTCATTAAACAAAGGAAGCGTCCATTTCTTACGGTAAAGAATATATATAAATTCACAAAATTAATAAGAGAACAAAAGTTTCAGGTAGAGCTTGACTTATGAAAGTGTAGACATCATAAAGACAGGCTCAAGAAGGCAACAAGAAGAATTTTCATCCATAAAACGAACCAGCCTGCTTAAAGATGGTCGAATAAGTGGAATACTAAACCATGAATTCCTCTGTCATCAATCAAGGATTTACTATACCATGACACCAATCTCATACAACCAGGGCCATGAAATATAAATGAATTCAGGATGAAAGCGCATTGGCCTTTGAGCCCTATAAAGCTATGCACGAGAAAAGAAAAGGAGAAACTTTTTAATAACCAAGAACATTGCAAGAAGCACTCGTGCTAACGTGAGAAAATTAGAAAACACAATTCTCATGAGCAATAATTTATGGTGGACTTACCAATGGTTGCATCCGTTTCTTTCCTATAGGATACTGATAGGGATTTGGCGTTTGCATAGAGAATGCAGTAAACCACAGGATGAAGCCTGACAACAGATCCAGAAGGGAGTCCAATGTGGAGGCTATGATGGCCAATGATCCACTTCTAATGGAAGCATATACTTTCGCTGCAAAAAGAACCATGTTTGCAACATTTGATATTCTTATGGCAAATGTTTCATTTCTAGCCAAATTCTCCTGTTCTTCCTGCAAACAGAACACCAATCATTCCAAATGGAATTGTTAGACAGGCACTTAAACTTTTTTTCTATCAGACTGAGGTACCATATTAATTTAGTAGACAGTACAGAGCATCAAAATTCAAGAATGACCTTTGACATTCCAGGAATAAAACCACGTTCAGTTAAAGCATCCATTTCATTGAAGCCCTCAAGCATTTCCACTTGTTGCTGATAGTACTCAGCCACATTATCCTCAGGACCTAAGTCATAAAAAGTAACTGAATCTCAAAATCCAACGTTCTGTGCATGTAAAGAGTGACAGATGAAGGGAGTATAGATTTATTGAGCTCAAAAACATGTATAACAAACTTGAAATCGATATTCCAGTAAGCACCAAACCTTTGTCGTTAAAAATCACCAGCATCAACCCTCATTCCTCATCAAATAACTAATACTTTCTAAATGTTGTGTAAATGCAGACACCAACCTGTGGTTGTTAGTGCACAAACATGACATGCATGCAAACAAGTGTGCTTCTCTTAAGTACACACCATGATACACATGAAGCAATTTTGCAAGTTCCAAATAATAGGATGATGAAAACAAGAGACATGCTTGTACACGGCTAGTACCCAGGGGCATGTGATGAGGTACTCTCATTTCAATCTCTGTCAAAGTTGCCAAAAAACTAAGAAGCTGAGACTTGATTTCAGAGTCACAACACAATCACAACCTTAACTGTGGTTGTTAGTGCACAAACATGTCGTGCATGCACACAAGTGCGCCTCTCCTAAGCAACAGACTAAAAAACAACAGACATGCTTGTACACAGGCTAGTAGCCAAGGGCATGTGATGAGGTACTCTCATTTCAGTGTCTGTCAAAGTTGCCAAAATACAAAAAGGCTGAGACTTGATTTCCAATTCACAACACAAGCACAACCTTAATTGCAGGGAACAATTATGCAGGCCTTCCATGCTCCCACGTTTTATCCATCTCCAAAATTCATACTGCTAGACCATCAATCACGTTTCTTACCAACCATCTTTTTTGAAGAATTAAAATATTAATTGCTCACTCCATGCCAATGATGTAATCCCAGGTGTTGATAGCATCGCTAGATATATCAAGAAGGCAGCCAAGCAACTACCCTGCTATAATTTCCACACAAGTTTGATGCATAGAAACTTTTTTTGGGGGGTTGTTGCGGAGGTTGGGAGCACCAATCTATAGGAGTGAGAGTAAGCTTAAATTAAATAAGTATAGATTTCTGTATTAATGCAACAAATGACAAACAAGGATGCTAGTTAACATGACTCAAGCACCAAACTAAAACCACTAAGTATGAGAAAGAAGCAATGCTAAGAATACTATAACCCTCCACTAAACTTGTGTGCAGAGGGATTTAGGAAGACCTCAGATTTTAAACGAGTGGGAATTGTGCACAAAGTGATTGGTTTCCAATGTAATCCTGCTGAATCACTTAGTAAATATAGTTTAGAAAAAGAGTTTTAGCATCTTTAGCATTTCTCAGTGGACCTGTCTCAATCAGTGACACCCAAGAATTTCTCGCTAAATTACAGTACTAAAAGGGCACCACCACTAAACTAACAATCAAGTGGACAAGGCCAAAACGGAATAGATTATTTCCAAAGGCTAAGAGATTCTTATCCAGAGAAGAAAGCTACTTTTGTAACAATCACCATCCCCAATCAACCCCCCCCCGGCCCCCCAAAAAAAATAAAAATAAAAAATAGATGAACCAAAGACATTACAAGTTGTAGGAAAACTTTGCTGGTTTGAATTCCTCACTTCTGCTGATCGCACCTTGTAACCATAAACTGTTTTCTGTAATTGTCTATGGCACCTTTCCAAGGTCTCATATGTATCCCTCCCATTTGTCTAACCAAGGGACCACCACCCCTTAATCAATGTAAGTCCCCATTTTCAAAGCAATGTCGTTTGAGATTTACAGGAATTCTTGTAAGTTAGCATTTGTACATAAAAATTACCTTGTAAAATACTAAACGTATAAGTTTTTCTGTAGTGACTATATTTAGGAAGTTTCTGTGAAACAGTCCCTACGAAAGCTTCCTTTCTTGCATCTTATCTGTTTAAACTCTAAAAAGAGAAGGAAGGAAAATCCTCATTTTACATTTTAAGAATCTTCAAATTTCCTCCCATTTATTATTGTGAATCTTTTACTCAATCAAAGCCATACGACTCACGCAAGAAGCGTCATTCAAGTATCTAAGGGAGCATCTCCTTCCCAGATAACATTTGAAATTCGAGTAGGCTCCAGGTTTTCACCGTTTGTCATTCTGGGTTCAAGATTTCAGGATGCTCATAGCCGAGACTAGTTGCATCACCACATACAGGGCAAGCCTCTACCGACTAGATGGAAGCAGCGAAAGGAAAACGCAAAGAGGAAATCAGCAGGATTGACTCGAGGGGGCGAATCTCCCTCGTTCACAAGAAGGGTTCAGCTGTCAAAGGGGACACCGGGCAGAAACTTCAATCAAGAAGGGAGCACGCTTCTTCAGTTTAATGGGTGCCTCCCCAGAAGAAAAGAACCCAGAGAAGAAACGGAGTGTCATCTCGGGGTTTTCTTCAAAAGAACCCGATTCAAAGAAAACAAAAAAGATCCTGCAGATCACGGAAGAGCCGAGAATCCAGAAGAACGTGAGATGATGGGCTCGCGCGGCATACCAAAAGAAAACTGCCCTCGACAGACGCGAAGGGAGACGATAGGATGGAACGGAGAAGAGATCGGATTGATGAAGAGGCCGCGAGGGTAGAGCTCCGTCACGCCATGCCATGGTGGATGGAGAACAGTAAAGTATACCAAAAGCTATACGAAGATTCAACCCAAAAACAAAGAGGTAAAGTTAAACAACAAAAGAATAAGGTACAGGGAGATTGGACAGCACCACCATCTCTGTCTTTCACGCTCGAACCAGTAACCAAGAAAAGGAGAAAGAAAAACGGCGACTGACCACCTCTCCTCACGCTAAGTATAGAACAGGAAACCAAGGAAGCAACCGCAAAGAACGCAAAAGCGTGTTGCTTTAGCCGGAAACTCGTCGAGAAAAGGAAGGGAAAAAAGCCCCGGCCACAGAGAGAGAGAGAGAGAGAGAGAGAACCTAGAAGGCCCAGGCAGCAGTCGTGGAGTACGCCGGGCTGCTTCTTCTGCGCGCGCTCCGGCGTTATCTTGAACCGGTCGAAGTTCAGCCGCCACGACCGGTCGCCGCCGCCTCCGCCGCTCGCGGCCTCCGGCAGCAGCAGCCGCTCCTCGTCGTGCTCCGGCGCCACCGCCTCCGCCATTCTCCCGGTGGGGTTGCGCGACGAAAAGAGACCACGCCGAGCGCTCCGATCCTCGCGGAAACGGACGGGCAGAAAGAGAGAGGAGGAGCACGGGCACGGGCGAGAGACCCGAGGGCGCAGGGGCTTTATGGGGAATTCACGGCGGAGGCGGCGGCGGCTTTTTAGTTGTGTTTAACTCTCTCCTCTCACCACCCTCTCCTGGTCTTCTTAGTCAAACAGTGAGTAGGCAAATCGCGAATATGCGAGGCCGTACCCTGGACCCGAGCGCGTACCCCCCACGCGCCTGATCCGTTCCCTTCGCTTGCGTGACGTGGGACCCCAGGATTGGTCGGTGCTCGCAGTTCCCGCAGCCTCGCGATCGTCGGACGAGGACAAACCCACTCGGGCACATTACGTGTCAGATCTCGTCAGACACGTGTACGGCCGCTGCGAATCCACGGTGGGGCACGTGATTGACGTGATAGTCGCCGAACTTCTTCCGACGTCTGCCCCTGCCGACGATCTCTATCTTTCTGACTCTTGCGGCCGGTGACGAAATGCGTTCAACGTGTTCTCAACTGCAGGGAAATCGTAACAACCTAACCGGAGCGTTGCTGTAAATTTCCAAAATGGCGTTCCGGAAACGTACTTAGTTGATAGGGCTAAAATGGGAAATTAAAAATAGTCATTATAGATCAGAGTTTCCTGTGTGGAAAAGCTAAGTCAGAAAGGCCTTCTTATCGTGACCTCTAAGCATTTTCAAGCTGAAGTTTTCGGGAAATATCTTCATCAATTACCCGAAACTTTTGTTTGAGGACCTTCACTTGATTAAAATTACTTCAAACAGCATTCCAAATGGAACCTCGATAAAATTTCGAATTGGATTTGGACTCACAAATAGAAACTTAGAATTTAATGTGTCGGCATCACATAGCGAATAAGTATTTATTGTAATGTGCATCGCGTGTTACCTAGAATTCGCGTTTTAATAAACTCTCGAGTTTGGTGAACTAGCTTTTTCACATGGGATTGGTGGGTGGTATCTTAAAATGGAGAGCGAAACAAAATAAAGTATCCAAAATTTCAAATTTATAATGTTTGGTTTCATAGAAAATATGTATGACAATCAAATAATACTAGAGTCTATAGACTAAAGGAAATATGAGAGAGTGAAACACTCGGGACTAAAAACAATCTCAAGTTGTTAGAATAAATTGTCTTGCGTGAGATTATAAGTTTGATTCATGCTGAAAATAAATTTTAAAATAGCTAATGACGTGTTATTTAGTTGTTTCATATGTCGTGTGGAGAGATTTTCCCGTTATTGGCATCTTAATAAGATCGTGTTGACAAACTCACAAATACTGAATTTTCAAATCATGATCGGTACGAAATAGGTTTGTGTGTGTGTGTATATATCTTTTGTGTGGTTAGAGAAGTAGGTTTGGTTTAATTTGAGTATCTTTCAAGGATGTTTGAGACAATTATGATAATGCTGGACAAGTTGCGCTGGTCGCTTTCCCTTCTGTTGACTAAATGGCCTAAAGAGGAAGTTATCTTACCTTACCAGCTATGGTGGGCTGGAGGCTCGTACGGTTTGGCTCTTCCCGTCTGATGCTTTGATACTCGGGCACGGATTCAGACAAGCGGGGAGTCTCTTGTGATTTGATCGCACTCCACATTTACTCTTTTCTTTTCCCAAAAATAGACAAACACATCGACACGAATAGGGGTCAGAATTAAGTTGGTTCAAATTGGGAACGAGCTGATCCGATCTTTACTAAAAGAAAACTTTAACTCTAAACGTGGAAGAACAACCAAAAATACCCTAAACCTATTTCAATCGTACAAAGTCAGTTATAAATATTTATTTTTTTTTTACCGATTGAATCCCAAACTTTTGCATTTTTGACAATTCATTTATCCGATTTTTAACCGATCATAACATTAACAATTATTAATAATATTTTTCTTCAAATTATATATTTATTTTCATTTTTCCTTTTTGCCTCCTCACCTTCCTTCTTCCTCTAGTCAGTCCCTATGGAAGGCACGGGGTGGCTTCCATTGGTGAGGATCACCTCACTGTCTTTGAGCAAGGCCAAGCATTCCCAAATATGGTGAGGGCTCGCCTAGCGAGACCATGCCTCACCTAGAGAGAGTGAGGTCAACCTCACTAGTGGGTGCCTCCCATCATCTCTAGCTTGTCGTCAAGGTCCAATGACCGGTTAGAGGAAAATGGAAGGATAGAAGAAGAAAAAAAAAAAATTACTTCAAAAATATAATAAAATATTATTAAAAGTTATTAACTTCAACGCCAAGCTCCAACAAAATTTGGGCTTAAGCTCTTTGACTGCCGTGGCTGAGCTGCCAAATTTTCGATTTGGGTGGCTGTGGACCTTGATCGGTTAATTTTGTGGTTTTCTATTTGAAGGCAAGCAAGAATCTTTCGGATTTTATTCGGAGGTGCCCGTGGCAAGTCTTGCAACCCGAGGCTGCAAATTAATACGAGCGAGAAAATCCAAGCCGATCTGCGAATTTAACATCGCGAGTCCGCATCGTCCCCATCGTTTGATCCTCCTTCGAGCTCGAAGACTTTATGGACACGCATCGTCCACGTCGTCGTATTGTATTTTTCTCGAGTTCGCGCGACCATTCATCGCATGGGGTTTAGAACTTTTTTTCATATGAGTTCTGCTGTTCATACAAAATTTGACGGTTGACAATTTTTGAGGAAAAACATTTAAAAAGTCCTAAACCTTTTATATTTGTACCAATTTAATCCTAAACATTTTTTCGGTATCAATTTGATCCTAAACATTTTCACTATGAGCCAATTTGGTCATTTCTAACTAATTTTAGTCGGATTTTGCTAACCGAACGCCGAACGCCTGATGTGACACAATTAGTAGTGACGTGTATAACTTTTAATAATATATTTAATTTTTTTTTTTTTCTTTTTCTTTTTTCCTTCTTCCTCCAACCTGTTGCCGAACCTCGGCGACTAGCCAGAGGCGACGGCTAACAAGGTCAAGGTGGACTCACCGGCCTTTGGCGAGCTTGCTGGCCACTAGCGAGGTTCGACCCTCAGTGCCTTGCTGGTGAGGCCATGGGCAATGCTTGACCCTCGCTAGATTTAGGGAGGGCGAGCCTTGCTGCCCTGCGCAAGGCAACCTTCGCGGCCGTTGGCGAGGGCTCGAGCCTCGCCGACCATGGGCAACACTTGAGGCTGGGTGAGGCTTGACTCTCGGTGCCTCACTGGTGAGGCCATGGGCAATGCTGGAGGCTAGGCAAGGCTCGACCCTCATCGAATCCAGTGAGGGCGAGCCTCGTTGCCTCACGCAAGATAGCCCTCGCGGCCACTGGCGAGGGCTCGAGCCTCATCAGTCATTGCCTATGCCCGGTTGTTGAGGTCCAGCAATTGGTTGGAGGAAGGAGGAGAAGGAGGAAAAAAGAAAATAAAAAGGAAAAAGAAAATAAAAATTCAAAAGTTAAAATATTATTAAAAATTGTACACGTTAATACCGATCATGCCACGTCAGCCGATCGGCGTCTAGTCAATAAAATCAGATCAAAAATTAGTTGAAAATGACTGAATTGACACCAAGAAATAAAGTTTATGATTAGATTGACACCAAAAAAATATTAATGACTAAATTTACATTAATACAAAAGATTTAAGACTTTTTTACATACTTTTCCACAATTTTCGTTGGGCACAGAGGCCTTCACCAATGTCAAATTTGTGTCATGTAGCTGATTCTAGTGGGATTGGAGAGACAATGGATTACGCCGTATCGTATTGTAGCGCCTCTTGGAATATCATAAACCACGACATTATCCATTCCGGCATCATACCTGACCACATACGTAATAAGACCAAAAGACCGCTATAACCTATAAGTCACAATCATCCATCACATCTTACGATCCGTGAATGAATCTCTAATCGAACAAGTTAAAAAGACGTCGCGACTAATGCTTTGAAAGAAGGCACGAAATAACGACTAGAAATTTAACAAAAACGAAAAAAGTCCTGAGTTGATTGTAACCATGCCAGTTTAATTTTAAATTTTAAATTTGATTAATTCAATTCTCAACCTTTTTGATGATTTGCTATTTTAATCATAAAATTTTTCGACAATTTACACATTTTGGTTGGGAAACGCTAACATGGCATCCTAGTTAATGTTAATCATCATATGTAACACGGTTAGTGTTAAGGTGGATTTTTAAAAAAAATCTAGAACTTTTTATTTTGTAGGAAAGGAAGTGTTGACTAAATCGTCACTACATCAGTGTTTTTCGGCCAAAATTGGCTAGAAGAACTCAATTGGTCAATCGTTAAAAAATTTATGATTAAATTGACATGATTTAAAGGCTTATGACCAAATCAACAAATTATTAAAATGTTTAGAATTGAATTTGTACAATTGAAATATTTATGATTGAATTGGTATAGGTACAATAAATGTAAGACTTTTGCAATAATTTCCCCAACAACGACTTCTATTGTGACTTTTGAAATTGTTGCTTCCACAACTTTTCTTGCCTTTTGCTTTCATGCATTCGAGCATTGATTCAAAACATTGACATTGTCAAATTACCACGGAAGAAGAGGACAATATGAGAATGGGAAGGAATCGAAGGTGAAAAAGGTGTAATTGTGCACGTGGTCCACTCGATTCTAGATAAATTGAAAAGAAATTAACACGTATAACTTATCTTTAGTTTTGAGACTCGATTCCATATAAATTGAAAAGAAATTAACACATATAACTTATCTTTAGTTTTGACACTCGATTCCATATAAATTGAAAAGAAATCAACACATATAACTTATCTTTAGTTTTGACATGAAGATACACATATCATCATTTTGGATATTAAGTCATCACGTTTTTGTTCTTTTCGGGATAGCCCATATTACCTCAAGAAAATGTACAGTTAGAGAAACCCAAATTTTATAAGCAAGCTCAGAACTCCCTCTTTAGGCAATGTGGGACAAGAGATGTGCTTGGGGACCGAGGCGTATCCTTCCTCTTTGCACACAGCCACTTGGACCTATCCCAAGAAAACGGGGTATGTACAATGGAGCCTCATTTACGGTTAAGAATTGGCTCCGATACCACTTGTAACGGCAGCCTATACTATCCTAAAAAGCGCGTATGTACAATTAAAAGAACCCAAGTCTTATAAGTCAGTTCAAAACTCCCTTTCTAGGCGATGTGAGATGAGACGGCTCCTTCCTTGCGCACGTCTAGGGACCAAGGATTGTTATCCCTCCTCCTCGTGCACCGCTATCTAGGCCATCGCAATTACGACCCATGAAAATATATAAGTGGACGAAACTTGTCAATTGTATCGATCACCGTCGTGAATTTAACCTTATGTGGTCCCCATTTCCCGATTTGATTAGCACCTTGACGTGAACTCCATGACATCCGGAGGTGGGACTATGAGCGGTCGTGCTTGAATTACGTGAGCTTTGCTTTGATGCCACATACTCTGAAGAAGCAAAAGATTTCGATTTATCTTCGTATATATCGAATAAAATCTTTTACTATTAAAATTAAACAAGAGGGGAAAGAAAATAAAATAAAAAGAAAAAGCCTAAAGGTGCCTAAAGGTACCGTTAAAAAACTAAGTGGGAGCTCGCGTGCTAACTTTTTTCTATTTTTTTTTTTTTGTGACCCGGGAACCTCCGTACAGCCGGCAGCCGGTGAGATAAACTCGGGGTGACGCTAGCGGAGGACCCACTACCCTGACGCCATGCTTAAGATCCCGTGCGGCCAGCGGGATTCGAACTCCTCACCTCCTCGCAGTCATGAGTCCTTATCCACCGGGCCACCGCAGGGCGGTGGAACTTTTTCTAAGTGGGAGCTCGCGTGCTAACTTTTTTCTATTTTTTTTTTTGTGACTCGGGAACCTCCATACAGCCGGCAGCCGGCGAGATAAACCCGGGGTGACGCTAGCGGAGGACCCACTACCCCGACGTCACGCTTAAGATCCCGTGCGGCCAGCGGGATTCGAACTCCTCACCTCCTCGCAAAGGGTCATGGGAGCCTTATTCAATTGAGCCACCGCAGGCGGTGGTAACTTTTTTCTATTTTTGTCTCCGCCACTCCCCCCCCCTATTTTCTATGCTTGGTTTTAATCTAATCCAAAGGGCGATGTGGTCCAGCTACTCTGGTTTTCTTCCCGTGTCTAGTTTCTTTAAGTAAAATCTTTATCCTTTCTCGTGGGAATAACAAAGTTCCAACATATCCTATCTCGTACGCCACGACAAAAAAAAAGAAAAGAAAAAAGAAATTAGATGCCGTTCTCTATGCAATTACACATCAAAGTAATGCAATCGTTTTCGGCAAAACAGATAAAACGTCATTCGTGTAGTAATTAAGAAATTTAATGCTATTCTAATAAAATTTTATGAGCTTGTCGCTAACTATTAAAAAAAGATAAATCAAATTTAAAACATAAGATCTCTTGTAATGATACATATATATGAAATCATGTGACACCACTATTAATCTTGCTTTTTCGATTATAATGGTTGGAGACTTTTTGCGGGTAGCTAAAGTCTTGCCAACTTATTTTAATTAATTAATTAATTAATGCTCAATCTTAGATTTACTCGTTTCTCGCCACGTCCCTATACAATTGGTTGGTCCGGTTCGGTTTAATATGATCTCTTCATACTCCAGTCGATCAGTCCGACATTATATGTGCGTGCCACGTGTAGGTGGCGAAGGGAGACGTTAATCTATTGAATCATGGGCTCGGCCCAGCTGATAGATTTAGCTTGTACATGGGCCTTTTAATATCAAATCACTGAATAATGTTGGGAAAAGCCCAAAGAAGATATCAATTTAACCTTTTTAGTGACCCCACTGGAAGTTCGATAGTAGAAGAATCTGAATACGAATTCAACGCAATAAAACTAGAAAGAAGCAAAGTGCGCGATCGACCCAATGAACCCAGGAGCAGAAGTTCCTGGGGGAACGTATAAATTGGAAGTGCACTTGAACAAAATGGATCGGCGGCAATCTTTTAGCTTGGAAGAAACAAGTCGGTGCTATAAAGAGAATAAGATGTATTCACAAACCTTGCTCGAATTTTTGGCGTAGATAGGATATTTCATGACTTTCGGGCACACATGTCAGAAAAAGGAGTTTCCAATCATTAGAATACAATGGTGCATAGTCCAAATCTTGAAAGAAATTGGCCGATTCATTGCTAAAATGATTTGGGAACTAGACTGGAGTGGCCTGGAGATACAATTGACAAACTTCTTCCTGCTTGAATTTTCTTGATAATGGTTATGTCAGGCTTCTGGCCCTTGGCTTCAGAGGTAGAGAAGGGTTCTGGAATGTAACAGCATGCGAGAGCGTGCGTGGACTCGTACGGAGCGCTAACAGAATTAACGTTTGCTGCAATCAGTATTCAGGAGAGTTCATGTGATGGTCATCCTAATTTTTGATTCTTCATGCCTGTTACTTTTTGGATGACATGTGTATGTAGAGGACGACATTGATTTACAATTGCGTCAGGGAGGAAACATTCCTTGCATATGACCAAAGCCTTAATCCAACGAGCATGATATGT
Organism: Eucalyptus decipiens; assembly: GCA_014182575.1. Taxonomy (NCBI): domain Eukaryota; kingdom Viridiplantae; phylum Streptophyta; class Magnoliopsida; order Myrtales; family Myrtaceae; genus Eucalyptus; species Eucalyptus decipiens. The sequence goes on from CM024615.1 coordinate 52,496,958, forward strand.
AACAGGTAAATTTCAATCCGCCTCTAATTCATGTCAATTGCTAGCTACTAATTAATTTGTCACTGCAGGCTGAGACCTGTCGGATGTCTCTTGGCTGTTGCAGGGCTTTAAATGCATTTTCAGGGCTTTAAATGCATTTTCAGCGTTCAAAGGTCCCCACCCCTATCCTCTCCTGGTCGGTATCTAAGATCATGTAGGTGTTTTCAGCGTCCAAAGGTGCTCGGTATCTAAGATCATGTAGGTGTGCCTTTTCGAAACCTTGTTTTGTGGTTGGGTCTTCTCGAAACCTTGGTTCGTGCCTTTTTGTGCATAGCCATCTAAATTCATTTTCAGCAATCATTTAGGTGTGCCTTTTCGAAACCTTGTTTGGGGTTTCATTGCCTCACGGACTGTGGATGAAAATGTTCTCCTTTTATGTGGAATCTCCCACTCTCTGTTCGCAACAGTGTTTTTAAGCCATCGAAACAGAGATAAAACAAAAGGACATCTTTCGGCATGTGACATGCTTTCCTGGGGCATGAAATTCCTCATTGCTCCTTTGGTTTTTCCCCAACTCCGAAAACCTCAGTTTTGCCAATTCATACCCTATCTTCTCCTTTTATGTGGAATCTCCCTCTCTCTGTTCGCAGTAGGGTTTTCAAGTGATCAAAACAGAGAAGGAACATAAGGAAACAGAGATGGAACATAAGGACACCTTTAGGCACGTGAAATGCTTTTCTAGGGCATGGGATTCCTCATTGTCCCTCTGGTTGATTCCCCTGTTCCGCAAACCTCAGTTTTGCCAGTTCATGCCCTATCTTCTCCTTTCCGCTGATATATCACGGACGTGCAAATCCTCCTCAATAGCAGCTCCGAAACGGGAGTTTTTGCTTGTCTTAGCTTTCTCTTCTTGGCATAATTAGGAGAGCTTAGAGTGCTTAGTTCTAGTTACAGATTTAAAATGCGGAGTTATAGATGGACTACATTATGCGAACACAAACTTGAACCCACGCAATGAACTCGAATGTACTAAAAGCTGCCCATTCGTTCTTTATGACCTAGATTAGATAATCTATAATGATAGTATAATCGTAACATTTAAATTGCTCTGTATTTATTTGGTGTATGATTGAATTGACATAATTAAAAATTTACAACTGAATTGGCATAAATGCAATAAAGTTGAGACTTTTTCAATAATTTCCCCGACAGCAACTTCCGTTGCGATTTTCGACACCGTTACTTCCACAACTTTTCTTGCCCTTTGCTTTCGTGCATTCATGTGTGGATTCAAAACATCAACGCGCTGCCAATTTATTAGGGAGAAGAGGACGATATTAGAATAGGGAAGATTTGAAGGTTTAAAAGGTGTAATTATGCACGCGGTCCACTCGATTCCAGATAAATTAAAAAGAAATAAATGCATATAACTTATTCTTAGTTTTGACATAAAGTCGCTACGACCCATGACAATATATAATTGGACCAAACTCATCAATTGTATTGATCACCATGAGAAATCAAAGTCGTGAATTTAATCTTATGGAGGTGTGAATATCTGGAGTTCTAAAATTTGGTATGGAGGGACACCTAAGTACCAAAAGTTCGGAAATATATATTTAAGTACTAAGATCGGAGAAAAATAAATCACTTATGTGCCAATAGCGAGAAATTTCAATTAAAATGCTGATGTAGCGTTTTTTCGACAAGATAATGTCGTTTTGTGCGCTAATGTAGCTAGATCAGCCAAAAATGATGGCGTTTTACCTTGGATTGAATTTTAATATAAACATTAATTAAAATAAATTAAAAAAGAAAAGAAAAAAAGGATTGCACTTGTTTAGCGAGAGTTGTGCAAGCTCTTGCCGCAACCACCGCCGCCACCACAGTGGGGGAAGGGTTGACCTGAGTTGCCAGGCCTTGGCACAACCATTGCCCAAGCGTTTTGCAATCTTTTTTTTTTTTTAAATTTTAAATTAAATTAAATTAATATCAACATTAAAATTTAAATAAGAGATAAAACGACATCATTTTTGCTATTTTTAACTAACTCAGCTTTCGGGCGAACCATGTAGGCAAGTTAAATTATTATAAAAAAAATGCCACATAGGATTTCTGGGATTCTTCGCTGGAATTAGCATTGAAATGTCCCAATTTTTTTTTTTTAAAGTGACACTTATTTGTATATTTCGTAATTTTTGTATTTAAATATCCTTTGATGCCAAATTTTAGCACTTGTGCTATGCTTCTGCTTAACTTTATGTAATCCTCATTTCCAGATTTGGTTTGTCAGTATGATGTGAACTCCATGACGTTTGGAGGTGGGACTAGGAACGGTCGTGCTTGAATTACGAGAGCTTTGCTTTGATGCCATATACTTTGAAGAAGTGAAAGATTTCGATATATCTTCGTATATACCGAATAAAATCTTTTAATATTAAAATTAAACAACGAGAGGGGAAAGAAAAGAAAAGAAAAAGAAAAAGCCTAAAGGTGCCTAAAGATGCCGTGAAAAACTCAGTGGGAGCTCGTGTGCTTACTGTTCTTTAATTTTGTCTCCCCCGCTTTTTTTTTTTCCTTTTTATATGCTTGGTTTTAATTTAATCCAAAGGGCGACGTTGTTCAGCTACTCTGTTTATCTTCCTGTATTTAGTTTCTTTATGAGTAAAATCTTTTTCCTTTCTTGTGGGAATAACAAAGTTCCAACATATCCTATCTCGTGCGCCACCACAAAATTTAAAAAAATTATTAGATGCCGTGCTCTATGCAATTGCACATAAGTAGTGCTATTTTTTTTAGCAAAAAAGATAAAATGTCATTCATGTCGTAATCAAGAAATTCACTGCTATTCTAATAAAATTTTATGAGTTCACTGGTAACTATTAAAAAAGATAAATCAAATATAAAACTCAAGATCTCTTGTATTGATACTTACATGAAATCATGTGACACCACTATCAATCTTGCTTTTTCGATTATAATGGTTGGAGACTTTTTGCAGATCCCTAAAGTCTTATAAACTTAGATTAATTAATAAATTTAATTAATTAATGCTCATCTTAAATTAAGTATTCGTCGAACGTCCCTACACAATTGGTGGGTCCGGTTCGGTTTAATATGATCTCTTCAAACTCCAACCGAACAATCCGACATGATATGCACATGCCACGTGTAGCCCGCGAAGGGAGACGTTAATCTCATTGAATTATGGGCTCGGCCCAGCTGATAGATTTAGCTTGAGCATGGGCTTTTTCAATGTCAAATCATTGAACAATATTGGGAAAAGCCCAGAAAAGATAAATTTATTAACCTTTTCGGTAACAATACCGCCAGTTCAATACTCGGAAAAGCCAAATAGTAGTGCCGTATTTATTGGAGAATATCTTTCCAGGGTGTGTTCATCACTTACGATAATACGAGATCTAGTGATCGGCTCATCAATTATTTTACTTGATGGATCCTCCTTCCGAAACAAGCACGTGTTTAACCCTACCAATACCTTATTGATTCTCCTTGTTTTCTATATTTAACTTTACTTTGTAGTATTATGGGCCTTCCTCTTGCTTCAATTTGCTTTACTATTAAAAACTATGTACTTTTCATGTATCATTTTGAGTAATGAATATAATTTTCTTTCGATAAAAAAAAATAGTGGAAGAATCTAAAATGCGAATTCAACGCAATAATACTAGAAAGAAGCAAAGACGGACCATCGTGACACAGAGAAGCAAAATGAAACAATGAACGGAAGTTGTTGGGAGAACGCATGAATTGGCAGTGTCCGGTTTGCCTGCCCTTTTTTCGCGCTCTCCTTTCCCGTGCTTTTGACCTGTTCGATCACGACCAATGATGATGCGGGACATAAGCTCTAATTCGAGACATATTCACGTACCTGTTTGAATTGTTGGCATGGATGGGATAATCATTACTTTTGGGCACGCGCGTTAAGAAGGCGTTTCCAGTCATTAGAATACGAATCTTGCAATATCTTCGCCGATTCGCTGCTAAGATGTGGGGACTAGATTATTGTTATAAATGGGCGGGGCCTAAAAATCCATGTGACAAACTTCCACCTGCTTGAATTTTCAAGATAGTAAGTGGTTCTGCAAGCTTCCGGCCCATGGCTTCAGAGGTAGAGAAGGTTCTTGGAAGGTAACAACATGCGAGAGCATGCGTGGACCCGCAGGTAGCGCTAAGGGAATTAATGTTTGCTGCAATCAGTAGTCAAGACAGTTCATGTGATAGTCATCCTAACTTTTGGTTATGCATAACTGCTATTTTTCGGATGACACGTGCACGTAGGGTATGACATTAATTTACAATTGCTTCAGGGGGAGGAAACATTCCTTGCATTTGACCAAAGCCTTAATTTAACGATGATAATACATAACTGGTAAGTTCCGACCAGATTCTAATTCATGTCAATTGCAAGCTAATAACTAATTTGTCAGTATAGGCCGGGACATATTGGATGTCCATTGGCTGTTGCAAAGGTGTTTGGTATCTAGATTATTTAGGTGTGCCTTTTCGAACCGTGTTTCCTGCTTGGGTGTTCTTCCCAATTCTACTGAAAGTGATATCTCTCTGTCTCTCTGGAGAAAATTTATAGTCCGTACTTTTCATGGCGAACAAACATATATCGTTTCCAATCAGCATTTTTAAAACAAAGATGGAACATAAAAGCACCTCTTTTGGCACGTGAGAATGGCTTTTCTAGGGTATGGAAAACCTCATCGTCCCTTTGATTGTGTTCCCCCAATTTCGCAAACCTCAGTTTTGCCAGTTCATGCCTTATCTTCTCCTTTCCGCTGCTATATCATGTGTGTGCAAATCCTCCTCAATCGTCATGGTAGCCCCAGAATGGTATCTTTGTCTTGTCTTACCTCTCTGTTTGTCGTGGTTAGGAGCAGCTCACATGATGCGCATTCATACCTTAATTTCATCGAAGGAACCCAGACCAAGTGGGGTACTACGTAAAGCGCGAATCCTGAACGACGATAAAAGACGAGACTACCCTTGCGTGGTTCCCAGGTCGAGGTCGAAGGGTCGGATGATTGGTCGCATCGAATGAATCCCGGCCGTCGTTTTACGAAGCATGATGATGCTTCGTGCTTTTGGGCACCGTCCCCCACCTCGGTGAAACAATAAAAAGAAATATGGGCCTTATGAGGCCGAGCGATCCATGTTGAGTTTTAGGTGACAAATTAAGGATATCCAAATTCCCCCATGCAAAGTCAAGTTGATTTTTTTTTTTTTAAATATTCAAATATTAAATCATACATTTATCTAACATATTGAACTTTTAGAAAAGTTTTCGCAACAATCCTACAAAATGTTACATGATTGAACCATTTCGGATGCTTATTTATCTCCAAACCACATATTTTCACATTCCATTTCGGATGCTTAGTTGGGAGAGCTTAGAGTGCTTAGTTCTAGCTACAGATTTAAAACGCAGAGTTATAGATAGACTGCTTTATGCTAACACAAACTTAATCCCACGCAATGAACCCGAATGTACTAAAAGCTGCGCATTCGTTCTTTATGACCCAGATTAGATAATCTATAATGATAGTATAATCATAACATTTAAATTGCTCCGTATTTATTCGGTGTTTCTATTTTGCAGAGCAACTGTGGAGCAAGAGAGATTTCACGTCCACCGGAAACGTAAATGAAGCGGTAGCAGCAACTACATTATTTCGAATGCCTCGTGAAAAGCGAAAGGTAGTTTTGGGATTGGGGGGGAGGGGCGCCGGCTGGTTGGGGAAGGTCGGGGGAAGCAAAAGGCACTCGGTCAGCCTAATGACAACTCGCAATTCCTTCTTGCTCTTATTCTCAGTGCACTTTTAGTGAAACACTCTACTGATATGTTTTGTTCGTTTAATTCCCATGAATATGCTCGTCCCATGGAAATTGCATTCAGTCGAAGTGCCTACCTATCCTAAGTTGTGGCAAGGGGCGTATACAAAATGGCAGTGATATACAGTTGAGGATGCATATGAAATAGTGAAGTAAGATATCCATTGCTTATCCCATGATCAGTAAATTCTTCTCCTTTTGCGATTGAACTGTACGCTTGTCTGCATGCTCTACTTGAGAATGCTTTGGATGTATCAGTTGGGTTTACATTGGTCAATATGAGCTATTACCATGAATAGGTAAAATCATCTCTTGGATGTCACAAGTTGATTTTCTTTGATAACTCTTCCTTTTTCCTTTCCGTATGGTAACTTTCTCTTCGAGGCCCATTTTTTGTTCCCAAGATAAAGCACACCACAAATTGACTCTGAGAGTGGTTGAGAAAGTCTTACGGATGGAGAATACTTTGTATACAGTCAAACTATAGCATTGCTTTTACTAGTCTGAATCTGTGTAATGTAACCTAATTGCTAGAGGTAATCTGACAAGAAGTGCATATGCAATTCTAGACTGCCGCACCGATCAACAAATAACGTGTTTTACCCTCCATGCTGCCACTTAATTGATATTATGGCTCATGCTGTCACATATTTTGACTTCCTGGATCTAGCATCTGACGATGAACTAAAAGCTTTGCCAAAAATAGAGGTATGTTTTCACATTCATTTATTTGTTGAGGTTTTGAAGAATGCGTTCTCATAGTTTTATACATTAGATGTAAGTCTATTGAACTTGTTTGCTTATGTCGACTGCTTCAAAGAACTTGTATAAATCTTAGCAGGCCTTAGAACTGCTGCTTTACTATATGCGCGTATTTTATAATTATGACTGAGTTACTTTCATTATCACTGCTAGTACAGTTGTAGCATTTGCTGGGCATCTTTCTAAACTGATTTTAGGAATCCATGTGACGCCTGAAGTCGATGTCCCGGTCATGCAGAATCATGGTGACCCACTTCTTTTTTGGAGATTTTGCAGCCTTTGATGAGACTACGTGGACATTTTTAGGTTGTATATATTAAATAAGCTACCATATATCTTCCTTAATGCAGGGGAAAAGGACATCCTGAATTATGGCCTTCTACGTCCTGTAGAGAGCCACTTGATGTTTCCAAAAGTTTTTGCAAATTTTTGTGTAAAATTGGGATTGGACGGTAAAATTGGGGAAAATCTAAATTTGAGAGCTTTTATAGGAGAAGAAAAAGTCTAATGTAGAATTGGAATACGACTTAAAGTTGAAGGTTTTTCATGGGACAAAAAGAATTTTAGGATAGAATCGGGACTAGATATAAATTGGAGGTTATTTATTAAATAAAAGGTAGAAATGGGACAAAATCTAAAGTTGGAGGCTTTTTAGGGTATTGGGCTATTAATACGATCCCATCGTACTCCACCCGAACATTCCGACGTTTTATACACATGCCACGTGTAGCCCGCGAAGGGAGACGTTAATCCATTGAATTATGGGCTCGGCCGAGCTGATAGATTTATCTTATGCATGTGCTTTTTGATATCAACTCTTTGAACAATATCGGGAGAAGCCCTAAAAGCCCAAAAAATATTTCATATTAAACTTTTTCGTAATGAGACTGCAAGTTCAACAGTAAAAGAATCTAAAATAAGAATTCAACGCAATAAAAAAACTAGAAGGAAGCAAAGCGCACGAGCAAGGTTGCTAAGACCGACCATAGTGACACATGGAAGCAAAATGAAGCAATGAACAGAAGTTCTTGGGAGAAGGTACAAATTGGAAGTGCACTCAAATAAAATTGATCCACGGCAATTTTTTATATTCAAGGAAACAAGTCGGCGCTATAAGAGATAAAGACATTTCATAAACCTTCTCAAAAAAAGGACTTTGCACAATATGAAGCTGGAAAAATTTTGGCCGATTTGCCTCCTAAAATGATTTGGGAACATGTTTACAATATTAAATGGGTGGTGGCTTGGAGATCCAGTTGACAAACTTCTACCTTCTTGAATTTTCTAGATGGCAAGTGATTATGTCAGGCTTCAGGCCCTCGGCTCCAGAGGCAGAGAAGGGTTTTGGAATGCAACAACGTGCGAAAGCATGCCTGGACTCGTAGGTAGCGCTAACAGAATTAATGTTTGCAGCAATCAGTAATCAAGATTTAGGATATGCTTCAGGGAGGAAACGTTCCTTGCATTTGACGCAAGCCTCAATCAATCGACGACGATACATTAAAGGCGGTTTCAATCAGCCTCTAATTTTCATGTCAATTGCCAGCTGCCATTTCATTTGTCACTGCAGGCTGGGACCTGTTGGGTGTCCATTGGCTGTTGCAAGACGCATATTTTTCAGCAATCATTGGTATCTCGAGCATTGCCTTTTTCGAAACCTCTGTGTCGTGCTTTTGGGACTTACCTGCCAATTCTAATGAAACTGAAACTTCTGTTCTCCATTAAGTGGAATGATTGCCACCATCATGTGTTTTTTGAGTGATTGAGACTAAGATGGAACGAGCGAAATACCTTTTGGAATGTGAAATGGCTTTTCTAGGGCATATACTCCGCATTGCCTTTCGGCTGATATGTCATGTAAGTGCAAATCCCCCTCAATAGCCACGGTAGTTTTTTTTTTTTCCTGTCTTAGCTTTCTCTTCCTGGCGTGGCTAGGAGAGGTTGAGCTCTCAGTACTAGTTATAGACAGACTGCTTCGTGCTAATACAAACCGAAACCAATGCAATGGTCCCCGGTGTAATAAAAATTGTGCATTCATTCTTTACAATGTGGATTACATAGATGGATAACGATAATGCAATCACAACCTTTAGATTGGTCTGTATTTATATGCACATTTCTATTTTGCAGAACGACTGTGGAGCAAGAAAGATGCCACATCCGCTGGAAGTGTAAATGAAGCAGCATCATTGCAATTACATTATTTGAGATGCCTCCTAAATAGATCCGGGCCACTCCCGTCATAAACCGATGTGGATGTGCATGGGGTCGGCCAAATGGTCCTAGCTCATGCCGTGACTAGTGATTCTTTGAACACCACTAACTCGTTTCAATCGGTAAAATGCTGTTCTATACTTTGGCCAAGAAATAAGTTCCGAGAACAGTCAGAAGTTTCACTAGACTTTGCTTTTATGTGCTAATCAGTGTCTGGGCCACGCTTTCGAGGTTGCCTAAACAAATCTGCTTGTGCATCCTAGTGCCGGTGCTTGGACAATGATCTTTAGTGCTTGGACCTTCAACTGTTGACGTTTCGCTTTCCCATTTATCCTTTTGCTTACGTTTCTCTGCTTCCTCTTTGGACGATCGACTTATTCTTTTTTTCTCCGGGCACTTGTCCTCTCTCTCGCAAAAAAGCTCGTCTTTTTCTCAAACCTTTTGTTTCACCGAAAATAATAATAATAGCATCCTATTGCCGGTGCTTGGACAATGACTTGAGTATTGGACACATCTTTTCAAGTTAAGAATGCTAATGTGTTAAACAAGTAAATAATATGAGAAATTTCAAAAAATATTTATAAGAACGGTGATTTCTATAATCCCACTGTCATAAGTAAGTTATTGTCAATTTTATCAAAATTTTCAATTTTTTTTTTTTAAATTTCTATATAATCATTTTTTAATTATGTTTACCGCTATAAACTATCTGTAGTGTCAACTAAATTGGAGATGGCCAATTCTAGCATGTCATACCATGCCCACTACAAAATGATTTGAATCCATGGGTTAATTTATTGGCAAGAGACTATTCTTACGTATGTAACTAGAAAACTATCATACGGATATATTAGAAATTAATTCAGTTAATAGTAATGAATGAAAATCAGCATGGATCCTAATAGATGCAGCATCATAGAAAGCTTACTAGTCACATGAATACATTTTTATCCATTTAAACAAAATTACACATGACCAATGGACATCGGATTAGTTTTGGTCCCCAGTGTCTTTACCCGGTTTCATCATGCTTAAAATGTTATTATATTTTCTATAAAAAAAAAAAAAAAAAAAGGATCGTGATTACCTTTGAAAGAGTTTGGAGCGGTATATGAATATATAAGAAAAAAATAGTTTGATATAAAATATATGACTTTTCATATTTTTAAGTTGAGAATTAAATATCACGCACTTTTAGACAGTATAAAAAGAATCTCTCTCGGTTTCTCTCTTGTTCTGGTCGAGCTCTTGAAAGGTTATGCCTTGAGAGGGTCCAGCTCTTCCCAACAAAAGCCCCCAAAATTTGTGCAACACCATCTGTGATCCATTAAACATTTACATCTCTCTTGTGAATTTATTCCGTGGCCATCATCGTGCAGAGGTACTTGTCCGAAGGAAAAATGGCTGCTCACTTTTCTTCTGCGACTCGTTCGTGGCTCATCTCATTCTTCCACAAGCTCACATCCCATATTCCATCAGTTGCATCATCATGCAACAACCTGATTCCAAACCACACCACCGCTTCTGCTTCACACGAAGGTGCTAGCCCAACACGCGGCGTGGTGGTGGACGGTCCCATCTCCGTCATAGAAGACGTCCTGCCGCCAATCAATGTTGGAGCCATAGCCACGTTGAATGGGCACAGAACTAGAAGCAGAACAACTGCCGGCAGCTCTGAGGCCAGAACATTCAACTCATTCCGGCCCGGCCCCGGTCACCAGATAGCATCCCCGTTCCATAGGCAAGAGCTGGGGAAGGAGGTTCTGGGGTTCGCCGTTATCATGACCACTGGAATCCTCTTCAAACCATACCAGGGGTTGACCCACCTGCAAGCCAGCGTGGTCGTACTTGCGCTCTGTGTTGGGTTCACCACCACGTGGATCGGAATGCTGCTGCGCGAGATGTGCCCTCGGTTTTCGACTGCGTTGGAGTGTTTCGGAATGGCATCCATCTTGGTCGCCTTCTTTGGGCTGTTGAGCTCTTTTCTTCCACCCGGCCTCGTGTGGGCGTGTTGGCTGTGTTGTGGCTTGTCGTGCTTGCCCTTCCTCTTGCTTTTGTTCCTCTGACGGTGGTTGAGGAAGAGAGAAGCGCGGAACTGCTGGATGAAGGTATTGTTTAGCAAGAACATGCATGTCGGATTCAACGGTTTGCGTAGATGTCTGGAGCAAGCACCGGGTTCACCTTGCAGGGAAGCCTCTCGTCTCATCAACGCTTGTAGAGAGCAGATCAGAGAAATGACCAAATAAAGCAATGGATACATAATTACGTCCTTGTCGAAGGAAAGATGCCGTTTATTGTAATTTCCATTGAGTCAATTTATAGCTTTGTGTTTTACTAGGGAAAGTATTTCCCGGCGTGAACAGATGAGAATTGTTTAAGTAAATCATTTTGTTATGTTCTTTTCCTAGTTTGATCAAGGGAAGAAATACTAAAAATGTAATATTAAGATTGATTTATGATATTAATATATCAAGTGATGCGGCATATTATACTTAAAGTGTAGTATATGGCCCGCTTATTTTTGTGGCAAGTAAATTATTCATCTTGATGGTAATTTCATAAGCAGTTGGTAATTTTAACAAACTTTTATATGTTAAATGATCTTCGACATAACTAGTGTATGCAAATTACTTTTTATCCAATTCAGTAATGATCCAACCAAAATTAGCTATTTGGAATGAACCGGGCTAAGATCTTGAATTTGTTTATGAGCAAGAGAAGCACGATCCTGGAAGTCACCCTGCGCGCATTTACAAAGCTCACGTGATTAGATCATCCATGTTTTATAACCAGAACAAGCACTTTCAGGTTTGTTTTGACTACCTCACAAGTGCGGCGCAAGCTCGGATTAGAATATACAAACAAAGTCGGGAAAGGCGAAACTTCTTACGAAGATCCACTTTTTGGTGAATATAACTCAGTGTCATATGCTACTCCTATTATTCAAAGTTATATGCTTTACTCACGATAAAGAGAAAGAAAAAATAATCCTCCTTTACAGCGGGAAAAAATGGATCCATACACCATAAAATTAAGCGTGGCCTCCTAGAAACTATTTCCGGACAGCGCATCCATCAAGAGGAAGAAACATTCAAGGCTTCCGGGACGAGAGATGTTCCAACTTTCACTTTCTAATCGGATTTAAACATACCAATCTAACCGGGGGTCAGCTGAGAGTCGTGGAGTTAGAACTGGGAGGAGATGAAATGTGGGGGCGTGCCTGACTCTGCCACTGCTGGCGGTCCTCCCCACGCCAGCTGCTGTTTCAGCAGCTTGTTCAGGCGGCAGCACCACCACACTATTCGTCTCTGCCAACCACTGTGGTCGGGCTAGTGGCGCCATTGTTGAGGGGATGAGTGGTCGGGCCCTCAAGAAAGCAACCGCCCATAAGAGGAGTAAGAAGAAGGAGATGGAGATAGAGAAGGACAAGACGAACCAGTTGAGAGGAGTAGCATCTCTGGCCGATAGACTGGAAGACGTTAGGCCCATCCACATCGACTCTGGCTGGGCTGCACGCTTGGAGGAGCTTGTGGAGTGCCTTAACCATCCCTCTCGCCTCCTCGGACTGCACGAACAAAACAGATGCAAACCGCATTTTTCCCTCTGTTTTGGACAATACAGAAATACGGGGAGCATCTTCTGATGTGTAGACTCTCTTCCCATTCCATTCCAAACTATTTTTATGCACCATATGTGTCCATGCAATCCATTATCGTATGATCCACGTATAAGACGATCTACATCTTTTTGTAGAGTCTACATGCTCTTAACGACTGCGTCTACGTGTTCCTGGGGATGGTTGTAACTTGTAAGTACTTGCGCCAATGCTATTGGGTGTGTGCTTGGTAGTAAATTATATGGTGCGAGCCTTGAATTAATAATTTCACCTCTTTGTTATTTAGTTTTGACTATTATTTTAGTGAAGCCGCTCAAAAGGAAAGGAGAGGAAAAAGTCGTTAGGTTGAACCTAGGGTTTAGTCATATGAAGTTTGGTGTAGTTGGATTTGAAAGGATAAGAAAATCCTCTTGAATATTCTTTATATATATTCATCTTTGGAAATCACCCTTTATATCTATATCATCAAAGGACGGTGGTGTTGACCACCGATCGAGTCTTGAAATAAAGTCCGTCCTTTTGTATAAGAGTTATTGACCTTAGGACGTTGCACAAGTCATGCAAAAGAATTCAACAGGTTATCACGAAAATTGATAATTCAAAGACAACCAAATTAGCGTTGTTAATTCGATCTAAGAGTCACTTACTTATTGATGAGTCATATTGTACGTGTATTATCATGTCCAGTGACTAGTGATTCATTCTTTATGACATAATTGATTATGATAATGTAGTCATAATCCTTTTACATGGATATGTATTTTATCCGCTATTTTGCTAGAGTGATTGTGGAGCAAAAGAGATGTCACATCATTCGGAAATGTAAACGAAACAGTATTATCGCGACTGCATTACTTCAATGTCTCCTGAATAGGCGGGAGGGTCCAAGCCGATCCCATTACAAACCAATGCCCAAGGAGTCTTCCAGATGGCCCTAGTTCAGGCTATGGCCAATAATTCTTCAAACATCGCTATTCACTTTTATTTGTAAAATGTTGTTCTGTTTTTTGGCTAGGACATAAGTTCTTGAGATAATATGAAGTTTCGCTGTTCTAGACTTCGCTTGTATATCTAAAAGCGTATGTTCCTCTGGGTATAGAACAGGGACAATCCAACCGTATGAAAATTTCTACTTATCTTTGTATACCTAACAAAATTTCCAATATTTAAATTCATTTGTTTAACTAAAAATAACTTTTAGGGAATATATTTTTCGGATTTTCCGGTATTCGTTTCATAAAAAAAATAAATTACCAATAGAAAACATTTCTCACTAAGGAAAAAAGTCTTCTAAAAGTGAGAAAAATGTTTTCCGATTTTCATATCTTCTTCCATATCACTTTCTTTCATGAAACCTTTTCAATTTACTTTTATTTTATTTTTGAAAATTGAGTTTTAATTATTTTTTATTCATTTTCTTTTCTTTTTTCTCTTTTCTTTCTTTTCCTTTTCCTTCTTCTTTGGCCGATCGCTAACTCCGGTGAAGGTTGATGACTCACCATTGGCGACTAGAGCTCGCCAAAGGCTACGAGGCTCATGCCTCACAAGATTGGTGCCGCTCGAGTGTTGCTAAAGGTGACAAGGCTCGGCCCTTGAATCGGGAATGAGGCTCAAGGCGACGCTCATCAACCGTTGTCGACAATTAGCTAAGGAAAAGAAAAAGAGAGAAAATAAAATTAAAAAAAAAAAAGGAAAGAAAAGAAGAATAAAAATAATTTAAAATTAGATTTTAAAAAAAAAAAAAACACAAAAATAAAAATTAAAAATTTTTTAAAAAAAAGATCAAAAAATTACATGGAGGAAAATCAAATTGGATACTTGAATGGCAAAAATATTTCTTACTCCATTTCAAATTTCAGCTGTATATCCAAAAATATTGTCAATTTCTTAGAAAATAATTTCTAATTTTTTTTCGAAAGTATTATATTTTTTACGAAATGAGCAGAGGAAATTAGCAACAAGGGGAGGGGAAAGACGCTGTCCTGAAGACAAAAGGCCCCCAAGGTACCATTAAAAGAGATGGCCATGCTTATAATTTTATTTTTATTTTTTGCCTCCACTACTTCTTTTTTTTTTTTCAATCCTACTCTATTTCTACTCTATACTCACTTGCGACTTGCGCCCCACTCGGGCGTGGAATCGCAACCCACTTTTGAAACTTACGCGTCCCTACTCCCATCTCCCCTGAGAAGGTAGAGATTTGAACCCCTTACCTTTCCCTTCTATGTTGGAAGGGTGATCACTAGAGCGAACCCCAGTGGTTACTTCCACTACTTCTTTATTAAATCTTTTTTAATGCAGGCTTTTAAGTGGAGGTCGATGCTGTTCAGCTACTCCTGTTCTTTTCCTTTTATTTAATCCCACTTGAATAAATCTTTGTCCCTTCTTGTGGGAGTAACCCGCTTCCCACGACTGCAAGCTCGTGCGACTCCGCAAAATTAAAGAAACCAAATGCCCCATTCCCTATGCAATTGCAACTTTATAATTAGTGCCATTGGTTTTTAGGAAAGAAGAACAAAATATTTTTCAATTCATAAGCACAAAGTTAATAGACTAATTTTTGGAACCACAAAAATCAGTCTTGGATGAATATAGTATCGATGTATTTTTTATAACACGAAAGTTCATTTAATATAGATGTGGTATTGTTATACTAAGTTGAGATTTTTTGATAGTACTAATCCTTAACTTTTTAATTAGATAAATCATTTTAGGTTGCTGCTTAAGCAGAGCTACCTGATACTATCATTTTCTTGAGGCTTGTTACAAAGAAAAAAAGTAGGAATTTCATTTTACATTTTACTTTTCAAATTTTATGACTCAAGTAATACTTTTGTAATAAACACGAAACAATTCATTCAAACTTTATAAATGACACGAGTTTAAGATTTGGATAAAAGTTTTATTTTCAAATTGACAAAAAACAAAAGGTGATCTAGCTTTTCCGATTACAGTAGTTTGGGAAACTTTTTGTGGGTCGCTAAAGCATTGGAAACGTAGATCAGTTTGATATGGTTTCTTTATACTGCAACAGAATAAGATGCACATGCCACGTGTTGCTCTCACGCATGCGCTATGCGCGTGGCTTTTTTCCTTTTCTTTTCCCGAGCCGCAAAGGAATAGTGGTAAAATCTAGGAAAAAGCAAAGCGCGCGGTTAGACGCAAAGTCGCAAAGACGTACAGTAGGCGACACGATGAAGCTAAAAAGTGATGAACACAAGTTCTTCGGAGAAAGCGTGAATTTGGAAGTGCACTCGAACAAAAATCGATCTGTTGCTCTTTTTATCTTTGACGAAACAAGTCGGGATAGAAGGAATAAAACATAATTCATGAATTGGTCGCAATCCTTCATTTGTAATGCGCTGAAATTAATTTACACACATTAAATGAGTGGATTGAATCGATTCAAATTTGATTGAAAATCGTCTGTCTCAAATTAACCCATTTAATCCGTTTTGATCCAATTCAATGCAATATAAATTGAGTCATTCGTACTCATACCCATACCTAATCCAACTCATATTAATAGAATACTTCCACATTTAATTCAATTTAGAAACTTATACTCAAATCAAGGTGAAAGGGTAGAGTGCAAAAATAAAGAGAGAGTTATATAGGTTATTTGAGTCTAAATCAATTGCGAGTTAATTTAACACCCATATTATTTTAGGTTTTAAGGCTTGAAATTTATTTATGATTTGTTTACTAAACATAATTAACTCATACAACAATTCAGTCTATCAAATATAAGTTAAGAAATGTATTTACGATCCATTTGGATAGGTCTGAGTTAAGTGCATGAGAATATTCTTTGAATAATAAAAAGAAATGGATAGATTGTATATAGATTCACAAATCAGCAAAGATGACTTGCCGTTGGCGTGATCACCACCCGGAGATTCCATCCTTCCCTTCTACAACAAATGGAAAAAAAAGCCGGAAACTAGCAGACAATAACTCCAGACAAAAAAAAAAAAAAAAAAAAAAAAAAAAAAGAACTAGTGGGAGACGTAGGTGGACGGGCAGGTCCAGCCCCCCCCCAACTGCTTCAATTCAGACACTACTCTCTGTCGTTCGTCTCGTCTTCGTCTTCGTCTTCGTCTCCTCCTTCCGTCCGTCTTTAGAGAGAGAGAGAGAGAGAGAGAGATTCCAAACGCCGCCTTCTGCTTATTTTCAACTCCTCACGTGATCTCCATCTCCAACTCTAACTAAACTCTCCGCCTCCTCCTTCGATCCATCCGCCGATCGGAGCCATGCCCCGCCCGATTCGCCGCCCCGGCCGATCCTCCCCGGCCTCGCCGTCCTCCTCCTCCTCCTCCCGCCGCCCAGCCTCGCGGCGGGCGGCGGCGGCGGCGGCGGCGGTGGCAAGGAGCTCGCGTACCTCTGGCCGCTCCCGGCGGAGTTCACCACCGGCGCCGACACCCTCTCCGTCGATCCCTACCTCGCGCTCGTCGTCGGCGGCAACGGTGGGGGCTCCAGGATCGTGAAGGACGCGTTCGACCGGTACAAGAGCATCATCTTCCAGCACAGCGGCGTCTTCTCCATCTTCAACACCTTCAGGAAGAAGGCGTCCGGGTATGACATCGGGAGGCTGAGGATCGTGGTTCGCTCCGCGAATGAGGAGGTTCGTCCGGTTCGGGATGCGGATATATGTACTTTTTTAATTGCTTGCTTGATTGAGTGGGCAGAAATTGGCGCGCTGGCGCGATGTGAAATTTGAGTCGTTGGTGAGCGTGCGTGTTTCTCTTTGCAGCTTCAACTTGGGGTGGATGAGAGCTATACTTTACTCGTGACGAAGAGCGATGGCAAGTCGATCATCGGAGAGGCCACGATTGAGGTAAATGACCAACTTCAAAAGTCAATTGTGGAGTTTGCTGAATTGAAAAGAGACAGAGGTTTCAGCCAAATCATCTTCACGTGTCCAATTCCATCCCTAGACAAAGTCTAGTATGCCTTTAACATACGGGCATGAGCACACTGACCTGCATTTGCACGAGAGCATGAGATATTCATGTGGTAATAGAGGTGTTTCCCTTTGCTGCAGGCAAACACTGTTTATGGCGCATTACGAGGGTTGGAGGTATGTACAAATGTTTTTAAACTCGCTCTTCATGTATTGATATATTTTGAATGTGGTATTGCACTGCCATGATAGTTGATTTTTGGTTTGCTAGTGGTGGTAAGATGCTAGAGGAATGTTTCCTTTTCTTTTCCCCCTTTCCTTTCTCGAGCTAGATTTGTGCATTGTGATAGTGGTTGTAATACCAAGAAAATTATTTTTGCATGTGATCTTAGAATTGTCAAACAGTTGCAAGCGTTGATTTTGTGATGGGCGGCATCCTAATGCTACCTCATCTATAGAACATGGAATCTCGTGTTTGGCAGAAGTTTATGGTTTACAAAAAAAAAAAAAAAAAAACAGAAGGTACTCTTCAAGCCAAATGTAAGCTTGTGTTGGGTACTACATTCTATGCTGCAAACTCACAGTTCTCATCCACCATCACCCATTTCTGTGTCAGAGGCATTGTAAGAATATATTTTCTTTGTATGTATTGTTCAGTAGTATTTTGGTAATATTTCCAAGGTGTAATCTCTGTATTTGGTGGATCCTCAAGCGGCAGTTTCTTGGATACGTGAGGCATCTTTATCAAACATTCTTTTACATCGTTTCAGACATTCAGCCAATTATGTACCTTTGATTATAGTACAAAGTCGGTACTTGTGCACAAGGCTCCGTGGTATATCCGAGATGAGCCAAGGTTTGCATATCGCGGACTACTACTTGGTAAGAACAATGATCCTATTAATTGAACATGTTGAATGGCGAACATCCTCCAACATTATGTGATGTTTATTTTATTGGTGGCATGGCATTTTTCATAACAGATACATCGAGGCACTACTATCCTATCGATGTGATTAAGCACATACTGGATTCCATGTCTTATGCTAAACTTGTAAGATATGACAAACTCGCAATCCCTTCTTGCTCTTATTCTCAGTGCACTTTTCCTGTAACACTCCACTGATCACTATTCTATGTCTTGCTCATTCAATTCCCATGAATGTGTTCCTCCCGTGGGAATTACATTCAGTAGAATGTCCTTCATTGGCACATCATAGATGAACAGTCATTTCCTCTAGAAGTGCCTACCTATCCTAAGTTGTGGCAAGGGGCGTATACAAGATGGGAGCGATATACAGTTGAGGATGCATATGAAATAGTGAAGTAAGATATCCATTGCTTGTCCCATGATAAGCAAATTCTTCTCCTTTTTGTGATTGACTTCCTGGATCTGACTCCTGGTGATGTACTAACTTTGTCCTTTTGTTTCTTGCTGGCTTTTACCATATGAAGCTTTGCCAAAAGTAGAGGTATGTTCTCACCTTCATTTCTTTGTTGAGGTTTTGATGAATGCGTTCACACGTATTTCATTGCAATTGTAGTTTTATAAATTTAATATGTCTGTTGAACTTGTTTGCTTGTGTCAACTGCTACAAAAAACTCAAATAAATCTAGTAGACCTTAGAACTGCTGCTTTACTATATGAGTGTATTTTATAATTATGACTGAGTTACTTTTATTATCAGTGCTAGTACAATTGTAGTAATTGCTGAGCGTCTTTCTTAACTGATTTTAGGAATCCATGTGATGCCTGAAGTAGATGTCCCTGGTCATGCAGAATCATGGTAAGCCATTTCCTTTTTGTAGATTTTTCAGCCTGTGATGAGACTATGCGGACGTTTTTAGGTCGTATATCTTAAATAAGCTACCATAAATTTCTGATGTTCTTTGATACAGGGGAAAAGGGTATCCTGAATTATGGCCTTCTACATCCTGTAGAGAGCCACTTGATGTTTCCAAAAGTACTACTTTTGACTTAATTTCTGGCCTATTATCAGGTTAGGCATCCAGTATCTTTATCTACCTTGCTAAATCTTCCATTGTGCGTTCTTGTTGCTGCTTTGATGTATGAATTATCTATACATCGATTATAACATAGCTGTTTATGTTTCATGAGTTCCTGAAGGAAGAAAGCCATGTCAACTTGAGTAATAACATGTGTGAAACTTTTGTAGCATAAAGCTTTGCTCTTAAATAAATCTCTGCGTGGACAACGCACTACTTTAGTAGGGAAGGAGTTGTTGTCATTTAGTAAACGCCTGAGATGTTAGGGTGTCTGCTGAAACTTCATTCTTCTCCTTCATTTTGGTTGGGAAGGGGGCTTGTTTGATGAGTCTTTGATATCTGATGACTTAAGTACCCATTGGCTTGTTCTTAATATTTCAAATATCAAATTATGAAAGTTCATGCTTTACTTTGAGAGCTAAAATGCATGAAGTAAGAGTGCATCCTCCCCATTGCTTTGGTAATCTCCTGATGATCTATGCGCCACTTAGATCTAACCCAAATCCTATCATTGCAGATATGAGAAAAATTTTCCCCTTTGAGCTATTTCATTTGGGTGGTGATGAGGTTAACACAGGTTAGTGGAGGTGACCTTGGCATCTCTGTTTTTCTTTGGCATTCATTTGTTCTTTAGCTACTGAATGATTGGTAGACCTTTTCTACCTCACAATTTTAGAAGTACTTTGCAGTATGTGATTAGGAATGTAACGGGGGCTCTTGTTTCTGTCACTGTCTCTACTCTGTGAATATGGGCTATCCTTTAGTTTCTTCAGAATGCTAACTTATTCTGGGTAAACCGTCACAAATATCCTCATTTCCATCCTATGTTATTGGTGTTAGCACAAGAGGAACAAAATAAAGAAAAATGGAAGGCTTTAAAAAGGAAAATATCTGCTACTTAGTTTATGCTTGGTCCCTTACTTAAAAGAACTGGAAATATGAATTTCACCTATTGGTCATCCTCTGTATGCTGTTAAAGGTTCATGTAGACATTTTTGGAGTTGCATATATGTGATGGACATGGGATTATCTAACATAAAGAATTTATTAATATTATTGAAAAATGCCACCTAATTTTCTAGTGAGATCAGGGGCAGCATGTAAACACTTGTAATGTCAAATGATATCTAATGGGCTAGGACATCTACTTGTGAAATGACAGCATTCTGCAATTTGAGACATTTCTCTGGATTTAAGTTTTATGATCACAAACTATATAAGTGATTATTATTATCTGATATTTCTTTTGCAGATTGTTGGACATCCACCCCTCATGTGAAGCAGTGGTATATTAATCAACTAATTTACTTGAGATTTGTTCTACTTCCGGAAGTTTGGCCTGGGAAATTGAAATTATTCTCTATTTTTATCATATACTAAACTGTCTTTTCAACCAACTCATTATTGTTTTATGGTCTTAGTTCTTATTCCAAAACTGTTGCAACAGACTTATTTATTTTGTTAAGTTACAATTACAGGAACGCCTTTTGGTTTTTCATTGCTGTGAATGAGCATGCAACCTATTCGATCTTGAAATATTGTGAGACTGTGTTACTACCATGACTAAAATATCTCCCAGTTAATTAGAAATTATATTCTAGAAAATTTGGATGGAGTTAACAAGTCTTTCCATTATTAGGATCCTCAAGAATAGAGGACAATACTGGGCCGTAACCTGACACTTTTAATTAGATCTCTTGAGATCACTGCTACTGTCTGGAAGAAATTTTCACTGTTCTTTTTTTTTTTTTTTTTTTGGTATCAAATCAAACTATTTATTTTCAAAAATGCAATTTTTCTTTAAGGGTTTTTCGTTGAAAATTGTATGGATTTAGCATCGTTTTATTTCTCTGTGGGGATACCTTTCCCTGTGTGCCCCCGTTTCTCTTAATGCAGTCTTCAATACTTGCTTCTAGCAACTCATGTCAGATGCTAAAATGATGGTTGCTTTAAATGCAGGCTCCAAAATCATAACATGACCAGTAAAGACGCATACGAGTACTTTGTCCTCAAAGCTCAAGAAATTGCCATTTCAAAAAATTGGACCCCTGTCAACTGGTATGCACATGTTGCTAACACCTCCTGGAGACAGTTGGTTCTGCACATTGTTTTTGATTTAGCAATAATTGAACATGTTATTCTCCTTCTCTTTGCCAATTTTCCTAGTTGACATCGAGTCTCCACACCAATATGACAGAACATTTGTTTAAGAGGCGCATCTCAACACTGGTTTCTGCATCATTTTGAGAAAGATATTTCCATGGAATTGCAGTCTTGTGAGATGACACGTTGTTGAATGTTAAAGAACTATCACTTTTGCATGCAAGAGTGCATTTCAGACTTCTGTAGCATGTCTATAGAAAAATGAAAATAATACTCAAACTAGTAGTCATTAATGTCATCGTGTTTACTTATAAAAGAGCACTTTGTGAACACGTCCCTATATTTGGGCCCATATTTTGAAAGATTTTTGGTGGATTCACTGCTAAAATGATGTGTGAACTAGATTAAATTTAATGGGTCATGGCCTGGAGATCCAGTTTACTAACTTCTACCTGCTTGAATTTTCTAGATAGTAAGTGGTTATCTCAGGCTTGTGGCCCTTGGTTCCAGAGGTAGAGAAGGTTTTTAGAATATAACAATGTGAAAGAGCACAAATGAAAGAGTCATAGGTAATTAGAAAATGAAGCCATGTTCTAATAGCACTGATGTTTGTTGCACATGGTATTCAGCCATCCTAACTGTTGTTCGGCTTTCTTTTTTTCATAACATTCGTATGTAGAGTATGATGTTGATTTTCAATTGCTTCAGGGAGGAAACATTTAATGCATTTCCCAAAAGCCTTAATCCAAGGACGATAGTACATAACTGGTAAGTTTTGATCAATATTCAAGACAAGTTGATTGCAAGCTAATTTATTTTTGTCACTGTAGGCTGGGAGCTGGTGTATGTCCAAAGGCTGTCGCAAAGGGCTTTAAATGCATTTTCAGCAATCAAGGTTTTTGGTATCTAGATCATTTAGATGTGCCATGGGATCAAGTGTATACTGCAGAGCCCCTTGAAGGAATAAGTGATGCTTCCAAACAAAAACTTGTGATTGGTGGTGAAGTTTGCATGTGGGGAGAGATAACGGACACTTCCAATGTCCAGCAAACGATATGGCCTAGAGCTGCCGCTGCTGCAGGTAAGCCAGTCTTTGGGCATCGTTCTATGCTGGGGCATTGAGTCTTTTTTCTTCTCGCCTCTCATCCTTTGTCCATTTAGAGTTTTCTTTTTTTTTTTTTAAATTGCAAGGGAATCCTTTAGTGACGATGAAGTTATATCTTCATCCATTCCCACATGATTGGTTCCAATGGTGATCTCCTTTTTTGGGGTCCTGGTTGGTTACCTATTATCACCGTCTTATAATCTGTAAAGCAGTTTCTCTACTATATAAAATTTTATTTCACATAAAAAGGGCCAAGTTCGATATCACCCAATGGTTCTGTTTGAGTTTTAGGGTTGTAAGGATTTTGAAGACATAGGGGGGTAGCTTGGGGTTTCACCATTTATCCTCAAAGCTTTTTGGTACTATGTTTCGTGCTGAGGCAATGAATGGTGTATAGTCCTTTCTTTTCGGTGAACGAATGTATACTGTTGGAAATCAGCCTTTCAAGGGATTGAAACAGAGATGGAACATAAAAACAACTTTTGGCATGTGAAATGGCTTTCTAGGGTGAGGGCCTCCTCATGGCTTTTGATTGCGTTTCCCCAACTCCCCAAACTTCTATTTGCCAGTTCATGCCTTATCTTCTCCTTTTCCATTGATGCATCACGTATGTGCAAATCCTCCTCAAAACTCACAGTAGCCCCAGAACAGTAGTTTTCTCATCTTAGCTTTCTCTTCTTGGCGTAGCCAGGAAAGCTTGAGTGCTTAGTACTAGTTACAAATGTAAAATACGATGTTATAGACGGGCTGCTTGATGCTGATACAAAATTGAACCAACGCAATGAGCTCAGCTGTACTAAAAGCTGCATAGTCCTTCATGCAGAATAGTGTAGTCATAATTTTTTACATAGATCCATATTTATTCGTTTGTTTCTATTTTGCAGAGCGACTGTGGAGTAGGAGAGATACCATATCGACCGGAAATGTAAATGAAACGGCATTACCACGACTACATTACTTCAGATGCCTCCTGAATGGGCGGGGGTTGCAGCTGCTCCTGTCACGAACCAATATGCACGGAGTCAGCCAAATGGTCCCGCTTCATGCTATGCCCAGTGATTCTTGGAATGCCGCCATTCTTTTCAATTTGTAAACTGCTGCTATGTACTTTGGCTGGGAAATAAGTTATTGAGATATTTGGGTGCCTTTGGTTCAGTTTTGTAAATAGGCTTTGGGTGTAATACAAATACTAAAAGTAAAAGTTATTTGAGAAAATTGTGTTTGCTAAAACCTCTTTGCAAATGGATTTTGATTTGCAAATGGACTTTGAGTTGAATGTGTATTTGGCAAAAAAAATTTTACAATGGGTTTTGGATATTATATATATTTTTTATTTTTATTTTTTCTAAAAAATGACCAAACCCTTCGCCAGACTGACGAAGGGTTATGGCAGCCGATGAGCCAAATCCGGCGCCGTTGGTCGAGGTCACTCGATGTCCGGCGACCTCTAATGAGGGTCACGCGACCTAGCCAAGGGCCATCGAAGGTCGCATGACCTTGGGTGACCCTTGGCGAGGTTCACACAACCCAAGCGATCATCGCTTGGGTGTCGCAAGGGTCACACAACCGATGGCTGTTGTTGCGCAACCCTCACTACGCCCAAGTGAGGGCCGTGTGAGGTCACAAGACCCAGGCAGTGGTTGTGCCTAGGTCGCACGCCCCTTGGGTCGCCCAACCTAGGTGACACCGCCTAGGTCTGCCGTCGCGTGACCCTCACGACACCCAGGGGAGGGCCACTTGAGGACGTGAGACCCAGGTAGTGGTCACTTGGGATGCACGTCGCTTGGGTCCGCGACCCTCACCAAGGGTCGCCTAAGGTCATGCAACCTTCGGCAAGCCTTGGCTGGGTTGGGCGACCCTTGTTGGACTAGTGGTCGTTGACCCTAAATCGGCTTGCCGATGGCCATAGCCCTTAGCCAGGACCAGCTAAGGGTTTGGTCCCTTTTGAATTAGAAAAAACAAAAAAAAAAATGAAGGACGAAATTGAAATTTTGAAAAATTGATAATGATAGTTTTGGAAGAAAAAAAAAATTGAGTTTTAGCATTTAGTAAATACTGAAAGCTTAAAGCTAGTTTCAATTAGCATTGGGCTTTCAGCCTTCCCAATGTTGACTTTGAAGTGAAAGCCTTTCAAAATAAGTGTCAAATGGTCCAATATTTCCCTAAGGGACTTTGGAGACTAAAAATCTTTTGAGAATGTTGAACCAAACACACCCTTAGAAGTATATCCTTTCTAGACTTTGCTTATGTACGTATAAATCAGTGTGTGCTGCACTTTTTAGTTAACCAAAACAGATCTTAAAGTGTATGTCTTCGGATGTAGGGCATGGATGATCTGACCACATGAGCTTTGTAAATGCATGCGGGGCATATTTGGCTCTCGCATCTTGTGCCCATAAACAGATACGAATTCTTAGCTCAGTTTATTCGTAGTAGCTGATTTTAGTTGGATTATTAGAATGCTTACTCAAATCAGGGGAAAAATTATATACATATAAATAATCGGTTATATGGAACTTTATATATAAGTTACTTAAAATTACCGATTCTATATGAAATTACAAGATGTATAAGTAACCACAAAAAGAAGAATGTTACAGTTTTGAATTGAAATTTATTAATTACGTGGTGATGTTATCAATGAAAATGGTCACACGCGCTATTCTTATTTTAACAATTTCTATCAATTGAGAATTTACCAACAATAAATAGGTAAAATTCATTTCTCTTAATCAGAGTTATTATTGCATTATTGACAATCACATGATTTTTCTATGTAAAAGATTAGTGTAGATAGGAGAAAAATCGACTGGCTTCTCTCTAGCCCTATGGTCAGATGACCTGAGACAGCTGTTTGCAGTGGTCATAGAGGTCCATAAGCTCCCTATGTGCTTCATGGGGGATATATATGCATGGTGCAACTATGTTTTCGTGTAAATTTTGCCGAAAAGAAAAATGAGGCATTTTGCTCATTTTAAGATAACAGAAGGTCCTCAATTATGTCATTCATAATACCATGTCACAAGCAAACTGATATCACCTCACAAACAAACTAAAGTGATGATCAAGCGGTCATTATACGCTTTTTTAATAATATTGCTATATGCTATATATGTCAAGATTGATGTAAAAAATTAGCATGCTGATTATTTTGAGACATTCTAAGTGAGGCCGTTAAATAAGTGAATCATACACAACACCTAATTATAATTTACCACATTATTTAATATATCGGTTTCATAAATCAATCTTAATATTATAATGGAAAATGCTTGGTTGACGGTACCGTCAGCCAAGAAAAAAGACTGTCAAACATCAGCCAAGCGTTTTCTATCTTCAAGGTGGGAGACTTTTTTCTTTTTTTGGTCAGTAGGTGGGAGACTTAGTTAACAGGTTTTTTGTTTTTATTATATGAAAATGCATTTTCCGTATAAAAATGATTTTCTTGTCTTATTTAAAGAAAAAAATCAAAGTGATAATATTCAAATTATAAGAAATATATGAAGAACTCAATTGCAACTTTTAAAATAGTCTACATTATTCTCCAGCCAAAGAAAATCGACGGAGAAACGTTTTTTTTTTTTTTTTGACTTTAGCTATGAATCATGTGATCTTAAGATTAATTTGTAATGTTGTAGGTCCCTGCACATCTTCATCTATGAGATTTGGATTAGCAAAGTAATTTTTTTTCTTCTAATTCATTATTCTTACCTTGATTTTCTCTTTACTTCATTGGTTTTATGTATAATCGATATCACTTGGTCTTAATTTTAGATCATTAGAAAGTTCTTCTAGAGCAATTTAATTTGAGTGAAAGGAATCAAAAGCCATTTCATTACACAATGATTTCGTTATTAGTTGTAAAGCTAATGTTTGAAGTGTTTTTTCATATTTTAAATTTAATAGATTTATGTAATGACATTAATATTTTTTTAATAAGTGATGTTGTAATTATTTATATTTCGGTATTAAATTAAATTTTTCTTTGTTCATATTCAATAAAATTAATTATATGGGTCCTCATGATTTTTGGTCTTTCAATTTGATATTGCAATAAGGAAACATAGAAATTTATAAAATAAAAAAATAAAAAAATAAATTAAAAAAAAACATTAAGTCAAAATTGAAACCAGCTGAGTAGGTGTATCTGAAAAAACCAAATTTTTCGGTTTGGTTCGGTTCGGTTCGATTTTCAATTCGATTCCTAACACCCCTGGTGTATCAATTTCCTCCGAAATATCTTGGGCGTGCATGTTTTTGTTCCTGAAAAGTGTTTATGAACACTTTTTCTGTTTTTTTGTTCCAGGGAACAAAAAAAGAACAGAAACGCGTTTGTTTGCGTTTCTGTTCTTTTTTTTTGTTTTTTCGTTTCTGGAACAAAATTGAAACAGAAATCGAAACAACTTTTTGTTGTTTCTCTACTCAGCTGCACTTAAAACCAAAAAAGAACAGAAATAAAAAACACAATTGGAACAAATCGGGAACAAAGCGAAGCTCGTGCGAAGCCCTTCTCCTTCGTGCCCGTGCGAAGCTCGTTCTCTCCCCCGACGCCTCCCCTCTCCGGCGCCTCCCACTCGGGCGGACTCTCCGGCGACTCCCCCCTCCGACGACTCTCCGGCGCCTCCCCACTCCGCTCACTCCCAAAGCCGACGGTGGTGCTCCGTCAACCGGGCGAAGCGCGCCCGGTCCGGAGTAGGCCCGCTGCTCCTCCATCTCCGTTCGAAGAAGTCGAGCTCGGCGACACCCACGTTCGCCGACCACCGCCGGACGCTCGCTCGCTGCAAGCTCTGCCGAGCTCGAGCTCGGTGTGGTCGCTCGCGGAGCGGCTCGAGCGAGCGAGGCCGACCCCCAAAGGGAGCTGTCGCCCAGATCTGCTAGATCTGGGCGACGGTTGCTCGCCGGAGCCGCTCTGCTCGCTCGGCAGCTGCTCTGCCGAGCGAGCAAAGCGGCGCAGCTCGCTCGAGCGAGCTGCTCTGCTCTCTCGGCAGTTGCTCTGCTCGCTCGGCGCGGCGCAGGCCGGTCGTGCGGAGCTCCGAGCGGCGCAGCTCGGTCGTTGCGAGCTCGGAGCAGCTCGCTTGCCCGTGGCTGCTCGGCCGAGCGAGCAGAGCAGCCACACTCGGCCGAGCGAGCAGCGCCGCGAGCTCGGACGAGCGAGCTGCGCCGCTCGATGTTTGGTTTTGAATTTTATGGTCAATTTCGTGATTGTAGACGGTGTGCGGTCAAATGGGAGTGGAAGAACTTTCGGGGAGGAGCTTCCTCGGCTTGCGAAAGAAGTGCAGCGCATCACGAACATTCGCGGATACGTCGGTGAGCTTTGATCCCTTCTTGGAGCCGTTGTGTTCAGTTGTTCATCCGAAAAAGCCAGAAACTTTCTGTCTAATTCTCGATCATTTGCCTCTCCATATTGTGAACTCCACGAGAGAGTATATACTTCTAGTTCTTTCTCGCGTTTGGAGTTGCAAATGGCTTCAATTCTAGCGAACTTGCCGGCAACACCACTCGTCCACCATAAGCCACAGCCCCTTTTGACAACCGTCGGAATATTCTCAGTTTCCACATCTAAAGGTACGAGATTTCTTTTCAGTCTGGTATTTGTTCTAGGCCTATCAAGAATTCTCATTGCCTGCAGTGCTATTCTCGTGGATTACTTGATTGTAAAGTTCCGAACTTGGGAGTCTTTTCTCACTATTCGAGTGTCAGAACTTGCGAGGAAAGAAGGATTAAATGCAAAAACTTGAGTCCTTTTTTAATTGAAATGTAAAACTGTAGCTCGTATGATAGCATACTGTTCTTGCCTATTTTAGCAAAAGCCTACCCATTTTGGCTGATAACTATATGGAGTAAGACTACTAGCTACAAGTGGAAAAGAGGTTCATGATGGAATTGCAAGCGTGCTGCAACTCCCAGTTAAAACTAGGCGTAGGCTCTTTTTTTGTGGTGGTAGATACAATCAGTGATGCCCATACTTAACGTAGGATTTTATTTTTTATATTTGTGTTTTTCTGTAGAAAGAGGAAGTCGCCTAGCTATTGTTGTAAAGGCTACGGGCGAAAGCTCCGATTCTTCCACCTCCCTAAGCATTGTCAAATCTGTGCAAAATATTGTGAGTTACTCCTCCCCCTTTTGTTTTGTACAGTGGAGATTGTTTAAGCCAAATTACGGGTACCCTGTACAAAGATGCATTTTCATGTAGCTTTCTACTGGTTTTGACAGGTACGTCATTAGTTAGGAATGTTTTTACGATCTTTATATGAGGAAATAAAGGGTTTTCTCATAACATAAACTGCATCTCTAAGGTGTTATTTGCCTGTCTTTGAAAATTTTGTCCAACTTATTAATTTCATCTGCATTTTCTGTTTGGGGTCTTAGTTGGTACCTGGTTCTATCACTGTTTCTTCTGGTAGATTCTTTTAGTTGGCACCTGGAATTTCTAACATTCCACTTAGGCATTTCTGAGGCCATTGGACAAATGTGATCTTTTCCCTGATTTGATTTTAATTTGTCTGGACAGTGGGATAAATCTGAGGATCGGGTGGCTATTATTGGCTTGGGGTTTGCAGGTGTAGTGGCTCTCTGGGCGTCTGCAAATCTTATAACGGTACTCCACACTGCTTTTGTTATTTTACACAACAGTGGAGTCTTGGCATGAGAATTGAGATGTTTAACAAGACTTTGGCACCTACCCAATTCTCCACGAGGTGCCCAATCTGATTCAGTTAATCAAAAGAAACTAGGAACTCACATTGCGGATCTGGAATCTCAGCTTGGCCAAGCTCAAGAAGAGCTGAAGAATCTGAAAGAGCAATTGGTCTCAGCTGAGGCTGCAAAGAAAGTAGCTCAAGAAAAGCTTGAGAAGAAGAAGAAATGGCCTCAAAGCTGAGTCAGCTAGAAGAGGAACTTAAAGCGAGCAAAGAAAACAACATCCAATTGAAGGAGAAATTAAAAGGCTGTGGAAGGAGGTAAAGAAGAACTAGAAGCGGAGATGAAGAAGGCCGAGGGTGCGACCGAGCGGGGAGGAAAGCGTAGCTGCTTTGTTCTTGCTGGTGGTGTTGAAATGAATGGGAGAATTCCTGGAAGATGCGATTCCATGGATAAGCATTTCGGAGGAGTTTTTGAGGTGCCTCATGCAGGTTATGCTGATTTTGTGGGTTCACCAGGAAATATTGATGATCTAGACATGGCTTTGGAGGCGGGAAGCGAAAGAACTCTGGGATCAGAATGTTTGAGATTTGTGGAAGAGGAAGGGCCAGAAGTGATCCATCATCTCTGTGCTCCATTACCCTATATGGTTCTGGTGTCATTAATGGTTGAAAACGTGGAAAATTGGCGCCTGTTATTAGTCTTTTGGGTTTCGAAGTGCTAGTGCTTTTTGTTCTCTTTTGCTAGGATGAGTGGCACACTATATGCATGTATATGTACAGTAGCAAAACTAAATCCAAACCACTATGGCACTGCTCAATTTGTTTGAGAGTTCTGATATCCGTCTTGATCGTTTGTTTTGTTTCTAAGGTGCAGCATTGATCCACATGCAAATATTGCCATCTGCAAGTTCAGATTCTTGTTGACTTGAGAAAATAAATTGAGACTATACAGAGTGTGGGAAAGAACGTATGCGAGAAAGTTGAACATCAAGACTTTGATATCTTGGCTATCGACATGATGCAGTTGGTTGTAGATGAAAATTGCATATTCCATGTTTTAATATTCTTCAATCCCCAGTGCACAAGCTCGTGTTCGCAGAATCCCTATCTAAGTATACTCTTGATGGAATGATGTTCTAACGATCTATCGGTTTGATTCCAAGAAACCAATCTCTCGTTATGAATGAATGTGATTACCACTGAATAAGGTGGCAAATAGTTATTCAATGGGAATCACCCAAAGAAATGGGGGACGATTACTTGGGACAAGTATGAATTGTCGATGGGCAATTGTTTTCTTTCAAGTATGTACATATGATCATGTTCAGAACGTTTGTCTTCACTCACCATGAACTAAACAAAATTAATGAGCATTTCATGAGAATGACAATTCTCATCTCGTTTAAACTTTATTTAGAAAAAAACATTTTTTTAAAAAATTTAAAAACAGAAATTTTGTACAGTTTACCAAACGTGTTTTGTTCTTTTTTTCTATTCTAGGAACAAAAATTAACTGCAGTTACCAAACGTGTTTTACGTGTTCTTTTTTTTTTCAAGAACAGTTTTTTTTTTTACACTTACCAAACGCGTTTTTTTGTTCAAAACTGTTTCCAGAACAAAACACTTTTTTTTTTCATTCGCGGAACAAAAAAACGAAACGTTACAAACGCGCCCTTGTGGCTAGCCTTTGACTATCCTACTGTCGTTCTGGAAGGGACGGTCAGGCTAGCAGAGTCCTATTATAATTTTACTATTTCAAAATAAATTACTTAAACAACACATATATGATGACGTCGGGAAGTAGTCTACGTAATAGACATATTTCAAGAAATTGTCACCATAGAAATTACGGTAAACCGCAATCTTTGCTTCAACACGGACATTATTTCTCTAATTTGCTCTCTAAAACGTCGACTAGACAAGAGGCTCAACTGGGAGGGAGAGTTATTGTACGCTGCAGCAATGCAAGGTAGACCGAGTGCATGCTCCAGATATCCACGGGAACTGTTGAATCCAACATAGGTGTTCATGCTAAACAATACCTTGATCCAGCCGTTCCGCACTGCTCGCTACCTCATCTGCCCTCGGAAGAACAAGACGCAGGAAGAAAGGCAGGCCCGACAAACCACAACACAACCAACACGCCCACACGAGGGTGGGCGGAAGAAACAGGCTCACGAGCCCGAAGAAGGCAACCAAGATGATCCCCACTCCGATATACTCCAACGCGCTTGCAACCCGAGGGTAGATCCCATGCAGCAGCATGCTGTTCCACAAGGTGGTGAACCCGAGGGAGAGCGCGAGCACAATCGCGCTGGCTTGCAGGTGGGTCAACCCCTGTAGCTGGCTTATAAGGAGCCCCGTGGTCATGGAAACGGCGAACTCCAGCACTGCCTTCCCCATCTTCTGTCTCTGGAGTAGTTTCTCTATCGGGTGGACCAGGCTGGGATGGGACAAGTCGAACGTTTTGGCCTGAGAGCTTCCGGCAGTCGTTGTGCTTCCGGTTCCGCAAGCATTCGACGGGCATGTGGCTCCATCATCGGTTGGCAATGAGACGTCTACTATGATGGACATGGAATCGTCCACCGCCAGGCAGCGTGTTGGGCTAGCGCCACTGTGTGAAGCGGAAGCGGTGGTGGGGTTCGAGATCTGGCTGTTGCATGATGATGCAAGCCACGGAATATGGGAAATGAGTTTGAGGAAGAATGAGATGAGCCACGAAAGACTCGCCAAAGCCCAGTGACTGGCCATTTCTCGCTCGGACAAGTACCTCTGCACGATGATGACAATGGAATAATTTCAAAAGAGGTGTAATTGTTTAATCGATCAGAGATGATGTTCCCGAAATGTGGGAGGTTTTGGTTGGGAAGAGCGGGACCCTCTCCAGGCCCGATCTTTTGAGACGCGCCACGAGAATGAGAGAGAGACACACAGAGATCAGTCACAGAGAGAGAGAGAGAGGGGATGTTCAGAAGATGTTCATTTAAGACTCGAGAGTTGTGAAACCTTGTGGCATTTGTAAGCAGAGGAGATAACGTTTGTGGCTTGCGTATAAATTATTGTCGA
Organism: Eucalyptus decipiens; assembly: GCA_014182575.1. Lineage (NCBI taxonomy): Eukaryota > Viridiplantae > Streptophyta > Magnoliopsida > Myrtales > Myrtaceae > Eucalyptus > Eucalyptus decipiens. The sequence continues at coordinate 52,529,216 of CM024615.1, forward strand.
CCTAGGGGAGGAGCGTTGAAAAAGTCCTAAACCTTTTGTATTTGTGCCACACTTTTTGTATTTATGCCAATTTAGTTTTAAATTTTTTATTTTTATTTTAATTTAATCTTAAATTTTTTTACTTTGTGTCAATTAAGTCATTTTCAGTCAATTTTGGTCAGATTTTGCTAACTAATTACAGACAAATTATCATGACTTGATCGGCACTAATGAAAATAACTTTTAATAATATTTTAATATTTTTTATTTTATTTTATTTTTTTCTTCTTCCTTCCTTTATCCTCTGGTCAGTTGCTGGACCTTAGCGACCAGCTAAAGGCAACAGTTGGTGAAGTCAAGGTTGACCTTGCCGGTCACCTTGTTAAGACTTTTTTTTAGTACTTTTCCCGATCAGGAGAGTGGCGTCCCATCAAAGGAGAGAATAGGACGATTTATTGAAGCAATATTGTCAGAGCTCATTTTGGACTTTTGCCCGACACCTCCGGTCAACAATCTTCCCTTTTTATGGTCAGGACTTTTGCCCGGAGGAGTTTCATTTTGTGGGGAAGAAAAAGTGCTATTAACTTGTGATCCTATAAAAAATTATGATTAATACTATAAAAAAATTATAAACTGAGGCTCATATTACATTTATGCTAAATCAATTTCAAGCTATAAAAAAAAATCTCATACTAATATATATATATGCCACATTAATGTCAAATTGATGTTTCCGCGACAAGTCTACTAAAATCTTATGGCAAAATTGGGGAATATTAAGGATTTAAGCAATTTTCAAATCGTGAGGGAGTTTCCAGGACAAAACTAGTAGATTTTGGCACATTTTCTGATCTTGGTTCATTTTTGTAGATCTGTTTTCTCAAAAACAACATTGTTTATTGGATCAATTTATGTCGAATTTCCATGCCACGTGCTAATTAGCCGAGTTCTTTGCCACATATGTTCCACGTCGGCAATTTAAAGGGATATTCTCTTGGATGGAAGTTAATTGATGGTAGATTTGTCATATGTGTATTAATTTAGGATTTTTGTGACTAGAAAGTCAGTTTGCAATAAACGTGACATGGTGTATTTGTTTGAATTTTTTTATTACAAGAAAATTAGTTTGAAATAAATGTGTTAGAAATGTATCAATTTGAAGTTTCTAATGATAAATACTTCGCATGGTAAAAATTTTGCTACTATTTTCCCTAAAATAAATTCAAGGCCCTAGTTTGCAATTCATCCAACCCTCCATTCCTATAAGATTAAAGCCCGGGATGGTCACAGGACGTGGCGCCTGCACCTTCTCGAAGCACTTTATGTTAGTTTGGTATAGAGATCATACGAGAGGATGCATCTCAATAATAATGATAATTAAAATTGCGGATTTAGTTTAAGACACCGGCAAGCAAAAATTGAACATGTTCTTGAAATATAGTTAAGACCCACATCGTAATTTTCATCGTGATGTTGATTAAAATACACTTTGCAAATCGCGAGTCTAGAAGAAAGACTTTGGTTTAGACGAAACTCGGATATGAGTTTTCTTTGGTGCAAGAGAAGGAGATATTAAAAGCCATGAGTTGGAACGATACAAATTGCAAATGGCGAGTCTAGAAGAAAGACTTTGGTCCTCTCTCCTTTCTCTTTCGGTGAAGGAAACGTGTGTATCGTTGGAAATCAGTTTTTGAAGAGAGAGAGAGAAGGAGAAAGATTCCACGTCAAGGACATCAAGGACGGGCTTGATTGGACTGTGTTTTTTCCCTAATCCGGAGACCTCACTTTGCGGTTCATGCCATATCTTCTCCTTTTCAGATGAGGTATCATTTATGTGCAAGTACTTCTCAATAATCACTGTAGCCCCCACATCTTTGAATTTGATGGTAAGAAGCTCGCCTAGTTTTGTCTCGTCTTTAGATTTCTCTCTAGCGTGATTTGCGGAGCTAGGGTGCTCGGTACTCGTGACATATGTAAAACGTCTAGATAGACCGCTCAATGCTAATACGTCATGCATCTTAGGTGTAGTAGAAGCTTGTGCATTCCTTCTTCATGACACATAAAGAATATTGATAATGATAGTGTAATGATAATCTTCTATATTTATTTGTATATATTCACTTACGTATAATTTGTAGAGCGATCATGGAGCAATATAGATGCTATGTGCACCAGATAAATTTAAATAAAATGGCATTATTGTGACTAAATTACTTCAGGTGCCTCTTGAATGGCCGGGGGTCCAAGCTGATCTTGTCACAAACCAATATGCACAGAATCAGCTAAATGATCTCAATTGATGCCATGACCAATGATTCTTTAAACAACAATCCGTTTTAATTCGTAAAATGTTACCCTATGCTTTGGTTGGGAAATAAGTTCTTGAGATACTCGAAAATTTAGCTTTTCTAGACTTTGCATATGTATACTAACCAGTATCCACTGTCTATGCTACACTGTTGTGATAGTGAGAACAAATTTAGAAGTGTGCATGACTTTGGTATAGAACATGGATGATCCGACCACATGAGCTTTGTGAATGCTTGCAGGGTATTGAAGCGGGCCACGCTATAGTGACAGGCAAGTCCGGTGTCTTTCCCATAGCACAACAGCAAGACCCTCATGCAGCTTCCCTTTCTTTCCCTAGCTATCCGAGTCAGTCAAGTCAAACCAGATATTCCCCATTCCTTGAAAACAAAAAGGGCATTCTATAATCGCTTAAGTGCCTGACTGGTCTTTCTAGGAATTGAGAATTGAGGAGTCAGCCCTTGCTCTTTCCAAAGGTTGGCTGTTCGCCCTTAGAGCGGTACGTGAGCTAGGTTCAAAATTCTTAACCCGGTTTATTGTAAATAGCTAATTTTTGTTATATCATGAAAATGCTTACTGTATCGAGTAAAAAGTCATTTACATATAAATAATCATTTGTTTCAAAAGTCGCTTCAAAATATATTATATATACTAAGTTAATTAATGTATGAAATTAATAGCAAGACAAATAATTTACTCACCACAAAAAATTTGTTGCCATTATGAATTGAAAGTTATTAATTAGATGGGGATATTACCAGTATAAATGGTCATGCATGCTATTTTTATGCCGAACAAATGAGAATCACTAACTCTAAATAGGTAAGAGAATATTTATTCTAATTCAAAGGTATCACTGCTAACAAGTTGTTGGAATTTACATGCTTTTTTCCATGGAAAAAATAATTTGACCACAATGAAAAGTATGTATTAAATAGCACGCACTTGATAAGTACTTAATCTCTTTTAGAGGTGATTATGGGTTTGATAGTCTACTATGCCCGACTAGACTTACACAACTTAAAAGGCTGAAATGGGCATGCTTGGAAAAGCAATTCCCTCCTTAAGCCCGAACTATCCATGTTTGGCTACACAAAAACTTTTAAATTGGTGCCAATCACTTATATATTGAAAAGTACAATGTTTTGACGTGTCCTAATCTATTAAAGACTTACTCCTTTATTATGAGATCACTTATTCTCTCTCTGTCTTTGCATCTCTCTTTTTTTGGCAAATGCATAGAGCATTATGAGTGCTCGAAAGTCGAAACTTAGGAAGGAGACCTAAACACGTCGATATTCCAAGAAGAGAACGTCTTTCTTCACATCTTGGGCCGACACAAATTGTGGCCTGTGGATTATTTGGGCCTAAGTGGTAGGGAACCACGGGCCATATAAAGCCCAGCGACGAGGTCAAAAATGTCAATTTGCGCTATATAAGGGAAAGCTTTATCTTCTCCGCAGAGAAACTCCAGGGACACTTGGAACGGAGCGAAAGTCTCGCAGGTCCGTCCCTTTTGCATCTTTTATAGTTTATACGTCCATGTTCGCTCGTTTCCTCGTGAACCGAATCCTTGTCCATGCTTATTGACGGATCATTGTATTCGGTGTACTTGTAGAAACAGTTTGGGGAAATATAAGTTCTTGGTGTGGCAAATTGATCTGTTGCTTTCAATGCCTGAAATGATATCACAAAGTCATCGTAGTTCTGGCTGCATGCTTTTTCACTTTGTTGATTGGTGGTGGTGGTCTCTTATCTGTTTGATCGCTTATTACAATTAGTTTCTTTGCAGTCGAGCCTTACGGTGTTTGTTTTCATCTGCGGATTCTCAAGGTGTTAGCTTTGCTTGGGTTGGAACATAACAACGTGAAAGAGCATGCGTGAAAGATTCATAGATAGTTAGAAAGTGAAGCCGTGGGCTAATAGCACTGATGTTTGTTCCAATCAGTATTCAGCCGTCCTAATTTTTGTTCTGCTTTTTTCTTTTTTCATAACATTTGTATGCAAAGTATGGCATTATTTTCTATGACTTCAGGGAGGAAACGTTTAATGCATTTCCTCTGAGCCTTAACCCAAGGACTATAGTACATAACTGGTAAGTTTTGATCAGTATTCAAGACATGTTGATTGCAAGCTAATTCATTTTTTGTCACTCTTGGCTGGGACGTGGTGTATGTCCAAAGGCTGTTGTAAAGGTCTTTAAATGCAGTTTCAGCAATCAAGGGGTTTGGTATCTTGGATCATTTAGATGTGCCATGGAATCAAGTCTACACTGCAGAGCCCCTTGAAGGAATAAGTGATGCTTCCAAACAAAAACTTGTGATTAAGGTTGAAGTTTGCATGTGGGGAGAGACAGCCGACACTTCTAATGCCGAGTAAACGATATGGCCTAGAGCTGCTGCTGCTGCTGCTAGTAAGCCAGTCTTTGGGCATCGTTCTATGCTGGGGCATTGAGTTTTTAATCTTCTCGGCTCTCGTCCTTCTTTGTCCATTTAGAGTTTCTCCCTTTTTTATTTTAATCGCAAGGGAACCCTTTTAGTGACTATGAAGTAATATCTACATCTCTTCGCACATGACCGGTCTCGACGATAATCTCTCTTTTGGGGCCCTGGCTGGTTACCTATTATCATCTGTCTTATAATCTGTAGAGCAGTTTCTCTACTACATGAAATTTTATTTCGCAAAAATGGGCCAAGTTGGATATCACCCCATGGTTCTGTGATTAGAAGTTCTATAGTTGCGTGGATTTTGAAGACCCGGAAAAAGGGAGGGGGGAGGGCGTAGAATGGCGTAGGGTCCTTTCTTTTTCGGTGAACAAGATTGCTGGAGATATCGAAAGGGAGATGGTAACACAAAAATAACTTTTCGCATGTGAAATGGCTGTCTAGGGTAAGGAACTCCTCGTGGCCTTTGATTGCGTTTCCCCGACTCCCCAAACCTCAATTTGCCTGTTCATGCCTTATCTTCTCCTTTTCCATTGCTGTATCACGTATGTGCAAATCCTCCTGAAAACTCAGTAGCCCCGGAAAGGTAGTTTTTTCTTGTCTTAGCTTTCTCTTCTTGGTGTGGCCAGGAGAGCTTGAGTGCTTAGTATTAGTTACAGATGTAAAATGCAATGTTATAGACAGACTGCTGACGCTTATACAGAAATGAACCAACCCATTGAGTCCGGGTGGACTAAAAGCAGCGTATTCCTTCTTTATGCAGATTAGAAAATCGATAATTATAGTGTAGTCGTAATCTTTTACATGGATCCAAATATATCCATTTGTTTATGTTTTATAGAGCGATTGTTGAGTAGGAGGGATGTCATGTCCACTGGAAATGTAAATAAAACGGCATTACCACGAGTACATTATTTAGATGCCTCCTGAATGGGCGGGGGGTCCAAGTTACTCCTGTCATGAACCAATATGCACGGAGTCCGCCAAATGGTCCCAGTTCATGCTATGCCCAATGATTCTTGGAACACTGTACTTTGGCAAGAAGATATGTTCCTAAGATATTTAGAAGTACATCCTTTCAAGACTTTGTTTGCATATATCTTAATCAGTGTTTACGCTGCAGTTTGAGGTAGCCATAATAAATATGAAAGTGTGTGTCTCTCGGTATAAGGCATGGATGATTTGACCACGTGAGCTTTGTAAATACATGCAGGGGTATACTAGGCTCTCGCATCTCGTGCCCATAAACAGATTTGAATTCTTAACAGTTTATTTGTAAGCTAATTTTATTTGGACCATGAGAATACTTACTGAATTGGGTGAAAAGTTACATATAAATAATCGGTTCTATGAAAATTTATATATACAAGTTACCTAAAGTGGTCAATTCTGTATAAAATTACGAGCATGAATAAATTACTACAAAAAATTTGTTACGGTTATGAATTGAAATTTATTAACTATATGGTGATATTATCAGTTGAAGTGGTCACACATAATATTATTATGTTAACAATTTCTATCAACTTAGAATTTACTAACAATAGAAAGGTAAAATATATTTCTCTTAATAAGAGTCATTATTACTTACGGAAATAACTAGTTATTGATAAAGACTTGCGTTTTCTATGCAAAAGATAACTTAAATGTAGATAGGTAAAAATCGACTGGCTACAGGGTAGCCCCATGTTCAGATGACCTGACGTTGGACAGCCATTTGTAGTGGTCGTAACCGCTATGGTTGCAAGATTGCAACCACCACGCTCCCTATGTGCTTTATGGGGAGATACATATGTATGGTGCAAGTAGGCTTAAAAAAAAAAAAAAATTGAGGCAATTTGCTCATTATAAGATAACAGAAGGTCCTTGCACCTTATAAAAAAACTAAAATGATGATCAAGTGGTCTTATTACACACCTTTCTTAGCAATAAACTAAATATATTTAGATTAATGTATAGAATTGACATGCTTTACTATTTTTTTTTTTTTTGATCGGTCTCTACTCTATTCCTACTCTACACTCACTCTCGGACTTTTGCCACGCTCTTGCGGGCGTGGGAATCAAACCCACTCTTGAAATTTACGCGTCCCCACCCCATTCCCCCGAGAAGGTAGGGATTTGAACCCTTCACCCCCTCTTCCATGTTGGAAGGGTGGCCACTGGGGCGAAACCCAGTGGTTGCATGCTTTACTATTTGAGAGACTATAAGTGGGGCCGTTAAATAAATGGATCGCACACAATGCTTAATAATAATTTGCCACATCATTTAATATATCAATTTCATAAATCAATCTTAATATTATAATTTTACTATTTCTTTACTTGAACAATATGAGAACAGAACATACGAAAGTGAATCACTTAGACAATACTTATTTGTTGACACCTGGAAGAAGTCTACTTAGTAAACACGTGTCGAGAAACTGTCGAGATGGAAATTATGATATACCGCGATCTTTGGCCCAACACGGACATGAAGATGGATGGCATGCATGGCTTTATATGGTCATTTCTCTAATCTACTCTCCAAAACATTGACGAGACCAAAGACTTATTAAACGGGCGGATCGAGTTAGGTTTGGGTTGAGTCATAAATGGTCCGATTCAAATTGACCCATTAATCGATTTATGACTCATTTATTAGCAACGTAAATGTATTAACTCATACCCAACCTAACCCATACCCAATCCATAATATAAACACTTCCATGTTTAATCAAATTTAGAAAAACTTATTTCTTATGATATTTTAAAAAAAGTGCATTGTTAAAACACTTCCTTTCAATAAATTTAATGGATAAATTTTATAATTCTTTTTAAAAAATGAAGCTGCATTTATTTTACCGAAAAATATGGTATTTTTGAAAATGATAATATTTTCCGATATTTGGTTGAAACTTGAAAATGAATTAGAAATTATTATTGGCTTACTATAGAAAATTTGATTTGATTTTTCATGCACTCATTTTAATTTTTCTATTTTTTAACATATAATTTTTAATTTTATTTTTCTTCCTCGTTCTCCTAGTTGCTAGCCACAGTTGTCATGGCCAACAACAGGCGAGCTCAGCTTCACTCGATTTCGCTAAGCCGAGCCGAGCCGAGCTAAAGTGAGCCTCGACACTTGCAAGCTCAAGTCTCACTAGATTAGCGATGCTCAAGCCTCGGCCTCGCTTGATCGCAAGCTCAAGCTCACTCGAGAGCGGTGAGCCTCGGCAAGCTTGAGGCTCACCAGATTAGTGAGGTTGGAGCTTGGCCAATGCAAAAGCCGACAAGCTTCCTCACCAGATCTAGCGAGCTTGAGCTTGCCCAAAGCTAGCAAGATATTGGTCTTGCTCGATTGGCGAGCTCAAGGCTTGCCAGTGCGATTTGCAATTGGGCGAGGGCTTCGCAGCCCTTGCCCGCTACCAATCGAGGGCCCTGCCACCCTCATCTAGTGGCCTGCGATGGTCAGCCACCGAGTTTGTAGGGGAAAAAAGGTAAAAGAAAGAAAGAAAAATTAAAATAAAATTAAAATTAAAAAAATTAAAATCTAAAATTAAAAAAATATAAAAACTATAAAAACTACTAAAGTGGAAAATATCTCATTAATGGGTTGACTCAACTAATAAACTTTATAAATTAAATGGATTTAAAGATAAACCTATTTACAACCCATGTATTATTGAACTTACACACAACCCAAATCCATCCACAATACATATATTAAAACTTAACTAACCCATATATAGCCCATCTCAACAGTTGAATCTAGCATGAATGTTCATGTTAAACATTACCTGACTCATACATGACTCACATATGATCCATCTTAACTATGCCCAACTGTTGAATCCGGCATGCATGTTCATGTTAAACAATATTCTGATCCAGCTGTTCCGCAGTCCTCGCTTCCTCAACCGTCGTCGGAAGGACAAGGCACAAGAGGAAGGGCAAGCACGACAACCCACAGCACAACCAACACGCCCACACGAGGCCGGGCGAAAGGAAAGAGCTCACCAGACCGAAGAAGGTTACCAAGATGGTCCCCACTCCGAAATACTCCAACGCGATTGCATACTGAAGGCAGATCCCGCGCAGCAGCATGCCGTTCCACGTCATGGTGAACCCGACGGAGAGTGCAATTGCGCTCGCACTGGCTTGCAGGTGGGTCAACCCCTGGTAATGGTTTAAGAGGAGCCCCGTGGTCATAGGAACGGCGAACCCCAGCACTGCCTTCCCCAGCTCCTGTCTCTGAAATAGCACAGCAATCGGATGAACTGGGCTAGGCTTGGACAGGTCGATCGTTCTGGCCTGAGAGCTTCTGGCAGTCGTCGTGTTTCTGGTTCCGTGCTCATTCAACATGCGTATGGCTCCATCAGCACCGTCTAGTACAACGGAGATGGAATCATCCACCACCGGGCAGCGTGTTGGGCTAGCGTCACAGTGCGAAGCGGAAGCGGTGGTGCAGTTTGAAATCTTGTCGTTGCATGATGATGCAAGCGGTGGAATATGGGAAGTGAGGGTGTGGAAGAACGAGGTGAGCCATGAACGAGTCGCCGAAGTCCAGTGAGAGGGCATTCTCGTTCGGACAAGTACCTCTACACGATGATGGCCACAGAATAATTTCACGAAAGAGACAAATGATGGAGCTTTTGGTTGGGAAGAGCAGGACCCCCTCAAGGCCCAGTCTTTCAAGAGACTCGACAAGAATGAGGGAGAAACAGAGGAGACCAGACGGAGAGAGGGGGGAATGTTCAGTTCAGAGATCTCAATTTATATTGTTGGAGAGATAATTGCCATTCTGCTAGTGGAGGGGGAACATTAGAATTTTAGCAGTTTCCGTGACGTGAGGGAGTCTCCAGGTGAAAACTTGTAGACTCGTTCACGAGAGCTATTTTTGTTGAATTTCCACGTTTGCACAGCAATCACCCGAGTCCCTTGCACGTCAGTAATTTAATAGAGATGGGAGTTAAGGGAGGGTAGATTTATCACGAGGATACTAATTTGGGATTTTTGACAACGCTGAAATTAATATGTGATAAATGTAGCACGAATATATCGATTTGTAATTTCTTGTGATATGAAAATTAATTTGAGATAAATATACTATGAGTACATCAACTTAGATTTTTTGTGGTATTTATGATAAACAATTCTCGTGCCGAAAATTTTGCTACCATTTCCCCTACAAAAAACCCAAGGCCGTACGTTGAGATTCCGATGCATCCGATGCTCTCTTCTCTTCTAAGACTAAAGCCCCGCATTTTAACTCGCATGGTGAAGGGATCCCGCGTGAAGACTTGTCAAACTGCACATTATAGTCGGACGAAAAAAGCATGGAATAAAGTTTTTGTTTTTGTTTTTGGCCAAAGATATGGAATAGAGTTCTTTTTTTCTTTTTCTTTTTTTTGTGTGGTTAAAAGCAAGGAATAATGTTTACCCGTCATCGTAGTTCTTAGCTTCTTATCAGGATGTAGATCAATGCACTTCGCAAACGCAAATCTAGAAGCTTTGGTTTGGATGGTGCTCGGATTTTCTTGGGTTGAAGAGATAAAGATGCTAAAAAATTAGCAATTTGCACTCAAACATCAAATTTACAATAAGAAATAGGTCAGTCTCTATCTATTACAAATAGCAATTTGCCCTCACTATTGCGGGGCGAGGCCCATCCTCATAGACCTTCGCCTTTGGCTAGTTGCTAAAGGAAGAAGAGAATTAAAAAAATCGATAAGTTTTGATTGAATTATGATCAAAAAGGAAAAAGAATCAAATAATCATCCAATGACAGGAAGAAAAAGAAAATAAAAGAAAATGGAAAAAAACAAATAGATTAAATAAATAATTAAAAAATCTTAAATATTATTTGAAAGGACGTTGTTAACAGAATGGCACTATTATTCACGGGGAATAGCGGTGCCTTGTGGACCACTAGTTCCCATTCAATGGGAATGCGCAGCCGGTGGAACAAATTTAGAAAATAAATCTTCATAGAAAATTATCATATAATGAAAAATAATTATTTTATCCATGAAGAAAATGAAAATTCTTGCTTTGCCCATTTAATACATTGAATAACTACTTAAAAAATAAAACTCAATTCTTTCGCCGAGTACTCGCAAAAGCGTTTTCCCCAATTTTAAATACCATAAAAGTCAAATTAGCAACCCACACGTGTATTAAACCTAATTTAATGAGATTTAAAAGGATTACTAAATAAGTGAAAAATTTGAAAGGTGGCTAGCGTGATAAAAAAAAAGTGGGTTTGTACAAAAAGAAAAAAAAGCATTGAGGTAAAAAGTTTAATCAAACAAATTCAATATACTTAAATTTTTTATAAAAAAAATCCATTTTTTGTTAGTCATGGGACGATCATAATATCGTTTTTTGAGTTGAAAAGGACTGCTATGGCTTGAGTAGAATTTATAATCACTTTAAGTTATGTAAATTAGGTAGTCAATACTTTATTCTGACAATTGTGTTCATTTTGTTCATTGATGAATATTGTCTTTCATGCCTACAAGTGTGAAAAATATTTAATCGTAGAGGCGTTGTTAATAGAAATCCCACATTTATTTTGTCTTATAATAAAAAATGTTTATTCATGATGTTTTTAATAAGTATCTTTTCTACTTTCTTTTTTATTTGATTTATTCTTTTTTTATTTGTTGAATCCCAATTAGTCGGACCCACCCGCTGGGATCCACAACTTTATCAAGGAATTCAGTTTTCTCGAGAAAATTTGTGGTGGAGGCGGCACCGTTACTGAGGGGGCGGTGCTATCATCTTCTTATTTTTCTATTTAAAATTGTCTACGCCAGCATCAATTGCGCCATAGAGGATGGCTACATTCATGTGCAATTTATGGTAAAATTGATTGAATGAATTGAATTGACACTGATATAAAACATTTAAGACTCAATTTGCACAATTACAATAGGTTTAGTAACTTTTTGGTAATTTTCCCTCATCTTTTGATTTGTGATAATAGGAGGTAACTTCTTATTGCTAGAAGATTTAAGGTCTAACAAGTGCCTTGAAAACATATTGCCATTCGGAAAGGGAAGATTGCCGGGTTTTTGATTACAGAATCCCAGGAATAGCGGGTATGATTCTGACCTATTTCTTACTGTTGACATGGGTGAATTCTTTTCTTTAATAGATATAACAGACGCTTTGATGTTTGAGTTCGATCCATTAGGTTCTTCGATTTGTTCGGAAAAGAAAACGAGAGACAAGAAAGATGATCTCTCGGCTCAACATCTTCAGAGGAATAAAAGAAAGGGGAAGTGTACTCAGAATGAGGTCCCCTCACTGTAAAGTCTGTTTCATTATTATGGTCCAGTTGTAATTAAGGGTCCCCCAAACAAATAAAGTTGTAATTAAGGGGATCGCATTCTTTTTTGATTTTGGGGGATTCTGTTTAATGGGTGTACATTTTAGAGAGCAAAAGTGGACTCCTCGTTTATGGCGGCACGGCGATGAACGGGCAGAATCCGAACGTACGGTGGGTTTGTTCGTGAGGCTCCAGAGTGGCGGACCTCTCTTATGCGGGGAACCCGACATCCTGTCGGGGGTTTTCTTCGTGGATTGTTTAAAGACGTGAGCTACTTCTCCACGATCTGTTTAACATAACAATTACATGGCTAAGCATCAATTAAGGGAGATTCTGGTGTTCAAGTGATAAATACATCAATTTTACACAAATTCTCTGAGTCATTTTGGGGCCCACCTATTAGAAACTCCTATATCCTCTCTCTCTCTCTCTTCAATTAATGTTTTTACTTTTTCTTCTTCTTCTCTCCTTTCACTTCGCTGGGGACCACAATGCCTCGTCTCAAACCCACTTTCAACTCAATCCTACATATCGCCTTCCATCACCACCTCACCGTGCTTCATGGGGAGATAAGTAGGTGTAACTAGTTTTTTGGGTTTTGCACAAAAAAAAAAAAAAAAAAGGAGATCCGAGGGATTTCGCTCATTCTAAGATAAGCAGAAGGTCGTGATTTCAAAAGCAGAATGTTGCACAATCACCACCACCACAAGCTCCCCATGTGCTTCATAGGGATATAAGTATTTATGGTGTAAGTAGGTTTTTGGGTAAATTTTTGCACCAAAAAAAAGAAAAAACTTGAGGCATTTTTCTCATTTTAAGAGAGACAAAAGTTCGTGATTTCATAATATCATCTTATAAGCAAACTAAAGTGATGATCAAGTGGTCATTTATGATATCCCTTTTTGACAATACTACTATATACACACACACACACATCAAGATTGGTATACGAAATTGACATACCTAATTGTAATTTGTCACGTCATCTAATATATCAATTTCGTACATCAATCTTAATATTATGATTTTACTATTCCTCCACTCGATCTAAGAGCAGAACATATAAAAATAAGCTACTTAAACCACACTGATTTGTTGACGCTAGGAAGTAGTCTCCCCAGTAAAAATACCTTGATTTAGCTGTTCCACACTGCTCGTTCCCTCAACCGCCGTCGGGGGAACAAGGCACAAGAGGAAGGGCGCACGACAAGCCACAACACAGCCAACACGCCCACACCAGGTTCGGCGGAAGAAAAGAGCTCGCCAGCCCGAAGAAGGTGACCAAGACGGACCCCACTTCGAAATGCTCTAACACAGTCGCAAATCGAGGCCATATCCCACGCAGCAGCATGCCGTTCCAAATGGTGGTGAACCCGACGGAGAGCGCAAGTATGGCCGCACTGGCTTGCAGGTGCATCAACCCTTGGTATTGCCCGAAGAGGAGGCCCATGGTCATGGGAACGGCGAACCCCAGCACTGCCTTCCCCAGCTGTTGTCTCTGGAACACGGACGCTATCGGTGAACCGGGACGGTATGGGACGAGTCTAAGGTTCTGGCCTGAGAGCTTCCGGTAGTCGTCGTGCTTCTGGTTCCATGTGCATTCGACGTGTGTGTGGCTCCATCATCGATGTCTAGTACAGCGGAGTTGGAACGGTCCACCACTGGGCAGCGTGTTGGGCTAGCGCTGTCGTGTGAAGCAGAAGCGGTGGTGTGGTTTGGGATCTGGTCGTTGCATGATGGTGCAAGCGAGGGAATTTTGGAAGTGAGGTTGTGGAAGAACGAGATGAGCCACGAACGAGTCGCCGAAGTCCAGTGAGAGGCCATTTCTTGTTCGGACAAGTACCTTTGCCCGGTGATGACCATGGAATGAATTCACAAGAGAGATGTTATTGTTTATAAATGGATCAGAGATGATGTTGCACAAAATATTGGAGGTTTCGATTGGAAGAGCAGGACCCTCTCACGGCACAACCCTTCAAGAGGCTCGACAAGAACGGGAGAGAGAGAGAGAGAGAGAGAGAGAGAGAGAGAGAGAGAGAGAGAGAATGATCAGAAGATGTTCATTTGAGACTTGAGAGAAGTGAAACCTTGTGTTATTTATAACCAGACGGACGTGACCCTTTTAAGCTGAAAAATAGATTGTAGACTAGCGGTACCGGGAAGAGTAATGCGGAATACTCTAAGCTATAAAGGGGGAGCATCCAAGCGGAATAATCCTCCAATCAGTGCACTGGTGACATATCTACCAAAATCTTGAAGCAAAATTGGGGAACATTATGTTTGAACATGCTCATGAAATAAGGTCAAGATCCCCATCGTAGTTTTCCTATTAGGATGTTGATTAATGTACACTTTGCAAAGTACGTCTCTAGAAGAAAGACTTAGGTCTGGACGAGACCCGGATATGACTCTTCACGAGTTTTCTTTTACGAGTTTTCTTGGGTTAAAGGGATGTAGATATTAAAAGCCATAAGCTGGAAAAACACAAACAGCAGCTTGCTGCCCTTACAATTAGTAAGATCCCATGCTATAAAATCAAGAGCTTCCTCCATCTCAAGCCACGAGAACTGTTGAAAATGCTTTCTGAATTCCAGCCTCTGTAGAACATTTTTTTTTTTTTTTTTTCTAATTTGAGTAGGTTTCGATAGAATTTGCAGTTTGAGTGGTTCCAAATCTTCTTTATATAAGAAATGGGTCTTCTATATAAAGGATCTAGGAAGAGCTTTTTGGTGCTCAAGCCAATAAATCTCGCAGACGAATTTTTTTTGAGATTTAAAGATTACTTTGCAAGAAATCGTGAGAGTTAATCAAGGTATAATTAAAGTTGGGAAATGCTGAGAGTGCTTGATAGCAAAGCATGGAAAGGATGTTTTTTAATTCACCAGTTATCCTTCAAACCTTTTGGACGCTGTTTCATGCTGAGGGCTTCTTTCCACCACTACTGCAAGTGGGTTCATTGCCCTTGAGACCGCGTGGAGGAAACGTGTGTTCTCTTTCGTGTGGACTCTCTCTCTCTCTCTCTCTCTCTCTCTCTCTCTCTCTCTCTCTCTGTCTCTGGAGAAAAGGTGTAGTCCTTTCTTTTTTGGTGAACAAAGATCTAATGTCAGATTCCTAAAACTCCACTTTCTTTTCAATCCCTGAATGGTTGCTTAGTACTTTAGCTAGTGATTTAGAAGTACATCCTCTCCACACTTTGCTTGTCCGTCCGAATCAGTGTTTGTGCTGCACTTTTGAGGTAGTCAAAACAATATTAAACGTGTGCGTCTCTAGGTAGAAAGCATGGATAATCCAAACACATGAGCTTTGTAAATGTGTATAGGGGGATACAAGGCTCTCGCATCTCGTGCCCATGAACACGTTCTAATTCTTAACCCAGTTTACTTGAAAATAGCTGATTTTAGTTGGATCATTAGGATGTTTATTGAATCGCGTGAAAAGTTATTTACATACAAATAATTAGTCATATTAAAAGTCACTTTGGCATATATAAAAGTTATTTAAAGTTATCGATTGTGTATAAAATCACTAGCAAGATGAATAAATTACTCCACAACAAATTTATTGTTCTAAATTAAGAAATATTAATTATAGGGGATATTATTAGTAGAAATGGTAACACATCTATTTTTATGTTGAAAATTGCTATAGACCAAGAACTCACAAATTATAGATATGTGAAAAATGGTATTTCTCCTAATTCAAAGTTATTATTACTTATAAAAATAATTAGTCCTTCACAAGTACTTGCTTTTTCTATATAAAAGATAAATTAATCGTAGATAGGCAAAACATTAACTCTCTCTCTCTCTCTTCTCTCTCTCCCTCTAAGTCCATAGCCACCGCAAGCTTCCCATGTGCTTTAAGAAAAGTAGAAAGATTTTTCTCATTCTGAAATAACGGGTGATGAGTACCAAAAATCCTTAATTATATGTATTCATAATAATACTTACAAGCAACCTAGCACACAGAGGAGCTGTGTTGATCGGTTTAGCAATAATATTATTTGTATAAAGATTGGTTTACAAAGTTGACGTGTTAGCTATTTTAAAAGTCTAAGTTAGCCTTTAAATAAGTGGAATTTATACAAAACTTAACTAGAATCTGTCATGTCACTTGATATTTTAATTTCATAAAATCAGTCTTAACATTATTTTTTTAGTATTTGCTCACTTCATTAAACTAGGAACAGAACATTAGAAATGATTTATTTAGACAATATGCATTTGTTGACGCGGTGAGATACTTTCCTTAAAAAACACGTCGCAACAAGGGAAATGCTTAGATACCATCGCTGTCCACGAAGCGACAGAGCCCACCCAAACACCCACCTTGTGGGATTTTGACAACCGGAATATGAAATTGACAAAGTTGATGGCCAAAAATGTTTCTGCGTTACGGCCACATCTCTGTTCCATATGTTATGGACTCCCCCGTCCTTCGTATTCCCCCGTGGACTGTCCCTGTCGTTAGTGTTAACGATATTAACCATCGCTCTGATTTTTACCGAATTACGTTGAAAAGACATTATCCCAAATTGTTGCTCTGACCGAAAAAATGTTTTCGCTTCCACTAAACCCGAGCGGGAACGAAGGCAATTCGTGAAACTCAAGAATGGAGTCTGTACCAGAGAAGAAGGAGATTGGAGGATGGAGAGGGAGTGACTGCAAGCTTCGATCGCGAGGGCGAGAGATGACAGGGAGTGACTGCAAGATTCGTAAAGCTTTTGGGTATCCCGACGATATTTTTTTCCTTCGTCCGCTCGGTCGACACCCTCAAAAACTCGTTTCCTGTTAATTTTTTTATTAGAGGACAAATCGCACTTTGAAGAGACTCGCGTTAAGCTTTCGGAGAAAATGAACAGGAGGAAAGCGACGTGCGACGGAGTTCGTCGTCGCACATCGCGATGACGAAGACGAACTTCGTCGCACATGAACAGGAGGAAAGCGATGTGAGACGTAGGAAAGCGAGGTGCGACGAAGCGCGTCTCGCACATCGCTTTCCTTCGTCGCGCTTCGTCGCACCTCGCTTTCCTCCGTCTCACATCGCTTTCCTCCTGTTCATTTTATGCTTTCAACACCATGCTTTCGGGACTTGGGAAGGTCCTCAAATATTTTAGCCATGGAGACTTTCGCATCGTTTTTGGCATTTCTTTTAAGGACATCTGCCAGGAAAATTCCAATTTATGGAGGGAAGAGTGCTATAAACCTATGATCCCATAAAAAATAAAAAATAAAATTAAAGTTAACACCATAGAAAATCATAAATTAACACCCCTATCACATTTTTTCCAAATTAATTTTCACATTATAAAATAGCCCATATTGATATACACGTGTCATTCTCCAAGTCAGTGTTCCCATGACAAATCTATTAAAATCTTAGGGTAAAATTGAGAAACATCAAGAATTTTAGTAAATTTTTGAAACATGAGGGAGTTCTTAGGACAAAGCTAGTAGATTTTGGCATATTCTCTAATCTCAATTCATAAATATATATATTTCCATTAGGTTTCCTCAAAATGACATCATTCAGGCGACCATTTACGTTGAATTTCTACATCACGTGCCAATCATCTGAGTTGCTTGTCACGTGTCTTCCAAGTCAACGATTTAACGGGAAAATTGGATAGAAATTAACAGATGGTAGATTTATTACGAGTGTATCGACTTGGGATTTTTTATGTTGCGGAAATTAGTTTGCAACAAATATAGCACTGGTCTATCCGTTTGAGATTTTTTGCATCATAGAAGTTAGTTTGAGATAAATGTACTACGGTGTATCAACTTGAATTTTTTATAGTATTAACCCTAAACATATTGAATGGTAAAAATTTTGCTGCTATTTTCCCTAAAAAAGAAAAGAAAATTGAGGCCATACATTGGGATTCCGACTCATCCAACCCTCTATTCTTCTAAGATTAGAGCCTGGGACGGTTGGTGCCCACACCTTCTCGAAGAACTATTTGTCTGTCTAGTAGCGGGATCTCATGTGGACTCATCACAGCAATGGTGATAATTGAAGTTGCCGAAATAGTTTGAGACACGTGTGGGCAAAGTTGAGCATGTTCATGAAAAAGAAGAAGTTAAAACCCACATCGTAGTTTTCATCGAAATGTTGATTAATATACACTTTGCAAATTACGAGTCTGGAGGAAAGATTTTGGTTTGGATGATACTCGCAAGTTTTCTTGGGTTGAAGAGATGCATATTGTTGAGAAAACTCCTATTAGATTTTGGATGTGACAAAACTTCTCTATTCTTATTCTGAGGAATACTAGACTCTGTGGAATTCTATCAAAGTCTATCTTACATCAAAAATATGCCCCACTCTGACGAAGATCCAGACTAAACTCAAGTGAAGAACGAAGAAATAATCAGACTCAGGATTATTGATATTCCAACAAGGTTTCAATACAGAAACAATATATCTAGCTTTCTGGTTGAATATCTTACTTACCTTTTTAATATTATTGATAAAATCAATCACGGATTGATTAAATCAATTCAGAAGACAAGTTCTTTTTGGAAATGATCTACTTATGGAAATCAAGATTCTGATTGTATAGGCGATCGGGATCATGAGACTTTCATCTCAATTTTCAAACAGCTCAAGATCTCTTTGATTAATTTTGTCAGTTGATTGGAAGAACTCCTCTAAATAGTGCCAACGGTCATAAATGCATGAAGAAGTATTTAAGGAGGTTTCTCGGGTCATTTGAAGGTGAGTGTAAAAGAAAATTCAAAAGTTTGAAGCTTCTCAAATTACTTGTTCTTCATCGATACTACTCATACTTGTATTCGAAAGAAAGGGAAATACTAAGGAGTGACTTAGTGAGAAAAAAAAAGAATCTCTTTACTAAGCAAACAATGTGATATTGTTGTAATTTTCTTTCGATTCATAGTGAAATCTAGACAGAAGGCTGTCAACGTAGGAAAGCGACGTAGGCTTAATTTGAGCCGAACCACTATACATCTTGTGTTTATTTTCTCTTCCCTGAACTCCTTTAATTTATTTGCTGTGATACTTTTCTGAGTTTCGCTATATTTTAAAAAATCTCATTTGAGTTTGAATCTTTATCAGAAATTTATTATTTAACAGACTCAGCTTAAAGAAAAATATTTTTGCTACATCTTTACTTCAATATGTTTTTACATCTATTCACCCACTCTCGGTGTTAATACTAGCTCTTTCACATATGTTAAAAGCCATGATGAGTTGGAAGAAATCAAATAGCAATTTGCTTTTTGCCTTTGCTATAAAGTCAAGAGCTCCCCGCCTCTCGAGCCACGAAAACTGTCTGAAAATGTATTGGGTTTGCGCCCGTTAAAAAAATAAAAATAAAATCGATCCAAGCATATTTCCTAGTTCACCAGTTATCCTCATAGCCTTTTGAACGATATAGGGTTCATTAGGTCAGAGACTGCGTGGAGGAAATCTATATTCTCTCTAGGGATAATGTATAGTCCTCTCTCCTTTCTTTCTCGGAGAAGAAAACGTATGTATTGTTGGAAATCAGTTTTGGAGAGAGAGAGAGAGAGAGAGATTCCACATCAAGGACATCAAGGACGGGCTTGGGGCTACGTGTGGGAGAGAGGGAGAGATTCCGTCGCTTTGAAGGAAAGGCATGTAATTCCTGATTGCCCCTTTGACTGTGTTTTCCCCTACTCCGCAAACCTCACTTTGTGGTTCATGCCATATCTTCTTCTTTTCAGATGAGGTATCATGAATGTGCAAATACTTCTCAATAATCACTGTAGCCCCCATATCTTGGAATTTGACGGTAAAAATCTCGCTTAGTTTTGTCTCGTCTTTAACCTTCTCTCTTTGGCATGATTAGCGGAGTTAGGGTACTGGGTACTGGTTACAGATGTAAAATGTCTAGATAGACCGCTCAATGCTAATACGTAATGTAACCTAGGTGTAGTAGAAGCTGTGCATTCCTTCTTTATGACACATTAGAATATTAATAATGATATTGTAATGATAATCTTCTATATTGATTTGTATATATTCACTTACGTATAGTTTGTAAAGCGATCGTGGAGCAGTAGAGATGCTATATCCACTACATTAATTTAAATAAAACAGCATTACCGCGACTAAATTACTTCAGACACCTCTTGAATGGCACAGTCTAAGCTGATCTTGTCACAACCAATATGCATAGAATTAGATAAATGGTCTCAATTGATGCTATGACCAATGATTCTTTAAACGATGTCGTCCATTTTAATTTGTAAAATGCTACCCTACGCTTTGGTCGGAAAATAAGTCCCCGAGATTCTCGAAAGTTTAACTTTTCTAGACTTTGCTTATGTATCCTAACCACTGTCTGCACTACACTTTTGTGATAGTCATAACAAATTTAGAAGTGTGCATGACTTTGGGTATAGAACATGGATGATCTGACCACATGAGCTTTGTGAATGCTTGCAGGGTGATTCTAGGTTTGTGCATCTTGTGCTCATAAACGGATTCAAATTCTTAGCCCGGTTTATTCCGAATAGCTGATTTTTGTTATATCATTAAAATGCTTAATGTATCAGGTAAAAAGTCATTCACATAAATAATCATTTGTATCAAAAGTCACTTCAAAATATACTATATATATATATATTAAGTTACTTAATGTATGAAATTAATGGCAAGACGAATAATTCACTCACCACAAAAAATTTGTTGCAATTTTGAATTGAAAGTTATTAATTAGATGGGGAAATTAATAGTATAAATGGTTGTGCATGCTATTTTTATGTCGAACGAATGAGAATTCACTAACTCTAGATAGGTAAGAGGATATTTATCCTAATTCAAAGGTATCATTGCTCACGAGTTGTTGGAATTTACATTCTTTTTCCATGGAAAATATAAGTTGACCACAGTGAAAAGTATGTATTAAACAGCACGCACTTGATAAGTTATTAATCTCTTTTAGAGGTGATCATAGGTCCGGCAACCTACTATGCCCAACTAGACTTACACAAATTAAAGGCTAAAATGGGCATGCTTGGACAAGCAATTCCCTTCGTAAGCCCGAACTATTCATATTTGGCGGTGCAAAAACTTTTAAATCAGTGCCAATCACTTATATAATGAAAGGTACATTATTTTGACGTATCCTCATCTATTAAAGACTCACTTAGGAAGGAGACCTAAACACACGTCGATATGCCAAGAAGAGAACGTCCTTCTTCACATCTTGGGCCGACACAAATCGTGGCCTGGATTGTTTGGGCCTGTGCTTGGGAACCACGGCCCATATAAAAGCCCAGCGATGAGGTCAAAAATGTCAACCTGCGCTATATAAAGGAAGGTTTTATCTTCTCCGCAGAGAAACTCCAGGGACACTGGAACTGAGCGAAACTCACACGCAGGTCCGTCTCTTTCATATCTTTTATCGTTTGTTCGTCTCTGTTCGGTCGTTTCCTCGTGAATCGAATCTTTGTGCTTGCTTGTTGACGGATCCTTGTATTCGGTGGACTTGCAAAAACAGTTTGGGGAAGTATGAGTTCTTGGGGGTGGCAAATTGATTTGTTGCTTTGATGAGTAAATGATATCATGAAGTCATCGTAATTCTGTATGCATGCTTTTTCGCTCGGTTGATTGGTGGTGGTGGTGGTCTCCCATCTGTTTGATCGCTTATTACAGTTAGTTTCTTTGCGGTTGAGGCTTAGGGCGCCTGTTTTCATGTGTGGATTCTCACAGTTGTTAGCTTTGCTTAGGTTGGAACATAACAACGTGAAAGAGCATGCATGAAAGATTCGTAGGTAGTTAGAAGAAAGTGAAGCCGTGTGCTAATAGCACTGACGTTTGTTCCAATCAGTATTCAGCCGTCCTAATCTTTGCTCTGCTTTCTTTTCTTTTCTTTTCTTTTTTTCATCACATTTGTATGCAGAGAGTGTGAAATTGATTTTTCAATTGCTTCAGGGAGGAAACGTTTAATGCATTTCCCCAGAGCCTTAACCTGAGGACGATATTATATAACTGGAAAGTTTTTATCAGTATTCAAGACATGTTGACTGCAAGCTAATTCAATTTTTGTCACTGTAGGCTGGGACTGGTGTATGCCCAAAGGCTGTGGCAAAGGGCTTTAAATGCATTTTCAGCGATCAAGGGGTTTGGTATGTTAGATCATTTAGATGTGGCCTGGAGCTGCTGCTGCTGCTGCAGGTAAGCCGGTCTTTGGGCATCGTTTTATGCTGGGGCATTGAGTCTTTTTCTTCTCGGCTCTCATTTGTCTATTTAGAGTTTCATTTTCTTTTAAAAAATCACAGGGAAAATTTATGTTCTTAAAGCCTTTCCGACACTATGTTTCATGCTGAGAGCTTGCTCACACTTTTGCTCAGAGACAGCGCGGAGGAGATAATAGGGTTTAATTTCATTTTTGCTCCCCAACTTTGCCATAAAACTGTACGTTTGTCCCCAAACTTCCTTTTCTGATATTCTTCCATTTTAATTCAAATTATCACTGTTATGTTATTTTGAGAGAATGAATTCATGAAGTACATTACAATCGAGGTGTTTGACAGAAGTTGTCCCTATGAATTCACTTGATTTTGGAATTCAGTTCCATGGAAGGAATGCAATAGCAAGAAAGAATAGAGTCATTGTTATTTTTTAAAGTCATCTTCTCATATTTGATTAGTCATATACCAAAAACAAAATGAGACATGTATTAAATCCCATAGAAGGTACAGGTCATGGTATATATTATATATTGTAAAGAATTTAATTCACCGTCCCATTGTTAAGATTTGCTATATATATAATATTTTCAAATCAAAAGAAAAAGGGATTGATGACACTGCTTTTAAACTTTTCCTCGTAATTCACTATAGTCTTTGAATACTGTTCATTCAATTTAATATATCAATCTTTAGAAATTTGTGTGCGCTTCAAATCTGAGGTCATACACCTCAACCACCAATGGAAAAGAGATAGATAGAGAGAGAGAGCCGATGTCTTAGCTCTTCGTGGCTCTTTTGAGGAGTCCCCTGGATTCTCCTGCTATCCACATTCATCACAGAGGCTCGCCTACCACAAAAATCATGAGCCGGTAAAACATTAAAATAAAAATACAAAAAAACAATGACACTAGGATTGCTTATTTCCAAGTTAAGTCTTTAATTAGCCCTGCGGGCGTTTTGGAGGGGCCAAGATGTATATTTCCGGGAAGTTTCCTTGTCATAATGGACCTTTTAAGAAAATTGTGAATAGCAAAATGCGGATGAGCTGCTAGGAAATTGCCCTTTAACTGAAGCCTTCCACCTCCATTTTCTCCAAAGTCTCCCGGAAGTCATTACCCTGCTGTTTCTATCTCTCTCTACTTTTGCGACACGTGGTGTTTGCGTATTCTTGCTTCAGCAAAGGGGATTCGAGTGCACTAATCCCGCGATAAGGTAAGCAAAAATCGTTCTTTCGTGTGATATTGTTGGGAGATCCATGTCATCGGATCTTGAAATCTCGTAAAGAAATATAGCCTTAAAAGTAATTATTTCTCATCAATATCTCTAAATATTGTTCTAGTTCAACTTACAAAAAAAAAAAAAAAAAAAAAATTCGACCAAAAACTAAAGAACTTATCCATGAAAGAAAATGGCGATAAGTTATAAATAACCCATAAATTTTTTTTTTTTTTTTTTAAAAATCGATCCCTCATTATTTACAGTGAGGTGAAATCATTTCATTTTTCCATCGTCCAAGTCGAAGTCATGATATTCGAACATTTTTGAAACTTTTAATGCCTTTCAATTGTCTTTTGTGCCATCTTCAATGTCACTTTTGCTTTAAACTGGGATGTGTTGGGGGTTAGGCTAAATATTATGCGCTTCACATCTTCCTTTCACTCTTTTTTTTTTCTTTTGGCTTTTAGATTGAAAAGCAAAATGTAAATCTCAAACTTAAACTTTTTGGCCATAAATCTTACACCAATTTTATGACCTTGGCAAGTGATTTTATTACACTTCTATCAACAATTAATTTTAATACGAGATCCAATTGTATAATCATTAAGTTAGAAATCGTAAAATGACATTATCTTAGGAATTGAAAATCGATTTTAACAACATGAAGGTAAGAATCTCTTACTATTATTAACTTATGAGACAATCATGCTTTAATCATTATAATATACGAAGTGGTTCCTACACTACTTAGGCAGGCAGGCAGGAAAGTTACAAACTAAAACAAAACCACAAGAGCCGGATACTTGTAAGAAGCACCAATGCCTCCGGAAAGATGCTTCAACAAACTCAGAAAACTGAACAAAATTCGACAAAAAATAAATGTTTTCACTTGCGCAGCAATCTTCTCTTCATGGCAGCAATCTTCTGTCAAGGCTCCGATAATGTTTGTAGTTGCCGACGGCCTTCGTTGCAAGAGTGCTGTTTGGATATATAATCTTTAGATTGTCATACCTCAGAAACACGGTCGTCAGGATGTTTATCTCTTCCACAACCATCTAAAAGGATACAACATATGAATGGGCGATGAATAACAGAAGAGACCATGTACAAGCCAAAGCAAATAGAGCAGTGAATATACAGTCGACACGTGATACCAGTATTTACCTGGACTCCATCGATCTCGCACCTATCGCCCACATCATACGGATGCATCACGAACAAGAAGACGATCGCCTCAAATATGGTCTTGAAGGTGTTCCTGAAAATAAATGCGACAAGGACGAGCAGCGAACAGAGAAAGAACAGGAACTTGCTTGTTGCTATTCCCAGGATGAGAAGCCAGATGATCAATATGATGATACCGACTATGACGTTGACCACGTGATGCAGCTTGTCGACTGCAGTCCTAGTGTCATTTAAGGTCAAGGCAAGTGCTCTCCTCCCCTAAAAGCATTGACCTAAACCGATTTGGTTAATTCGATTAGCATTGAAGACCAAAAAGTATGAACAAGCATGTCTAAGCGCCTAATTTAACAGAATTCCACTCACCAGCCAGTTCTTCAGGCACGACTTGCTGATTATCTTCTTGCATTCATCAACTCCTTCGAAGAGACTCATCGTATTCAAGGCTTCATGGTCCTCCATGAACCGCTTCAGATCTTCCAAGTAGATAAACCTAGCAGCATCAATAAATTAAATAACCGACTCGGACACTTTCCATCATAAAACCAGATAATATCAACTACACATAGTGCGCCGATTAATTGGAAAGAGATCCAATCAAGGAAGCAATTGCCTCATTCGAGGATTATGTCAAAAGCTCAAAACAGGAGGTGAAGAACTATGATCTTACTTTGAATTAGGCTTAGCCACATTTCGAAAGATCTTCCTAGCTGCAGCTTTGGCTTCGTTTTCACTCCTGATCGGTGTTGCCGACTCATCCTCATGAGTAGAATCCTGTATCTGCTCATCCAACATCGAGTGAAATCCATGTCGCACGATATTAATCAATCTTTTCAGATTCCAGGCAGACACATTTTTTCGATTCATCTTTTGCAAGTGCTCCATTGTCATCCCTCCCTCGCTGTTTCCCGACAGCCCTGGAGAGAGCTTGGTGTTCTTCTCTCGGGGACTTCTCTGAAGCCCTCCTCCGCTCCCAACTACCATCCCGCTTTCAGTTGGAAAAGCCACCGCCCTTAGATCTGGCGGCACAGTCACGCCTGCTTTCTGTAAAGTCTGGAGATCACATGCAATCTCCTCCTCCTCTTCCTGTCTCCTCCAAATTTCGATCACAGGGGGACCCGACAACGTCTCGATCACGTACTGATCGAACAGAGACTTCTGGATCCGTTCAAAGTAGGTGCTCACATGGAACGACCATGCCAGCACCTTGATGATCAGTGTCTTGATCAACCACAGTAGAGTCCCCACCAAAAGCACACCAGCACCTTGGTGACGTACCTCAACCTGTCACTGTTCGTCTCCCTCTCGACCTTCTTGTCGAATAGAGCATGCCAAGCAATCAAGACCAATCCCAACCACAGGCAGTTCTGCACTGCCTTTCGAAGGCCGTAGACGAAATAAAGAACCCGTTTTCGCAGCAGAAAGTTCCTCTCGATGAAGAACACAACTAATCGAATCATCCACCCAGAGACCAACCTCCCACAAATCAAGACCAGGACCATGACCTCCCACTTCCACAGTTTGAGCTTCCACAAATCCTTATGCTTCAATGCAGGAATCGCAAGAGTATAAACTAAAGCACCAACGATCAAGACCAAACTCACCAACTGTAACAGAGCCATGGCACCGAACTGGGTTTTCTTGAACTCCTCTGGCAGGTCTTCTTCCAAGAAGATGTCGTCCTCGTCCTCATCCCCTGCCCTCCCCAACATTCCAGACCGCGGAATGTGACCCGATCTCCGTTGGGGCTCCTCCGGCGGGTCCATCAGCCGCGACCGGGTTTTTGTGCAGAGCAGGCATGATTTCCGCTGGAAAGTCGCGCTCGACGTGCTTTTCATGACCTCCTCTTCTCTGTTGCCTATAGAGTTTCCATCTCCCCCACGGCTCGGCAAACCTCCGTGCCGCCTCTGTGGCACTGCCGAGGTGGGCGGCTGGCAGGACACTCTCGAGCCGTCCTGGCTCTGCCTCTGCGGCCGTGGCGCCGGCGGCGAATCGGCCACCGGAGGCAAGTCCCTCTGGCCGTCGCCGCAGCGTAGCTCCTCCATCTCCAGTTCCACGTCCAGCAACACGTCGCCGGAGGCCCGCTGCTGGTGTAGGAACCGCCCGATCAGCCGCGACGGCGGGTCATCCGGCGCGCGGCCGGAACCCTCGGCAGGAGCTTCCTCCTCGCTCCCCTTCTCGAACCCAATGCTGGGTTCTCTCAGCATTCTCAAACCGTCGCTCCTGTGGCTCTCGGAATCACCCGGTAATAAGCCGGGACCATTGAGGCCGAGCCTTGGGTAGGGGTTTCGAAGGCGGTCGTTCCTTCGCCGAGGATGGGCAAGTGGGCGGGTCGGCGAGAGGACGAAGAAGAAGAAGAAGACGAGGAGCCGCAGGATCTTCGCGGTAATTCCATGGATCAGTGTAGAATCGATTAGGAAAGGCAAGAAACAGAGAAAAACAGAACAAGCTTTGAAGGTGTGTGAGAGGCGCGCGTGCAGTGGAGAAAACGCGGTTGCACTTTGAAGATGGAGTTGTGAGAGAGGCCGCCGAAGCAGAGGATATATATAAATGGCGAGAGGAGGGAGGAAACAGGAAACGTTCCGAAATAGGCAGCTCGTAAGAGGAAACAGAGCAGGGCGCTCTGGGATTCCGTTGAGAATCGAAATTCGCTTTCCTGTTCTGTTCTCCGTTCCAAAATAGGCAGCCAAGGTCGAAAGAGGAAGCAGAGCAGAGCGCCCCGGGATTCCGTTGGAAATCGAAATTCACTTTCGCGTTCCATTGGCTGCATGGCCAGGGTTTCCCAAATGCCCTTCGTACAGGATGCAAATTACCGGACTGCCACTCTCCCGAAAAATTCGGTAGCAATTGCAAAGTTTCGATGTTCAAAACGCGATATCGAAGAAGAGAAAGAAATATGGGAGGATAGTTTCGAAAGGGAAATATATATATATATTATGTGTGCAAAATAATAAGGTATTGAAATATTCGGTGCAAAAATCATATGTATGCATAGGCGTCGTTATTTAAAATTATGTTTATCAAATATTTTAACACAACTTACCCATACACAACATGCGGCTCGATATCATTAATTGCAAAAGTTAAAAACAAACCGTTCAATTATAAGTCTTAAGAGCTAGCTACCAAATGAATGAAAATATTATCATACATCATAAAGGACACGGGATGTCATTAAAATTATCGTTTTACATCATGTCTTTCTTATAATTTTTGTTTAAGAAAATCCTCCAAAATCCCCAAATTATATTCAATGTAATACATTCATTCTAATTTTTTCCTGTGACGATAAAAATCCCAAACTTTTAACCGCATGACATATTTATTTTGTGTTCTACTAATTAGAATCATTGGAAAGAAAACAGTTTTGATTTGGTGTTCACACGGCTTAAATAAAATAAAAAATGGCATCGTTCTAGCTAAAAAATAAATTGAGGAGAGTAAATTTGTGCACAAATTTGAGGTATTCGATATCATAAGAAAAAGTTGAGGGTGAACATATTATAATGAGCATAATTTAGAGTTTTCTAGGTCCGTGAGTATAATTATAATTTTTTAGTGGCATTTTCTCCTTCTTCTTTTTCAATATTTTATAGCAATTCAAAATTAATTTTTCAACAGTATAAATCACGCCTACTCTTCCTCCATTAATAATCTTGTCACGCTTTCTTTAATGGGACTGAGCGAAAATCCTTGCATTGAAGTTGGCGGCCGCAATGGACTTGGGAGGGAGCAGGTGGATGGGAGAAGAGGCTGACGATGACTTTGGACATTTCTTTGCTATCGATTGAGAGAGAGAGAGAGAGAGAGAGAGAGATGGAGGACGGACGAGGACAAAAAAGGAGAAGTTGTTTTCGATATATTATAACGGAATAATGATATAATTAATATGATTCATAAATTTTTAATTATTTAATATGATCTCTAAATTTTATCATAATATTTAATGTAGTTTCTAAATTCTTAATTTATTTAATATAGTATATTGACTTTTGATATATATACAATACAATGTCTGAACTTTTAATTTGTTAAATGTGATATATGGATTTTCGGTACATATTCAATAGATAATGTAGTCCTATTGAACTTTTTGTACATATGCAATATAATCTATATTGAATATGTACCAAAAAACCAAATATCATTATAAATAAATTAAAAATGCAAGACCATATTATACATTAAGCTAAAATTTCAGGATCATATTAAATAAATTAAAATTTTATAGATCACATTAGTTATTAAATCAACTTTCTAAATCATTCATGTCCTTTTCACTATTATAACTGGTGACTTTGGACTTAAATTGTGCTCAATGACCGATGTTGGCATTCTGGAGGCATAAATGCTAGGGTCAACCAAACCCTAGTCGAACATGTGTGTCCTTTGACCTTTCGCCACTCCATACTTTCCTCCTCCTTTGCGTATGAGAATATATTGGCTACTACTTATCGTACTCTAACGTGACAAATAAGAAGGTACCTTAAATTGCACCACGTGTCCAACGTGGGCCCATGTTGTCAGGCTAATTTCCCCTCACTTTTCTGTCTCCTCTCTCTTCTCTCTTCCTCCTCTGCACGCTCTCTCGCCTGACTCTCTCTCCCTCCGATTGCCGTTTTTTTTTTTCTTTTTTTGTGCATTTCTGTGCATTTCCAATCCGACCCATTTTAGGCCACTTTTGTCTTCACCGACGCTAAGAAAGGGGGCTTCTTGGAGGGATGTGGGTTCTCCACCTTATCGTCCACGTTGCCGGAGACTGCAAACTAGGGGCAGAACTCTAGGAGTGCCGGGATGTTCAGATTGAACTCGCAATGCCCCTGGCTCTGCGTGTTAGTTGACCCCACGCCCTGCGAGACGATCACCCTGCTAGCAATCGAGGCGGCGGCGGTAGCGGCGGCTAAGGAGGTAGGAGTGGGGGCCTTGTAGTGGCACCTCTTGTGTCAACCGAAAGCTTGGCCAGTGAGGAAGCTCTTGTGGTAGATCGAGCACTCGTGCGTCTTCCCAGACATACCGAAGGAGGTGGTCATCGCAGACGTCGAGGGGCTAGCTGTTCGTTCGCACCAATGAAGAGAAAGTATATTAGGAAAGAGAAGAGAGAAGAGAGAGAAAAGTGAGGGAAAATTAGCTTGACAACGTGGGCCCATGTTGGACACATGGCACAATTTGAGGTGCCTTCTTATTTGCCACGTTGGAGCACCAGACATAGCCAATATTTTCTCGTCGTGTCGTGTCGTGTAGGTCCTCTCATCAATGCTGTGACACCTACATGGTTAGGTCCACATAGTTGAGTAGTGTATGCTATCTCTAGAATAGTCACGTTACGTGCTAGATTGACAAAGAGGCTAATTTAGACTTCGTTTGTTTATAAAAAAAGTAATATTTTGTCATTTTTCGATATTTAAATTACTTAAAAAATAAGTCATAAAATATTTGTTTTCATGCACCTAAGCATAAGTCCATTGACGCCTGCTCGAGACCTTGGCGACCGTGCTAGGGACCGTGCTATCCACATCTAGGTCCATCAAAGACAAACCCGAGACCTTGCTCGAGCTCAAGCACAAGGAAGCTTGGCATAGGGCACTAGGGTCTCGAGCTAAGGCGTCGAGGACCTAAGCATGAGTATTGGGGTAAAGAGCTTGACCTTGATGGACTTGGGCTTGGCCTCTACACAATTAGGCCTGGGCAATGAAGACCTCGGCCTAGTCGTTGGGGACTCAAGCATTGACATTAGGGTTCCGAGCCCAACCTCGGTTGACTAGAGACAAAAAGGCGAGAGAAAGAGAAAGAGACGAATAAGGTCAAAAAGGGAATGTCGATGAGTTGTTTTCCATGTATTATAATTGGCAGTCCTCACTTAGACTACCAATAGACGGCATGGGCATTTCATGACGTAGATGCTATCAACCAAACCCTAGTTGCACACGTGTGTCCTTTGACCCCTCACTCCTTTCTTTTTAGATACACCATCTCATCGCTATGTACTTAGACACCTTTCGTGCCCCTTTCACTGCGTGTGTTGAACATGATAAGACACATGCGCAAGTGAAACTTTGGGTAGAAAAAGATCTCAATTTTTTTAATGTAAAATATACACGGGATTTATGGAATATCACTTCTACAATTCCCCTATTTTATATCATTTTTATCTGCCTATCTAACACAAATTTTTATCCACCTAGCTGACACGAATTTGAAGGTTTGTGTGGTCGAAGAATGCTTTGATTTGCTTTACAATGTAAAGAAATACTATGAGGAATATAAGTTCTTCCCACGCATTTTGGCAGGGATCGCATACAATAATTATTAATGAATTTTCCTGAAAAATCCAGATGAATCAAAATGCATTTTTCATGATGAGTACGGGATCATTTGAGCGATAAATATATGAGTCAGTCCACTATATATTCTCTTTTAACTTCATTCATAAATTTCTCCTTCTAGATGACTATCTAAAGACACGACTATTTGAGCTATAAATATATGAGTCAGTCCACTATATATTCTCTTTTAACTTCCTTCATAAGTTTCTCCTTTTAGATGATTATGTAAAGACAGGAAATTTATTTTTGCGTTTCAAATCTACCAGCCACAGAGAGAATAGTCGAAAGGTTCCTCCAGATCCATGGCGCTTTCTCAGTCGCACCCACTTCACGATCAGTTAGTTGCAATGAATGTCGAATTTTAAGGTATGGAGGAGCAAAAGTGACGTGGTTTGGTGGAGGGCAGTAAGTCAATCGACATTGAACGATTTAAGTGATGATTAACTACATTACGAATCAATCAAATGCAAGGAGAAGCATTGATACATACTGTGTGTTGTTCACTTTCAGCTACTGGAACTGTACAGATCTTTTTATCCTGAAGAAAATAAAAGCCTACTTGACTCCGCTCAGGGCGATTCAATGATGTCCTCTCCGGAGGACAGATAGGAATTTGCCGCGCTTCTCCTTGCGCCGATCCTCCCCAGCTTCTGCAACCTGTTTCACATGCAACGTCCGAAAAGTCAAACTTAATTGAATTTGAACTGGTACTTGACGAGCTGAGTTTTAGTAAAGAAAAATGGCAAATCTACAAGTATTCGAGGGTGGAAAACACTTTAAAGAACCTAGTTTACCATTGAAATCGAAATTAATCGGCAGTTCGAGAGACGACCAGAAACAGGGCCTTCATTAACGAGCAGAAGTATAGAGAGGGCTAAGAAAAACAAAATTTTACATATTATTCACTGTAGACAAAACGTCCTATTGAAAGGGCTTTTCTAGTCCACTCACGCCACAAGACTCAAAAGGACGGAAACGACCAAGTTGCTTCAAATGGTTCGGTCTATGAGAAGATTTTAATGGACATGGAATTGGCTTGCGTGAGCAATGATGACTCACCTCCTTGGCTATTTGCTGCAGGATTGTGATTATATCAACAAAGTCGGGTCTCATCTTAGCATTCCCCTGCCAGCAACTCTGCAGTAGCGCACCAAGCTTCGGGTGAGTGTGCTTCGGGATGGGAGGCCGGAGTCCCTGAAACAATGTCGAATTAAACACGATCTCATTTATTCTAGAAGATTTACGATATCTCATTTCTACAAACTCATTTGAAAGCGAAGTTGATAGCACCATTTGACTTGATTTGGACATGATATGATTCTCATTGGGTCTTCTTTCACCTTTCTTTTGGGGTTAAGGAACAAAAAGTGATCAATTCTCAAGTCAGTCTCAACTATTAGATTTTCTTTTTTGTCAAGGCGATCCATCAGTTTTGCAATGAATTGCAGATTAGTCCATAGTCGCCAACCGTTGAGATACCACCGGCCGCCCGCGACACCTTCCCCTCACCGACGTAGCCGCCGGTTTCTGTTCGCGAGCTCCGACGACCCGCACCACCACGACGCCAAACCTCGCCGCGCCTCGCCTGTAGCCCGCAAAGCTGTCTCCGTGCGCCACAGCCACGACGCCGTTGGGTCCGCCCCGAGCTCAGCCACCGCCCAAGCGCTCGCAAGCTGCAGCGCCCATCGCTGCGCCCTATTCGTCGCCGCACCTCTGCTCGCCCGTGATCGAGAAGCCCAAAGCCGCTGCTATCCCGCTTCTGTTCGTGCATTGTTGCTTCTTCCCTGCAGGTGTACCAGCGACAACGAGCCGTGCGAAGCACTTGAGCTGCCCCCACAAAGCCCGCCGCTCTTGACCTCTGCCACGCCCCGCTTCACCTGCAACGCCCGTAGTAGCCACTCACCGAGCTGCCCGCCCTCTGCTGCTCCTGCACCAGCGACGGTTGCTACTTTGCTGTTACTGGTTTGGGTTTGTTAGCTCTTGCCGGAGCTCCGACGACCACCCTAGCTCCGGTCACCAGGACCCATCCCCTTTGGCGAGCCACCATCGCAGTTCTGCTTCCTTGCCATTTCTTCAAGTCCACCGTGAGTTAGACTAGGTAAAATTTTAAGTATTTGGTTTCATAGTTTTTTTGTTTACTTATATATATTCTAACTTGATTTGTTTTAATTTATTTTTATCATTAGGAAATTTGTCATATTAAGTTATGATAATCAAAAATATTGACCCGCGAGACGTCGGGTTAGATTTTTGATTATTTCGATTTTTTTTATGGCGAAATTCATGAATTTCTTTGCATCATTGATTCATATTAAAATGCCATTGATTTACATGGATGTTTTTTTATTTTTTTTTATTTTAGCGTGTTATTATTTGCTCATCATATATCATACATCATATTAGATATTTAGGTCTATACACATTCCACATTTGAAGCAACGTATTTTATTTTTTTAGATTCATGTAGAATTAGGATGATTTTCCTTTAATAAAATCAAAACAAAAAAGATGTTATTTAGGTTATATAGATTTTATAATGCACACATTACATGTTGCGTTTTAATTAGAAGGTTATAGGTTAATGTTTTAACATTCTCATCATGTAGTATTTTTTTATAATAAAAATAAAAAATGCCAAAAATTAGCATTGCATCATTATGTCACCTTTTTAAATAAAAACTACTAGGTCATTTCAAATAAAAAAAAGAAAACAGAAAAGTCTTTTACCCGGTTAATTAACAGGTTAGTTCATAATTAATCCAATGTCATGTCATCATTGTTTAATATAGGTTGCATATGTGTAATAAAAAAATCATTAAAAAAAATCACAAAAGAACATGCATATAGAATTATTATGTCATTCATTTCATGTCATGAAACACATGCATATTTAGGATTATATAAATAAGATTGCATATATATAGTGATAGTTCTAGTTAGGCCATACGAATTGCATTTCCATATCATTAAAGTAAAATCCATGCATATTAAATTTAGATCAAGATTGCATATAATTAACATTTTTTTTTAAAAAAAGAAAAAAGAAAAATTATGTGTCATATCATTTAGAAATCATGTTTAGGGCATGCATTTTATTAGCATTTTTTTTATTGAATGTTATTTTATTGATTGCGCACCCGCATGACCACCATTTGCATGTTAGTAGCTTAGATTTAAATTAATCAACATTGCCTGCAAAAATATTTTTTAAAATTAAAATAAATGGTACCGAAAGGGCGTTAGACTAATCTAGCGTAAACATGTCCCCGGACCTATTGAATCTCTGGTTCGCAAAAGTAAAGTATTCTCCCATACTTTACTTGGGTTTCTAACCAACCCTAATTGGTTAGTGGCGGCTCCAAATTGAATATAATTGCATGTTTAAATGAGTTAATTTCTATCAAGTCGCGATTGGTAGGACTTGGGAGAGTCCGTGCCAAGTCTTCGGACTTAGTAATCCATTAGCCTCCTTTCAAATAATTCACCTTAAAAAAATTCGGGTAGGTCGTGACAATGTATCAATTTGGATTTTTGATTTATTAACCATAAATATTTCGCATGTTAAAATTTTTGCTATTATTTTCCCTAAAAAAATAAAATAATAAAGGCCCTATATTGGGGGATTCATCCAACCCTCTATTGTTCTAAAGATTAATCCCTGTGATGGTCACAGGACGTCGGTCCGGTAAAGGGTCTCGCCTGAGGACGCGCTGCTGCAACAGTGACATGAAAATTGCGGATTCGGTGTAAGACTCTCGGAAGCAAAAGTTTGAACATGCTCATGAAATAAAGTCAACCCACATCGTTGTTTTTCTATCAGGATATTGATTAATATACACTTTGCAAAGTGCGTCTCTAGAAGAAAGACTTAGGTCTGGATGAGACCCCGATAAGACTCTTCACGAGTTTACTTTTACGAGTTTTTTTTAGCTGAAAAGATGTAGATGTTAAAAGCCATAAGTTGGAGCAATGCAAATAGCAATTTGCTTGTTGCCCGTACAGTTACTAAGATCCCATGCTATAAAATCAAGAGTTTCCTGCATCTCAAGCCACAAAACTGTTGAAAATACGTTTTGAATTCGAGCCTCTATAGAACATCTTTTTATAATTTGAGTAGTTCTAATTTAATTATCTTTCGATAGGGAGCACAGTTTGGGTAGTTTCCAAATCTTCTTTATATAAGAAATGGGTCTTCTCCATGAAAAGGATATGAGAAGAGCTGTCTATTTGTATAAAGATTAGTTTACAAAATTGACGTGTTAACTATTTGAAGAGTGTAAGTGAGCCTTTAAATAAATGGGCCATATACAAAACTTAACAGTATTATCCGAATTGATCAAAGTTGGAACAGGACATTAGAAATGATTTCTTTAGACGATACGCATTACTTTCCTTAAAAGACACGTTGCCAGAGAGGAAATGCTTAGATGACGGTACAATCACTTCCCACGAAGCGACAGAGTCCTCCCAAACACTCCTTCGACAACCATAGTATTAAATTGACACTTTAATCGCCAAAGATGTCCCTGCGGTATAGCCGCATCTCTTTTCCATGCGTTGTGGACTCCCCGGTGGCCTGTTGTCTGTATTCCCTGGCGTGCTGACCCTGTCGTTAGCGTTAGTGTTAACGATGTTGACTATTGCTCTGATGTACACCAGATTATGTCGAAGATACAATATCCCAAATCATTGCCCTGACCAAAGAAATGCTTCCGCTTCCACTAATCCGAGCGAGGACGAAGGCAATTCGTGAAAGTCAAGAATGAAGTCTGTACCAGAGAAGGAGACTGGAGTATGGAGAGGCAGTGACTGCAAGCTTCGATCGCGAGGGCGAGAGATGACCGGGAGACAAAGCTGCCGCTTCTCCTTCCTCTTCGCAACCTCCAACGCTGCCAAACAACCTCATCTTCCCTCCTACGAACCCAGCCCCACCACCATTTTGCTCCGGGAATGAGGAGGTTCGTCCGGTTCGCGATGCGGATATCTGTATTTTTTATAATTGCTTGCTCGATTGAGTGGGCGAATTGGCGCGCGCGCGATGTGAAATTTGAGTCGGTGGTTCGCGTGCGTGTTTCTCTTTGCAGCTTTAACTTGGGGTGGATGAGAGCTACACCTTACTCGTGACGAAGAGTGATGGCAAATCCATCATCGGAGAGGCGACAATTGAGGTAAACTGACCTGCATTTGCACGAGAGCATGAGATATTCATGTGGTAATAGGGGTGTTTCCCTTTGCTGCAGGCATTTTCCCCCTTTGCTTTCTCAAGCTAGATTTGTGCATTGTGATGACGGTTGTAATACCGAGAAAATTATTTGTGCACGTGATCCTAGAATTGTCAAACAGTTATAAGCATTGATTTTGTGATGGGCAGCATCCTAATGCTACCTCATCTATTGAACATGGGAATCTCGTGTTTGGGAGAAGTTTATGGTTTAGAAAAAAACAGAAGGTACTCATCAAGCCAACTGTAAGCTCATGTCGGGTATTACATTCTATGCTGCAAACTCACAATTCTCATCCACTACCAACCATTTCTGTGTCAGAGGCAATTTAAGAAGATATCTTCTTTGTATTTATCGTCCAGTAGTATTTTGGTCATATTTCCAAGGTATAATCTTGGTATTAGGTTGATCCTCAGTCTGCAGTTTCTTGGAAATGTGAGGCTTTTTTTCTCAAACATTCTTTTACCTTTGATTAAAGGACAAAGTTGGTACTTGTACACAAGGCTCCATGGTATATCCGAGATGAACCAAGGTTTGCATATCATGGACTACTACTTGGTAAGAGCAATAAGCCTTTTAATTGAACACGTTGAATGGCGAACATCTATTACCATTATGTGATGTTTTTTTATTGGCGGCATGGCATCTTCTATAACAGATACATCGAGGCACTACTATCCCGTCGATGTGATTAAGCATATACTGGATTCCATGTCATATGCTAAACTAGTAAGATATGACAACTCGCAATTCCTTCTTGCTCTTATTCTAAATGCACTTTTCCCGTAACACTCTACTGATCACTATTCTATGTTTTTCTTGTTTAAGCCTCATGAATGTGTTCCTCCCATGGGAATTACATTCAGTAGAATGTCCTTCAATGGCACATAATAGACAAACAGTCATTTCCTCTGGAAGTGCCTACTAGCGATACACAGTTGAGGATGCATATGAAATAGTGAAGTAAGATATCCATTGCTTGTTCCATGATAAGCAAATTCTTCTCCTTTTGCCATTTAATTGTATACTTGTATGTATTCTCTACTTGAGAATGCTCTGGATGTCTTCATTGGGTTTATATTGGTCAATATGAGATATTAACATGAATACGTGAAATCATCTCCTGGATGTCATAAGTTGATTTTCTTCTATAACTATTCATTTTCCTTTCAGTATGGTAACTTTCTCTTCAAGGCCCATTTTTTGTTCTCTAGATAAGGTATTCCTGAAATTGACTGAGAGAGTGGTTTAGAAAGTCTTGCGGATGGAGAATTCTCTGTATATATTCAAACTATAGCAGTGCTTCTACTAGTCAGAATCTATGTAAAGTGAATTAATTGCTAAAGCTAATCTGATAAGAAGGGCATATGCAATTCTAGACTGCCTAACGGATCAACAAATAACGTGTTTTCCCCTCCATGCTGCCACTTAATTAATATTATGGTTCATGTCGTCACATATTTCGACTTCCTGGATCTGACACCCGGCGATGTACTAACTCTGTCCTGTTGTTCATGCTGGCTTTCACCATATGAAGCTTTGCCAAAAGTAGAGGTATGTTCTCACATTCATTTCTTTGTTGAGGTTTTGATGGGTGCATTCTCACATATTTCATTGCAATTGTAGTTTTATAATTTTGATATAAGTCTATTGAACTTGTTTGCTTGTGTCAACCGCTACAAAGAACTTGTATAAATCTAGGAGGCCTTAGAACTGCTGCTTTACTATACGAGTGTATTTTATAATTATGACTGAGTTACTATTATTATCATTGCTAGTACAATTGTAGTATTTGCTGAGCATCTTTCTTAACTGATTTTAGGAATCCATGTGATGCCCGAAGTAGATGTCCCTGGTCATGCAGAATCATGGTAAGCCACTTCTCTTTGGAGATTTTGCAGCTTTTGACGAGACAACGTGACGTTTTTAGGTTGTGTATCTTAAATAAGTCACCATAAATTTTTGGTCTTCTTTAATGCTGGGGAAAAGGGTATCCTGAATTATGGCCTTCTAAATCCTGTAGAGAGCCACTTGATTTGACTTCATTTCTGGCCTATTATCAGGTTAGGCATCCAGTATCTTTATCTATCATGCTAAATCTTCCATTTTGCCTATGTATGAATTATCTATACATCTACTGTGACATAGATATTGGTGTTTCATGAGATCCTGAAGGAAGAAAGCCATGTTGACTTGAGTAATGACATGTGTGAAACTTTTGTAGTATAAAGCTTTGCTCTTAAAAATTCTCTGCATGGACAAGGCCCTACTTGAAAGGTGGTGTTGTCACTTAGTAAACGCCTGATTAGTTAGGGTATCAAAGCAATAAATGTACTTTAGAAATTAGATTCTAGAAAATTTGGATGGAGTTAATAAGTCTTTTGATTATTACGATCCTCAAGAATAGAGGAGGATGGTGGGGCTGTAACCTGACAATTTTAATTAGATCTCTTGAGATCACTTCTACAGTCTGGAAGCAATTTTCATTGTTCTTTCCGTTTGGTATTCAATCAAACTATCTATTCTCAAAAATGCAATTTTTCTATAATTGTTTTTGTTTGAAATCGTATGGATTTAGCACCAGCTTGTTTCTCTGTGGCGATACCTTTCCCTGTATGCCCCCCCCTTCTCTTAATGCAGTCTCCAATACTTGCATCTGGCAACTCATGTCAGATGCTGAACATGAGAATTATTTTAAATGCAGGCTCCAAAATCATAACATGACTGGTAAAGACACATCCAAGTATTTTGTACTCAAAGCTCAAGAAATTGCCATTTCAAAAAATTGGACCACTGTCAATTTGGTATGTACATGTTACTAACACCTGCTGGAGACCTTTACCAAAAAAAACATCTGCTGGAGACCGTTGGTTCTGCGGATTGTTTTTGATTGAGCAATAATTGAATATGTTATTCTCCTTCTCTTTGCCAATTTTCTTAGTTTATATCAAGTCTCCGCACCAATATGACAGAACATTTGTTGAAGAAGCACATCTCAGGACTGGTTTCTGCATCATTTTGAGAAGGATATTTCAATGGAATTGCCGTCTTTGTGAGATGATATATTGTTGAA
This sequence comes from Eucalyptus decipiens, assembly GCA_014182575.1. Taxonomy (NCBI): domain Eukaryota; kingdom Viridiplantae; phylum Streptophyta; class Magnoliopsida; order Myrtales; family Myrtaceae; genus Eucalyptus; species Eucalyptus decipiens. The sequence goes on from CM024615.1 coordinate 52,568,468, forward strand.
TGAATATCACTTTTGCATGCAAGAGTGCTTTTTAGACTTATGTAGCATGTCTATAGAAAAATGAAGATAATACTCAAACTAGTAATTATGTCATTAATATCATTGTCTTTGCTTATAAGAGAGCACTTTGTTATCACGTCCTTATATTTGGGCCCATCATTTTGAAAGATTTTAGGTAGATTCACTGCTAAAATGATGTTTGAACTGGATTAAAGTTATAAATGGGTTGTGGCCTGGAGACTCACTTGACTAACTTCTACCTGCTTTAATTTTCTAGATTTTAAGTGGTTATCCCAGATGGTTCTAGAGGTAGAGGAGGTTTTTAGAATATAACGGCAGAAAATAGCACGTATGAAAGATTCCTTGGTAGTCAGAAAATGAAACCGTGTGCTAATAGCACTGATGTTTGTTGCAATCAGTATTCAGCCATCCTAATTGTCATTCCACCTTCTTCTTTTCATAACATTTGTATGTAGAGTGTGACATTGATTTTCAATTGCTTCAGGGAGGAAACATTTAATGCATTTCCCTATAGCCTAATCCAAGGACAATAGTACATAACTGGTAAGTTTTGACCAGTATTCAAAATAAGTTGATTGCAAACTAACCAATTTTTATCGATGTAGGTTGGGACCAGGTGTATGTCCAAAGGCTTTCACAAAGACCTTTAAATGCATTTTCAGCAATCAAGGCATTTGTTATCTAGATCATTTAGATGTGCCATGGGATCAAGTCTACACTGCAGAGCCCCTCGAAGGAATAAGCGATGCTTCCAAACAAAAACTTGTGATTGGTGGTGAAGTTTGCATGTGGGGAGAGACAGCCAATACCTCTAACGTCCAGCAAACGATATGGCCAAGAGCTGCTGCTGCTGCAGGTCAGCTAGTCTTTGGGCATCGTTCTGTGCTGGGGCATTGAGTCTTTTTCTTCTCGGCTCTCATCCTTCTTTATCCATTTAGAGATTCTTTTTTTCTTTTTTAATCGCAAGGAATTTTTGTTGTGACAGTGAAGTTATATCTACATCCTTTCACGCATGACTGGTCCCTCTGGTGATCTCTTTTTTTTGGGGGTCATGGCCACTTACTTATTATCATCGTCTTATAATCTGTAAAGCAGTTTCTCTACTATTTTAAAAAAAATATATATATATATATATATATTCACAAAAAGGGGCCAAGTTGGATATCACCTATTGGTGAGGGGTGGGGTTGCATGGATTTTGAAGACATACGGGGTAGCTGGGGGTTTTGCCATTTATCCTTAAAGCCTTTTTGATACTATTTTTTGTGCTGAGGTAATGAATGGCGTATAGTCCTTTCTTTTTCGGTGAACGAACTATATTGTTGAAAATCAGTCTTTTAAGTGATCGAAATGGAGATGGAACATAAAAACAACTTTTGGCATGGGAGATGGCTTTCTAGGGTAAGGAACTGCTCATGGGCTTTGATTGTTTTTCCCCAACTCCCCAAACCTTAATTTGCCAGGTCATGCCTTATCTCCTCCTTTTCCATTGATGCATCACACGTGCAAATCCTCCCCAAAATTCATAGTAGCCCCGCAATGGTATTATTTTCTTGTCTTAGCTTTCTCTTCTTGCAGTGGCCAGGAGCGCTTGAATGCTTAGTACTAGTTACAGATTTAATATGCAATGTTATAGACAGACTGCTTGACGCTAATTAGAAATTGAACCAACAAAATGAGCCCAGGTGTACTAAAAGCTGCATATTCCTTCTTTATGCATATTAGAAAATCGATAATTATAGTGTAATTGTAATCTTTTACATAGATCCCTATTTATTCGATTGTTTCTATTTTGCAGAGCGACTGTGGAGTAGGAGAGATGCCACATCCACTGGAAATGTAAATAACACAGCATTACCGCGACTACATTACTTCAGATGCCTCCTGGGAGTCCAAGCTGATTCCGTCACAATCTGGTTAGCACAGAGTCAGCCAAATGGTCCTGGTTCATGATTCTCTGAGCGCCGCCATTCGTTTTTATCTGTAAAATGCTGCTCTGTACCCTGGTCGGGAAATAAGTTCCTGAATTATTAAGAAGTATATCCTTTCTAGACTTTGCTTGCGTATATCTTAATCAGTGACTGTGTGCTGCACTTTTGAGGTAGCCAAAACAAATCTATTAGTGTGCGTCTCTGGATTTAGGGTATGGATGATCTGACCACACGAGCTTCGTAATAGCATGCAGGGGATATTAGGCCCTCGCATCTCGTGCCCATAAACGGAGTCAAATTCTAAGCACATTTTATTTGAAATAGCTGATTTCAATTGCATCATTAAAATGCTCATTGAATCTAGTGAAAAGTTATTTACATACAAATAATTGGTTATGTGGATATTATAATTTGAACTTATTTGCATCATTAAAATGCTTCTTGAAGTTATTCGTTCTATGTGAAATTACAAGCAAGGTGAGCAGTTACTCACCAACAAAATTTGTTACAGTTCTGAACTGAAATTTATTAGCTACATGGGGATATTATTGGTAGAAATGGTCACACATGCTGAAAATTTGCTATCAACCGAGAATTTACTAACCATATATAGGTAAAATATATTTCTTTTAAACACACAACTTTCGTCGGTTTTTCCTTTGTCTCCGACGGTCCGTGATAAGGGCGAGCTGATTACCTTTCTGTCGGTCAAAGCGGGGTTTGACTATGAATGAAGAAGAGTGGGGCCCAAATAGATAAGCGTACTTGGGTTGGGTCCCACAGAGTTGACGGTGTGGCTCGTTCTGGAGCCCCGGCCGTTCCGGTCACTCCGCTCTCATTGCATGACCGATTTTGTCGTTTATCATCAGTGGATGTTTTCACAACCACAAGAGTTCTTTTTTTTTCCCTTAAACTTGAAAGTTATCCTCCCAAAAATATAAATAAAAACAAAAAACAAAAAGCTGTAGGTTTTTGCGATTTTACAGCAGGGACATTTTTGGTAATTAACTTTATTAATTTGATATTCGAATGCCTAGCCTGAGAAAAAATTGGGTACATGCCAACTCAGCAAATTATGAATCCGCTCATTCGAACGAGGGTTGAGCCCTAGCTGAATCCGACGAAAGCGACCGTCCCTCCACAGGTCGTCCGCCACTCGAAATTCAAGAACAAGCCCATGCGCCCCGTCGTTCGCGAACCCGAGCCTTCCCTTGTCTCCTGCATCCTCGATGTCCCTTGCGGCTTCGAAGTCGTCGCCTCCCAACTTAGCTTCCGGCCCTCGCCGGACCCTGGCCAAGAGGGTCAAGCCCTTGCCGAATCCGACGAAATCGATGGCCACAGGCCAAAGGGAAAGGAAGATTAAAAAAGAAAAAAGAAAAAAAAGGAAGAAATGGCAAAGAAGAAGAGAAACAGCGTGTGTCTGCGAGAGGCGAGAGGGGAGAGAGAAAGGGAGAGAGATCTAACGGTGACCCGCGAGGGATACGTATCCGTAATATGTTGAGTTGGCACGTGTGAACCCAATATTTTATCAGTCCACCAGGGCTTTGTCACTTCCGCGGTGACGATACCGTCATCTGCTACGGATAACGGCATGCATGTTTATGCTAAACAACATTATTAACCTGCGGTGCCGCGCTGCTCTCTTCCTTAACCGCCGGCGGAAGAACAAGAGGCTGGAGAAAACGAAGGCCCGACAAGCCACAACAAAACCAACACGCGCCCACGAGGCTGGGCGGAAAAAAGGAGCTCACCAACCCGAAGAAGGCGACCAAGATGATCCCTACTCCGATATACTTCAACGCCCTTTTAACCCGAGGGCAGATCCCATCCAGCAGCATGCCGTTGCACAAGGTGACGAGCCCGACGCAGAGCACAAGCATAATCGCGCTGGCTTGCAGGTGGGTCAACCCCTGGTGCTGGCTTATGAGGAGCCCGTGGTCATTGAAACGGCGAACTCCAGGAACAGCTTCCCCAGCTCCTGTCTCTCAAACAGTTCCACTATTGGGAGACGCGGGGCGTGCCGGGATGAGTCGAACGTTCCATCCTGAGAGCTTCTGGTAGTCATTGTTCTTCTGGTTCCATGCGCATTCAAAGTGCATGTAGTTCGATCGGTGATGTCTAATACGACGGAGTCGGAATTGCCCACCACTTTGCTAGTGCCATGGGGCTCAGCGGAAGCTTTGGCGGGGCTCGTGATCTGGTTTTTCGATGATGATGCAGGCGATAATATTTGGGAAGTAGGGTGAGCAGCCATTTCTTGTTCGGACATTTACCTCTGCACAATGATGGCCCCGATGATAATGAGAGAGAAATAGAGAGATGGGGGGGAGAAAAATGTTCAGATGACCAACAGAGTCGCGAAGCGTTCCGAGTATTTATAGGAAGATTCGTAAAGCTTTTGGGTATCCCGACGATATTTTTTTCCTTCATCCGCTCGGTCGTAGTTTCGGTATTAGAGGATAAATCGCACTTTGGAGAGCTTTTTTTAACATGTAACGCGCGGAGGAAAAGACATCGTGGCACATCGCTTTCCTCCTGTTCATTTGCTTTATGCCGTCAACACCATCGCTTTCGGGACTTGGGAAGGTCCTCAAATATTTTAGCCATTGAGACTTTCGCATCGTTTTTGGCATTTCTTTTAAGGACTTCTGCCAGGAAAATTCCAATTTATGGAGGGAAAAAGTGCTATAAACCTATGATCCCATAAAAAAAAATATTAAAGTTAACACCATAGAAAATCATAAATTATCACCCCTATCACATTTTTTCCAAATTAATTTTCGCATTATAAAATAGCCCATATTGATATACACGTGCCATTCTCTAAGTTAGTGTTCCCGTGACAAATCTATTAAAATCTTAGGGCAAAATTGAGAAACATCAAGAATTTTGATAAATTTTTGAAACATGAGGGAGTTCTTAGGACAAAACTAGTAGATTTTGGCATATATTTACATTAGGTTTCCTCAAAATGACGTCATTCAAGAGACCCATTACGTTGAATTTCTACGTCACATGCCAATCATCTGAGTTGCTTATCACGTGTCTTGCAAGTCAACGATTTAACGGGAAAATTGGATGGGAATTAACCGATGGTAGATTTATCACAAGTGCATCGACTTGGGATTTTTTATGTTGCGGAAATTAGTTTGCAGCAAATATAGCACGGGTCTATTTGTTTGAGATTTTTTGTATCATAGAAGTTAGTTTGAGATAAATGTACTATGAGTATATCAACTTGAATTTTTTATAGTATTAACCCTAAACATATCGAATGGTAAAATTTTGCTGCTATTTTCCCAAAAAATAAAATAAAATCGAGGCCATACATTAGATTCCGACTCATCCAAGCCTCTATTCTTCTAAGATTAGAGCCTGGGACGGTTGGCACCCACACCTTCTTGAAGAACTGTTTGTCTGTCTAGTAGCGGGATCTCGCGTGGACTCGTCACAGAAATGGTGATAATTAAAGTTGCCGAAATAGTTTGAGACACGTGTGAGCAAAGTTGAGCGTGTTCATGAAAAAAGAAAGTTAAGACCCACATCATAGTTTTCATCGAAATGTTGATTAATATACACTTTGCAAATTCGAGTCTGGAGGAAAGACTTTGGTTTGGATGATACTGGCGCGTTTTCTTGGGTTGAAGAGATGCATATGTTAAAAGCCATGAGTTGGAAGAAATCAAATAACAATTTGCTTGTGCCTTTGCCATAAAGTCAAGAGCTCCCTGCCTCTCAACCCACGAAAACCGTCTGAAAATGTATTGGGTTTGCGCCCGTTAAAAAAAAAAAAAAAAAAAAAAAACGATCCAAGCATATTTCCTAGTTCACCAGTTATCCTCATAGCCTTTTGAACGCTAGAGGGTTCATTAGGTCAGAGACTGCGTGGAGGAAATCTATATTCTCTCTGGGGATAATGTACAGTCCTCTCTCCTTTCTTTCTCGGTGAAGAAAACGTATGTATTGTTGGAAATCAGTTTTTGAAGAGAGAGATAGAGAGCGAGATTCCACATCAAGGACAGGCTTGAGGCTAGGTGTGGGAGAGGGAGAGATTCCGTCGCTTTGAAGGGCATGTAATTCCCGTGCCCCTTTGATTGTTTTCCCTACTCCGCAAACCTCACTTTGTGGTTCATGCCATATCTTCTCCTTTTCAGATGAGGTATCATGAATGTGCAAATACTTCTCAATAATCACCGTAGCCCCTATATCTTTGAATTTGACGGTGAAAATCTCGCCTAGTTTTGTCTCGTCTTTAGCTTTCTCTCTTTGGCATGATTAGCGGAGTTAGGGTGCTTGGCAAAACGATTCGTATGTAAAATGTCTAGATAGACCGCTCAATGCTAATACGTAATGTAGCCTAGGTGTAGTAGAAGCTATGCATTCCTTTTTTATGACACATAAGAATATTAATAATGATATTGTAATGATAATCTTCTATATCGATTCGTATATGTTCACTTACGTATTGTTTGTAAAGCGATCGTGGAACAAAGAGAGATGCTATATCCACTACATTAATTTAAATAAAACGGCATTGCAGTGACTCAATTACTTTAGACGCCTCTTGAATAGGCAGGGTCGAAGCTGATCTTGTCACAAACCAATATGCATAGAATCGGATAAATGGTCTCGATTGATGCTATGACCAATGATTCTTTAAACAATATTGTCCGTTTTAATTTGTAAAATGCTACCCTACGCTTTGGTTGGGATATAAGTTTATGAGATTCTCAAAAGTTTAGCTTTTCTAGACTTTGCTTATGTATCCTAACCACTGTCTGCGCTACACTTTTGTGATAGTCAGAACAAATTTAGAAGTGTGCATGACTTTGGGTATAGAACATGGATGATCTAACCACATGAGCTTTGTGAATTCTTGTAGGGTGATTGTAGGCTCATGCATCTTGTGCCCATAAACGGATTCAAATTCTTAGCCCGGTTTATTCCGAATAGCTGATTTTTGTTATATCATTAAAATGCTTAATGTATCAGGTAAAAAGTCATTCATATAAATAATCATTTGTATCGAAAGATCCTTCAAAATATATTATGTATATTAAGTTACTTAATGTATGAAATTAATGGCAAGATGAATAATTTACTCACCACAAAAAATTGTTGCAATTTTGAATTGAAAGTTATTAATTAGATGGGGAAATTACTGGTATAAATGGTCGTGCATGCTATTTTTATGTCGAATGAATGAGAATTCACTAACTCTAAATAGGTAAGAGGATATTTATCCTAATTCAAAGGTATCATTGCTCACTAGTTATTGGAATTTACATTCTTTTTCCATGGAAAATATAATTTGACCACAACGAAAAGTATGTATTAAACAGCACGCACTTGATAAGTTATTAATCTCTTTTAGAGGTGATCATAGGTCCGGCAACCTACTATGCCCAACTAGACTTACACAAATTAAAGGCTAAAATGGGCATGCTTGGACAAGCAATTCCCTTCTTAAGCCCGAACTATTCATATCTGGCGGTGCAAAACTTTTAAATCGGTGCCAATCACTTATATAATGAAAGGTACATTGTTTTGACGTATCCTCATCTATTAAAGACTCACTTAGGAAGGAGACCTAAACACACGTCGATATGCCAAGAAGAGAACGTCCTTCTTCACATCTTGGGCCGACACAAATCGTGGCCTGGATTGTTTGGGCCTGTGCTTGGGAACCACGGCCCATATAAAAGCCCAGCGATGAGGTCAAAAATGTCAACCTGCGCTATATAAAGGAAGGTTTTATCTTCTCCGCAGAGAAACTCCAGGGACACTGGAACTGAGCGAAACTCACACGCAGGTCCGTCTCTTTCATATCTTTTATCGTTTGTTCGTCTCTGTTCGCTCGTTTCCTTGTGAATCGAATCTTTGTGCTTGCTTGTTGACGGATGCTTGTATTCGGTGGACTTGCGAAAACAGTTTTGGGGAGTATGAGTTCTTGGGGGTGGCAAATTGATTTGTTGCTTTCAATGCGTAAATGATATCATGAAGTCATCGTAATTCTGTCTGCATGCTTTTTCGCTTGGTTGATTTGGTGGTGGTGGTGGTGGTCTCTCATCTGTTTGATCGCTTATTACGGTTAGTTTCTTTGCGGTTGAGGCTTACGGTGCTTGTTTTCATGTGCGGATTCTCACAGTTGTTAGCTTTTCTTAGGTTGGAACATAACAACGCGAAAGAGCATGCATGAAAGATTCGTAGGTTAGTTAGAAAGTGAAGCCGTGTGCTAATAGCACTGACGTTTGTTCCAATCAGTATTCAGCCGTCCTAATCTTTTGCTCTGCTTTCTTTTCTTTTCTTTTCTTTTTTTCATCACATTTGTATGCAGAGAGTGTGAAATTGATTTTCAATTGCTTCAGGGAGGAAACGTTTAATGCATTTCCCCAGAGCCTTAACCTTTAGAGTTTCATTTTCTTTTAAAAAATCGGAAATTTATGTTCTTAAAGCCTTTCCGACACTATGTTTCAAGATTCCTCACACTTTTGCTCGAGAGACAGCGTGGAGGAGATAATAGGGTTTAATTTCATTTTTGCTCCCTCAACTTTGCCATAAAATCGTTTTTCTCCAAACTTCCTTTTGATATTCTTGCATTTTAATTCAAATTATCACTGTTATGTTATTTTGAGAGAATGAATTCATGAAGTACATTACAATCGAGGTGTTTGACGGATGAATTCACTTGATTTTGGAATTCGAGTTCAATGGAAAGAATTAGCAAGAAAGAATAGAAATTTTTTGCAACGTATAAGATGAAAAGTAAGAGTATAAGCAAACAAAAACTAATCATGTAGGTGGTATAAACTTGTACTATAAATTACATGAAAAGTAAAATATCAAGTCATTCATTAAACTTGTATAATAAAGCTGAAAAGCTGAAATTACATGTATTGAAAGATGCAGAAACTCCAATGAGTATTGATATTATATTACAAGAAAAAGTTAACCAACTATGACATAAGTTGGTAACCCTATATAAACTACAATAAATTTATTTGAAAACAAACTTACTTTATAACCGGGGTACAATGAAGCTTGAAGGGAGATGAGAGATTACAGGAGGAAGTGAGGAGGAAGAAGAGAGAATTCTAAAGTCTGATTTGTGTCCCCTTTTTCTGTGCTGAGAAAGTGTACTTATAGAGGGTGCTATAGTGAAAGTGCTACAATGCTGAATAGTGTAAAGTGAATAGTAATGAGTGAATAATACTAAGTGAACAATATTCTTATAATATGTCCACCACTTGCCACAGTGTATTTCTTTTTCGCCACTACAACAACATTGGCTTGTGATATCTTGTCCTATCTTTAGACAAGATTGATCTCATAGCAATCATTTTCATTGGTGTTTCTACTTTGATGTGACTATGAGGATCCATCTTGGTTGTCATATGATTTAGAAGATCCATATTGTGATTCTTTCACCTTTGAGAGCATTTGTCTAGGGACATTAAAGTATTCTTCTCTATTCAGAATTGTAGCGAGAGTTGCACTTGCAATAGATTTCTCCTACAAAAAGGTTTATTGGATGGTGCTGCAGTTATTTGGGTATGTTGGCTATTTAGCCAACTCCTAACCATAGATTCGAACCTCGTTCATGATATTTGAATCCGTCCAACCATTTTGTTTTGTATCTTCAGACAAGCATAGGTACACCAGGTTTTATGAGAAATCTATTGTAGTCAAATTCTCATGCTGTTACCCATGAGATTCTGAATATTATGAAAAAAGCGCATAAGGTATGGGAATCATGAGTCATGTCACGTTGATGTAAAATGTTTACAGAATATTTGGTATCCTTATTTAACTATGGGGTATAATATTACTTCTAAAGAACCAAAGACATCCCACCAAGAATCGAACCGATTGAGTAGATTCTCTCTTGGGAAATGATCTTTAAAGAATATTAATTAAATATGTCGGAAATTTGTATTTTATCGAAAGAAGACATTTCACTAAGCCTGTTGGTTGTCCCAGTAGGTGTATGAGGTGGAGTATGGTAGTTTTTGGGTAACTATAATTTGGAATTTTATGGGTGTATTAGATGAGGCTCCCCATTGAAAGAGGTGTATGACCTCGTTAATGGAAATAGTGGAGTATAGGATATTATTTGTATTAAACTTATCAATAAAGTGGGTGAACTTTACTAATTCTATTTATATTAAAATCTGCTCGTAAAAAGTAATGATTTTATGTGTATTGTGTGGTTTAAAAAAAAATCAATATTTGGGAAATATATTTTTTGCAATTTTGATTGGATCTTTGTCAAAAAATTTAGTATTTTTTGAAATGAAGCTTTTGAAAAGAATTTTGATTTTTGAGAATGAGGGATTGTCTATGGCCTAATGGCCACCTCATTTGAAATTCTTTGTATTCCGCTTGTCTCTATGTTGCAAGTGGAGAGGGATTGTTGCTTACCTCAATAGTACTAGATGGTTCTTTCTTTACCATTTTTTGTAAAGGTTAAGCAAGTATTTCTAGTATTTTTTTTTTTGGTAGTATGGCCACTAGCTAGGCTAGAGCTAGTGTGGGCTCTTTCTTTGGAGGGGTATTTGGTATTAGCTTATTTTCTACTAAGAAATGGTATGTGTCTGGATGTTGTTGGTTTTCTATCATTTTAAGCCAAGACCTAATTAGTGTCAAGCCTTTTAGCTTAGATGTTGTATTGGAGGTTTCGGTAATGGCTTTACCTTTGTCTTTATCCTTTTTGGATTTTGGTGGCATAATTGTATCATCTGTAAAAATTTTATTATGAGAGAATCTAGTAATAAATTTGAAGAATCATTTATAAATTCAATATTTAAAACAAACATTAAAAAAATGGCTACAAAAATCCGTTTTAATGCAATATTCAAGACATCTTTTTGTTAAATATCTTTGGCTAATTTACAATCAATTCTCACGAGGAATTTTTGGTTTAATAAATCTCTTTGGAATTTTGATATGGATAGAACTATAGCAAGCATTTCTTATTTGATTGTTGAGTAGTTTTGTTGGGCTAAGTTCCAATATTTTGAAATAAATTGGACAACATGTTCATTACTATTCTTGACCTGTTTAAGAAAACCACCATATCCTATTTCTAAGGCATATGTTTCAACTATTTTGAAAGTGGATGGATCAGCTAGATGCTAGCATGGCATTTCTTTAACATGAGTCTTTATTTGTTTGACAATATTTGTGCAGACTAAAGTCCATGGTGAGGTTCCTTTTCTAGCCTTTGGTGTAAAGGTTTACAAACTATATTACTATTAGGGAAGAAATCTAGAATATAATTGAGACCTCCGAAGAATCTTTGTAATTGAGTTTTGTCTTTAATCTCATATGGGAATTTATCAATGAAGGAGATTGACCTTTCTATTGGAATTATGGTACCTAAATAGATATGATGACCTAAAAATATAATTTTGGTCTGAAAAGTGATATTTTGGTAGGAGAAACTACTAAACCATTTTGTATGATAATTTTAATTAAAGTAGGTATATGTTTGAAATATTGTTCTATATTAGAAGAGAATATTAGAACATCATCTATATAGACTATGATAAAACTAAAATAAGAATTGAAAATTTCATTCACGATCCTTAGAAATTCTGAAGGGGCATTTTTTAGGCCAAATGACATAACATTTCATTCGAATTGGCCAAAGGGACAGTAAAAGCTATTTTGCATTTATCTTTTCATGAATTTGTATTTGCCAAAATCCTAATTTTATATCAAATTTTGAGAATATTTTTAATCTACATAATCTATCTAACAAATCCTTTTTGTTAGGTATTGGATACCTTATCTATTTAAAGGTTGTATTTAAAAGTTTATCATTAATAACTAACCTAGGTACTCCTCTTTCTAATTCAGCATTTTTTTTTGGTGCTGGAGGAACCGCTTTGGTCGACAGCCGCCACGTAAACTCCCAAGTGTCGCTAGCGGGGAAACCACCACCCCGGTGCCACGCGTCAATCACCTAATTCAGCATTTTTATTAACATAGAAAGCAAAACAACTCCATGTTAATTGGCTTTTCTTGATGAGTTTTTTGTTTAAGAGATCTTGTATTTCTATTTGGCATAATTTTAAGACTTCTTGGTTGATTTATATAAGACGGGCTTTTGTAAGTATTTTATTTTCAGAAAAATCTTGGTCATAAGGTAAATCTACAATATGCTTCTTTCTTTTCCAAAATACATTGGGTATGGTGGAGCATATAGTTTTTTGTATGTAGCTTTGTAGGGATGCTATTTCATCTTTGATATTTGGTTTTATAAGATTTTCTTCTATTCTTTCGAATTCTACGTCTTCTTTTAAAAACTCAAGTTGGTTTTCTTTATCTTTTACAAGATAATTTATTTTTGAAATTGAATGTTCTTATAAGATGTTTAAGCTTCTCTTTTGTGGTTTTGGTATGAAATCAAAAGTGATTTTCCTATTTAATGCATGAGTTTCAATTCCTTCATTTGTCATTGTGAAGGGTTGAATTAATTGTATGAAAGATGGAATTATTTCTCATCTCATATTTTTGACTAAAAGAATGAAGTTTTATTTCTCATCTCATATTCTAGTAATTTTTATTTGATATTTAGCTTATCTCTTGAGGCTGATTTAATGATTATGATGTTTTATCGATGTATCTTGTTGGAACAAGATCTTAAATACAACTAAAATCTGCCTCTATATCAAAGAGTGCCATTATTTCAATAATAAATTCATTATTGATTTTTATTTTATATTTATTGTCCATTTCCTAGATTATTTCTATTAATAACATTAAAAAGTTTGGATTAGAGGTATGGGAAGTATTTTGATCCTCTAATTTTATTTTTCCCTTTGTGACAAGAGATTTTATATCGGAAATTTCTTGTTTCATTTCTATTTGTGTCTGCCTTCAAGGCTTGTATTTCTAATTTTTGTTGTTTATTTCACTTTGGAGATAATTAATATTTATTGGCCTAGACTGAGTTTTCTTATTTCTATTAAGAATATCTTTTAGATTATAAGAAGTATCGGGTTTAGAAGTAATATTCATTGAGGATTGAAATCTATCTAAGTATTCTTTTTTGGCTTGTAGGTCAAGTTATTTTATTAGCAGTGCTAAGAAGGAATTCTTCTTCTTTTGTCAACATATTTATTTCAGTGGTAGGTTTATCAAGAGAGGCATCTTCATATTCTGATTCTAAAGAGGTTTCTATTTCATTTATTTGAAGACATTCTTTGACAAATTCATCAAAAGAGGTGTCATCATCGGTTTCTACAATGATGTTGTTTAATTGATGTAAAGTATTATCATCTAAGGAGAGTTCATTTAACCTTTTATTAATTCTACAATATTTTGAAATATGACATTTTTTACAACATGGGTAACATTTAAGATCTTTAAAATTTTTCTTTATCTGTATGTGGTCTATTTTGGTATCTTCGTTTATTTTTGTGAGGTTGTGATTTGTTATGATGTTTTCTTTTTTCTTTTTCAGGAGGACAAGTTCCTCTAGATTATGGTTTCGATTTTTCATTATAAGAATGGTCGTATTGGGCAAAGAAATCTCTTGAACTTCTGTTGGTAAGAGATTGTTTTTTTTTGAGTTGTCTTTGTAATTTGATTGTATTACACATTTGTGTTCCTTGTCTATAAACGTAAGAGACTATTTCTCTATATGAGAGTAAGTTATAAGGTATTTGGCCGCTATATTCTTTTTTAATCCTATCTTTAGCTTGATCACCTATTATTTCGGGTAATCCTACTAAGAATTTTTCTTTCCAAAAAAGGTTGGTTACAATCTGGTCTAACAAGAACCCTTCGAAGGAAAAGTTCTTTGTATTCTCTAAATCTTCCTAAAGATTTGCATCTCATATTGGATAAGAGGTATTGGTTCCTATCTCTAATATGTGATGGGTCACGTATGAAGTGTAGTGAGATAGAGTATATAAGAGTATTTACTGCATCTTGGATGAACTGTCCTTATTCGTCATCCATGCGTTGTCCAAAGTCATCTATTTTATAAGTAGTTAAAATTTGTATTTTCTATTCATCTGTTAAATAATTATCCCACCAACCTTTTAATTGTCCTGTGAATCAAACTACTAAAAGATTAGCAACAATATGATCAGAAACATCTTGCTGTATTTTGTAAGCATTAGCTAACATTACCATGTCGATTAAAATATTCATAATATTGCTTTTAGCTACACCATTTATATTACATTCGTAAATGTCATTTGGAGTGTATTTATTTTGTATTTTTTGGGATGATTCTTCTAAAGCAATGTCTAGGGGTGTAGCTTTACTGTGATATAATTTTTGGGGATATTTCCAATTATGTCTATTTATTTCATCGACGAATTTACTATCAAATTATTGGAAGTTTTTGTTAATGTACTAATGGTAGGTTGATCCGAAGTATCTTTTATAATTAATCCTTGAAATTTAGAGTATCTAATATTGGAGCAGGTTTTAGTTTTGATTTTCCTAAAAGTCTTTTCTTCTGTTCTAGGGCTTCAACAAGCTCTGGACTAAGATTTTTTAGAAATTCAAAAGTCATAAAAATTGGTTTTTTTGAATGTTTCTACCTATGGTATTATGTGCTGGGTAGGATTCTGAATCGTTGATTCTGTCCTATTTAATTGTTTTCCTAATGTTGCTAGGTGCTGATTTGTATAGTTATTTTGTTCAATTACCTTAATAGTGTGAAGTGAATTAGTTTCAACCGGTATCTTAAAAGGGGTAGCTATAACTTCACTTTCTCCATTTTGTATTTTTATTCTCCTAACCGTGGGATGATTAGATTCTATAGTTTCACTATTATCAAGTTTCTATTTGTAATGATAATCTAAGACTACTATTTCTTTTGGTTCAAGAAATTGTTCTTCTAACCAATCAAAGAAAGATATATAGACTTCATATTTTTACATGTAGTCGTAATATTTTGCTTTATCAACAAAGGTTTGAAAGAACCAT